>VZRO01005862.1:2175847-2236904 GCA_013397915.1 Daphoenositta chrysoptera
AACAAAGACTATTTCTATTGTATATTTAAGGTTGAGAAACCTATTTTGTGAACAGCATGCTATCAGCAAAGACTTCACAGTTATTAAGTAACTGCAAAAGGACATGGTCAGGTCAATGATGGGTAAGGAAAAAGCCGTATATAAAGAGCACAGCAGTGTTGGGATATTGATAGGCACTTGTGGTTGTCCCCATCTGGGAAAACTGCAATAATTCTCTTTCTGTATCATGATTTCTGTGTTTTAAAACAAAACAGAAAGGGTTGTGGAGGGAAGGAAAAAACATCTGAATGCCAAGCAAGTAATTTGAGGATGCAGAATACAGAAAAGTTAGAGCAAAATGGATGGTTTAATTTCTCATCATTATTCTACTGAAGAATTAAATTTGCAAGGTCATGTTGCGGCTTATTCAGTCAGAGGCATATCAGTGAAGGTAACTGGATTCAGATGAGTTCCCATCCAAGAGATATTTAAAGTGAGTTCCCTAAATATATGTACAAAACAGCGTTGTCTGGACTCATGTTGCATATTAAATCAAACCTTGAATTCCAGGAGTTAAAGGACCTTATTTCAGGCCCTTAACAAAAAATCTGACCTGAGCTCTGAGATCCACCTTCCCAGATTTACTTAATGAGATAACACTGTATTTCAATTGCTATGACTTCCATGTACTTCATTCCTTTGTTCCTTTTTAAAATTCTCCACCAATTCGTGTAATAGCAGAAGTTTGCTTTATAAAATTCCCATTGCTAACTAATACATATTCGTGGTAGAACAAACACGAAAATTACTGGTTACTTGTAACCAGGCCTATGCATCTACTGAACATATTGGATGAGAACTTTTTAAAATTCCTTTATTTAAAACATAGCTGTATTTCAGGTGTGTTTGCAACCAGCCGTGGGAAGGAAAATTCTGAATGTGGAAGAAACAAATGAAGGAGAGTGGAATTACTGTAGGAAAGTTCTTCTAGGAAAATTTCTGAAAAACCTGTTCTGTAAATTTTTTCAGGTGCTAATAAATTTTCCCTATTACCCTTCACATTTTTATTTTACTAGTTTTCTTGATCCCTTTTTGAACTCCTTTAGAAATATCTGTCAGATGGTTTTGATTGAATTTGTTGTTAACAGCTCACAGCCTTAGCTTTAAGAATCCAACTGTGATATGTAAAAATGGTAGCTCAGAATTTTACTTTCAGCCAAATGCCCAGTTTGCAAAGTCCTAAATAATTCAGTTTGGTTTGTTGTTTTTTTGTTGTGGTTTTTTTTTTTTCTCAAACCTATATAGAACTGCTGGTATAAGTGCAGCCTGGACATGAGCAATGTGTACACAACACCCAGATTTTTATCTTCTTTCAAAACCAAATTCATATTAGCCTCTGAACAGAAAGCAGAATCCATGTAACACTGAAATGTTAGGTAGGAGGGGAAATATCCATCAGCTTTATTACTCTGTAACAGCTCCTAATATGCCCTTGGATGTTTGAAACAGCATACAACTTTAGCAAAGTTCATGGAAAATAATACACAAATACACATGGCAGGGAAAATGAGATTACTTCTCTAAGGGGACAGAAAAGTTCCCAGCTTTTTTTACCTAACACACCTGTGATTGAGCAATACACATGTTCATAACCCTCAGTACTGATTGTTTGGGAGGCATCTGGGAAAGACCTGCTGTTTCAAGCACAAATATTCCCATCCTGTAAGATTCAAGATCTTAAATTTTTCTTTAAAATAGATAAAATTATGCCCTACATAAACATCTCTCCCCCCAAACCTCTATCACTACATCAACATATAGAAATACTTTGCTCCTTCTGGAACGTGCTGTTTGATCAAACAAAAAATTTGAAATATTTACAGAAAACACATTGGTTGGTGTATCCACATTTTCAAATCTCAAGCTGGGTTGTGGAACCACGATACAGGAGTTCCTCTCTCTTTCGTCTAAACCCACTTCTTAAATCCCATGGGCCTTAATTTTGAGGATCCTTCGGGGCTCATCTGGTCCATGTGTGCACCATATCTCATCTCCTGCTTGTCTGCACATTGATGTCTTTGGGACAAGGCCTCAGTCCTTTTCCATAGGGCTCCTTTTGTACACTGTAGCACATGGGAAGGACATACTACGAATAAAAAATGCAAGAAGCATACTGGAAAAAATTAAGACACTGTGAAAGCCATAAACCATTTGAGTAACTTATTATAGGCCAGTTCACTACCTAAAATGCAATTTTAATATAAAACCTTAAATGCTATCCTGGTACACTTTCTATCAACTGGATCCTGTTATTCTAAAAATACCGCTTTTAGAAAATCATGAGAAAACAGTTGGGGAAACTGAGTTCTGTTTTGGCATGTAAGTTGATTTCTGAGCATTGGGGAAATATTTACCACCCTAAAAGAGGAGCAAAAAGTCTTTTTGTCTGTGAGGAAAGGCTGTCTGACAGCAGTATCCCAGCTTGTAAAGGTTCAGGGCTTTGCCTTGTCAAGGTCAGACAAACATTTAGCAAATAGCTTTGAAAAATAAGCAGTTGTGAAGGACACAAGAAACAGGATGATTGCACTTCTTTAGACACCACGTGTGTAATGAAATTTAGCTTGCAAATGATGAGGAGTCAATTTTATAAGAATACTTGGTGTAAAAATTTTAATTTTAAAAACGTTATACTCATTTGGTCTTGTATATACGGCAATCTGGTTTTCCATTTCTTTTAAAGAAAAATGAAAACATTGAAGTGGGGTTATAACAGCTTCTTAATTTTTTTTCTTTATTTTAAATTATGCTTATTCACCCATACATTCTCTCTCTGAGTATTCATTTAGAAGGAAGATTTTGCAATAGTCACATTTAATTTATCAGGGTGCAATAATTTGTGTTTCCCAATCATCTTGCAGACTTTGGTTCATTATACTATTGTTTCACATGAGTAAGTTAGCAAAGTTTGGATTGATTGACTCTAATTAACTAAAACTGGTTCCAGGCTGTGCATCTATTGTCATGGTAGCTAGCCACAAAGCCCCAAACTGTTCAGTAATGGCAATATAACGTACTATCGATATGAAAACTCCAGCAAATGTTTAATGTTGGGCTTGTCAGCAAATGAAAATAGCAATAGCGGAGGAGGGAGGAAAGGGACATTAGGACAAGCATGTCTCAGAAGGCTTGGAGGAAATGCAGCCTTTCAGAGCTGCTGGTGCTCTGATCTTTTCACTTACTGTCATATCGGCCTCCAACATGGAAAGAAAAGCAAACCAAACTTACACACTGTTCTGTAAAAGAAAACTCAAAATGAACGCAAAATTCTAGAATGAAATAAGACCTCTAAAATAATGTATATGGACTTCTCCCTTTGATTTTTTTATATGCAAACATATTTTCCCTTGTTTTTGTTAGTCCACTTGCATGAAGTCTGAATCTATTCTCTGCTTATTACCACCAAAGAGAATCTAACCAATATTAAATGCATCCCCTTACCGATGACATGGTTGCATTGAAAGCTTAGGATAATAAGTAAATATTCCTTTCTTTGCTTGGTCTTAAGAATCCATCTGAAATTTAGCAAAATTAATGAGGATCTCAAAGGATGAGCTGCCCCTGCTGGCAGAGGTTGTACAGCACCTTGGCATGTCCAGAATGTGCAAGTCTGAAAGTGTAAAAGCTTTATTGCATCTTTATACCATAGGCTGTCTGCTCTCCAGAGATGCCTCACCTGAAATACCAACCTCTGTATGTTGCTACATGGAAAATGATTCTTAGGAGAGCAGTCTGGAAGAGCCAATGTCAAACACAGAAGCTTGGGAATTCCAGGACTGCTTTCCTTTTCTTGACCTACCTGCGTGACTGCATTGCTGCAGCCTCCAATGTCTTGCTTGGGAGCTATTTCTGAGAGGAGGCCCGTGGCAGTCAGTGTTCTCTGCTCCCAACGAGCAATTCCTTAGTGTGATATTAAGTCCTTACTGTGCTACATGGGCCTGTCTTTCCTGTTTCCAAAGCATGTGATTCACACCATGATTCAAGAACAGGTAAGCCATTCTTGTCTCATTTTTCGATTCTGTAATTGCAGGATGTGTCAGAACCTGTCCCTTTGTCGTGGGGAGTGCAACCTCCCTTTTGCAGACACTCTTTGTCCCAGCCTTGCACTATTTGCAGCACCTGCAGCCTGTGCCGAGGGGAGATGGCTTCCCCCGTGGTACCTGGGGGCTGTGCAGGAGGTGATGCAGGAGGGTCACCCCATCACCTGCTGGGTGCCAGCCCAGAGCCCCGGCCCCAGCTGCTCTGAAGCTGAGACCCCCGACTGCCTCCCCTCTCCAATCCTGCTGCAGGCAAAAATCCTCTTCTTTCCCGTTTGCCAAAATAAGGACTTGATTTTTACGGCATGACTGATTTTAACCTGTAACACAGGCAGTCTCCAGGGTGAGAGGCACCTCCAATTTTTCCAAAGTGGCACAACTCATCACAGGCTGTTTCCTAGAAGCTCTTTGCAGTTCCATTTCTTCCCCAGCCTGGACTGAGGCATTGAGACCAAGGCTCACAGGTACGAGCAGTGAGAGGCCTTTAGGTCCCGTTGGGTGTAGGCACGCAGCTCCAGTCGGCTTTGGCACAATTTACAACCCTGGGAGTGATGGAATTGGGTCCCGGAGCCGGGTGCCGCCCCGCTCTGACTCACTGTGCGCCTCCGGGCAAGACATTTAACACCAGGCTGTGATACCTCTCATTGCACTACACATTACGCCAAAAAGGGGCTCGAGCAAGTCAATGGAGCTACTTGTGGAGCGCTTGCACTTAGTAAGTGTGTCACAATCTGGCCTTCGCTTAAGTTTCCCCTTTTATAGGAAATTACAGACTCATTTCCAAGGTTGTGGGGCTTAATTAGTTTATGTTTGCAAAACACATCTTATTGCTGGTGAAAAGAAATAACCATTATGATGATGATGATGTGTTCAGTGCATGGCAAGGTCTTGGGTCTGTCTAGGTTTTGCTTCATTTATTCTGTGTAAAATAAAAAAATAAAAATAAAAAAAAAAGTCCTTCCTTTGCAATTATTTGAAAACCTGTTTCTAGCAATGGTGCACTCATTCTTCTGTCAGAACTGTTAGGGGACAAACACCACCCCCCCCAAAAAAAAAACTTCTGCAAGGCTCCCCAGAGCCTGAGCCTATGGCACAAAGCCAGTTGCCACTGCAGGGGGATGGAGACTGACCAGCCACAGCAAAGCTGTGATGTGAGTGTGGTTTAGATGGACTTGTTGTCTGACACTTTCCCAAACATAAATGCCTTTCTCTTTCTTGCACTCAGAATACATGCTTTTTTAACCCTAAGATGCATCATATCTTTAAAACTCGGCATTAGCAAACAGGGGTTTTTTTCATCAGCTGTAATAATTTTTTTTTAATTCTGTTTTTTGTTGAGGTTTTTTGTTTTTTTAATCCAAGTATGGTTCTCATGGTGTAGTAAATGACATTAGGCTTTTGTAAATTCTTGCAGAATATAACAGATCATTGATTTTATAACACAGTCACTGCTTTTGCATTCTGATGAGATTATTAGTAGCAGCCTAGAATACAACATCCCTGCATACTGTTAGTTAAAAAAAATAAAAGTTTACTAAATGGTCTCTTGTCAACTGTATCTGAAAATCATTATAGTTTCTCTGGTTTCCTTTACATGGAGGGCTTCTTCTGTGAGCTGTTGGGTTACATCAGTATGAAGTTACAGAAATATTGCAGGGATGCTGTTTATTTCTCTTTAGCTGTTTGTTTTTCTACAGAAAACCAGTTTTTTTAAGTATTTATAAATTGGTTGTAAAAATTGTTCACGTGCTCAAGACATGCAATATTGTATCTGAGCTCAGTAAGTGCATTTTTCCTTTCACACTTTAAGTGAAATTACATTAGACATTTTTATCTCGTGTCAAAGCAAACACAAATCAAGCCATTTTCTGATCTTTTCACACATCCTGTGTGAAAGCAGGTTCATTTGCCAATGGAGACATGAACCATCTGATCTTTTAGGCCAAATTCCCTCTCTTCCACCCTGCATTGCAGCTCCCTGTTGTACATCCAGTGTGTACCTGCCCCCAGCTGTGAGCTGGTGACCCACACGTGACACCAGCCCAGGACCGTGCTTCAGACCCTGCTCACTGGGCAGAGGAGAAGAAGGGAGGATTTAAGCTTGGATATATTTTTAACAGGCTAAAATGCTGGAATTAAAACCCAGCAGCTGGCATGCAGCATTTTCCCTGCTTCCATACTGTTATTAACATACATCTGTATTAACACCATGACAGTCCACCCTACAAATTGATACAATACCAAATAAAGAGCCTGCACTGTGCACCGTAATGACTCTACAGGAGCCATTACATCTGATGTAGTCAATATTATACATTTTTTAAAAATGTATGAATGCATATTTAACTGAGAGATCTGATCTGCTCCAGCAGTTCTGGTCTATCAGAAACATAATATGCATTTTAAAAAACTGCTTGCATACATTTTACGTTTTTACCTGAGAAGCTGAATGCAGGGATGTATTTTATTCTCTGTGTCTGCCCGTGACATGTTTGTTTCAAAACAAAACAAAAATAAGTGGAAAAGCTGATGAAGACTGGGCTCTGTTGCCTCATAGTGCCACCTCCAGTGTCCCCATTCCCTTTGCACCTCTCTCCAGCAGCTTTTGCTCCATGTCCCTGTGGGTACATTTGCTGTTTGAGCAGGCGTGAGGAGTGAGCACCTCAGCAGAGCATCTCTGAGGCTCTGCTGTTTTACACCCCTGCAGCTGAGGGCTGTGCCACAGCCACGCACGCCCAGGAAAAGCTGCCTGCGCTGCAGGCACCCACATCCCCCTGCACTGAAAGCAGAGGGACATGAGGAGCCACCAGCACCCACAGGCCACCTGAGCTGCTCAGGGAGAGGCTGAAAGGGAGGTGACCCCAGCTCTAAAATCCTGGTGGATACATCTCTCTCTCTTGAATGAGATTATACCCCACACTTTTGCAGACAAAGCAAATGCTGCTGTGGCCCTGGATCCATGGGGTAGGAGCAGCTTGATCTGGGGAGCTGATTTTAGGATGCCACAAGCATCAGCCCAGGCTGGGGTCTGGGTTTGAGTACAGGGCCACTCGAGGTTTCCCCTCAGTTTTGCAGGCATTGCTTGTGGGAGGCACTGAACATGCTGCATTTCCTCTCTGCACCTGCTGGCCTGCCTGACCTGTTTTTCGTGTTGAGGGCAGAAGACACACAAGTTCAGCCATCCTCACCATGAGACACTGAGTGGAAAGAAGGGGTACAGAGAAAAGACACCTACATATTTATATTGTTGAAAAATGACCTTTGCTTTTATCACTACCATGCAAATATTTACAAATTAAAAATACAAGCAAGCAGCCTCATTCCCTTTCCCACCTGTATCTGCATGCATAGGTGTCCCCATACTCTCACCAGACTAATGCAGAACATGACTGACTTAACTCTGAGAATTCCTGGGGTCTTGCAGGCACTCTTAGTCCCCAGGAAGGGTTCCTCCCTCTCACCCTTGCCAGCCCTCTTTGGCCTCCTCCTCGACACCTTTACAGAGCTCTGACATTCACACACACGTGCATGAAAGAACTAAGCAGTGCAATCCATAGAGGAGCATACCTTATTAATTACCCCTATTCATCCATGCAGATGGATGTCGTTTTGAGGGTAACTATAGCTTGCCCACATAGCGAGGATTTGGACTGCAATGTCACCAACATTGCCAGCTCTGTGGCAAATCTTACCCACTGATTTTCCCTGAAAGCACTCATTCCTGGATTTGGGTGGTGATGTGAGCAGTTTCAGCTTCTAAACAAAAGCTGGTTTCTGTCACATGCATCTGTGGTTTGAAAACGTAGCTGAGAGGCTCTGGCACTGCAGTATTAAGAGTCAGATCTGCTTAGTTGTGTCTGTAGTTGTGGTTCTTTTATCAGGCATCATGTGGAGGGGTGCAAGTGCACGCTTTAAGGGACATGTGGAAGCCAAATGTATACTGTGGGCAAAGCAGGCTGGTAAAGGCATCTCTTCAAACATGTACTAAGGTGTATTTCAGAACAGCCTGGATAGCAACGGCAGCTCTAAGTGTTTCAGAGACTGTGGGTAGATGTGGATTTCAGAGAAGCAATCTGTGACAGTATGGGGTTTGGGGCAGTTTTCAGTGGAAAGGCAGTTTCTTGTACCTTGCACTTCTTTGCTTCTTGGGTGAGAGAAGATCTGGGTGTAGAATACTGTTAATAACGTCCTATGTTAATAAAAATATTTAAAAGTGCCGAGTGTTTGCTCAGTGCTGTGTAAGACCAAAGTATGACTGTCCTTCACTAAGAGAGCTTCAACACAGAGATGGACACCAGCTTAAACAAGTGAAAACTCAGGACAGCACAGAAGAAAAATATTTAAAAGCAGTCCCTGACCTTAGAGTTATCTTCCTTTGTCTTATCAGAAGGGGAATTCAGTGTGCAAATATTATTAGAGAAGAAATGTATGAAATAATGAGGAATAATTTCTGTCAAATGGATATAAGATGCTAATTGGTGATGTGCTGAATCCCAGAGATGCTTGACATTCAAAAAGTGAGTGAAGTACGGCAGAGCATTTGTATAGGCCATCTGGAGATGTACACCATACTCTACACTTGATGAGAAAGTGGCATCAAACTGAAATTTCTGATTCCAAGACCTAAATATGCATCAATCCAAGCTTCAAATTTCATAGATTGCTGGGAAGATCATGGATAAGCAGCAATCTGGCACATTTCCAACTAGAGTGAGAAAAATGCTTTCTGTTTCCTTCCATACAAAACTATTAAATATTTGAAGACCATCCATTAACTTTAGTTGCAAAAACTTTGGAGATCACATTCCCATTTACACATATTTCTGTCTCCTGGGGTAATTTGTTCAGACAGGGATATCCAAAATTCCGTATCAGCAAAAAATGGCACTGTTACAGAAGAACAGGCACAGCACAGTCAGAAACATCATACAAACCTGCATGGTGATATCCTCAGATTTTCCATAACTTCAGGATTTTTCTGGTAAGAGAACAAAACCAATGCAAAAGAAGGTAGTTGCAGTAGCTGTTGAACACCCCCTTCTCTGGTTTTCATCCCTAACATAGGGCACTAAAGAATTTTTGTTCTTGCTACAAGTAGCTGTTACAAGGCACTTAGACAGCTTATTAAACCTTAAGATGATCCAGATGGTAGTGTTGGAGACATTACATTGCAGAAGCACACATTGCTACTTACTTCATACATTTCCATCAGATCTTTGCAGTGCTGGCAGCCCTACAGGCTATAAATGTCCTGAATCCACTGTGTTAGGTGCTACCCCAACACAGAGCTAGGAGTGAAAGACAGCCCAGAGAGCCTGCAAGCCAAGAAGAGAGAGGCAGCACATAGCTGGAGGGTGCAGAGAGGAGGACTTCCAGATAAAGGCAAGGCAGAGCCCTAAGCACAGCAGCTGTAGAACTGGTGCCAATTTTTACAGGTACCTGAGAGGGAAAAAAAAAAAAAAACAAAAACAGAACAACTTAAAGAAAACAAAGACGTGAATCGTGAATCTGAGGAGACAACTTCTGTGCTCTTACCAAGCTTGAAGAATAGCAACAGAGCAAATGAGGTAGTGCTTGCTCAGATGTGGCAGCTGGGTGGGTGGGAGCTCCTTGGATGGGCCAGGGAGCAGTCAATATCTCACAGGGCCAAGGACACATAGGACATCATGGATTTGTTTGGAAGGCAGAAATTTTGAGAAAATTACATGGATACAGGTTTAGAGATGGCATTTGCCCATGTAAAAAGAGAAATGTCAAAGCTGGCCCAGGCCACAGTGACCAACATCATGATGATGGTGTAGATAAAAAACAGAGCAAGCAGGGAGACATTTGAAGGAAAAAATAAGATCTCTGTTTTTGTCATCTGAGCCTTGAGCTGATGGCTAGTTATTCCTAAGGAGATATCAGAAAAGGGGACAGTATGAATGGTCTGGCTTAGAGTTTTGTGAAGGACTGAAAGACAAATTTGTTTGGCCAGGAAAGATGAACAAGAGATCATCTGAAGGAGACAACTTCTAGAGGATATCTGAAAGAAGAAGAAAGAGAGCAAAGGAGGCTGCAATGAAAGCAGAGGAGATGCAGGAGATTTCAGGATAGTGCAGTTAAAACTGCTGCCATTGACAGCGCCAGAAAATGGGCCCAAAATCTAGTTACTCCTTAGCCAAAATAGTCTTCTCTCCCCACCTCCAAAAGACTGCCATGCTGGCTGGAAAACAGTCTGGGCTTTTACTCTTTGGGCACTCCTGCTGCCCTCACCGTGGCACCTGGGCTGTGCTGATTCGTGAGGGTGAGGTGTGGGGCTGGGGAGTCAAAGAGTGGGGAAAGAATAGACCTTAAGCAGCTTAATCAAGTTACTTCTTTCAGCTATAGGTAATAACTGTAAGTGGTACAGTATAAATTATTTATATGAAACTGTAAGTGATAGAGCACAGCTGCCAGTAAAACTAGATTGCACAAGAAAAGAGTAAGCAATATAAACACACAGCAGACTGAATGTGCCATTTTCAGGTTTCTCTGAAGTTGCTCTGGTGTGTTCCTGCTTAGCCAAACACCCTTTCACTGTCCCCTCTCATTGTCTTGCAAGCTTCCTCAAGGAGGTCCATATCTTACATGCATTCTGCCTTATGGAACAGCTTTGCATGGGATGAAGATACAGAAACAAGAATTTCCACCATCTGCACTGATTCCCAGGGACAGAAATCCAACAGTCCAGCAAAGTCTTAAATAAACATATTAAAAACATGGCATGAGACTTTTGTTACTCCATGAAGATCTTTAGAAGCAATATGCAGAAAAGACAGTGTGTTTTTTTTCTACCCTAGTTGAAGTCCCAAGACAAAGTGCACATATCTTTTCACTTGTGTTGGATTCAGGCATGCTGGGGCTCTTTGCCTCACAGGCTAGAAGTACTTTTCCTGGTATATATTGGATAAATATATATACTGGGTATATACAAGATGAATACCACATCAGCAGCAGAAGGCTGCAGAGTCCCTCTCGGGTTCTGGTGGTATCCATTTGTTGATCATGTCCAGCTCCCTCCCAATCTCCTAGACCAAGGTCTAATCCTCTTCTACACACAGACCAGGTCTGTAGGAGTACAGCTCCAGAGATCACCTTGCCTGCTCCTCTGCCACAAGACAGGAGTAAAACCAGAAAAAAAAAAAAAAAAAACACTGTGAAATTTTCCTGACCTCTTCTTTAAAACTCCTCAGTGGTGGCAACTCCATAATTTACTTGAACATTTTGTGACCACATTTCACTGGTCTTATTTCCAGAAAGATTTCCCCCCACATCTAAATGTCATCTTCATTACTACCTGTTGAATTCAGCACTTCCTGTCCTACCAATTAGGCTATACCCTTAGTATTAGGCTTTGATCATTTATTGTTAACACAGATTTAAATGGATTTATAGAGTTGTCAGACACGGTATTAGTGAACAACTTTCTATTGGTTAATTAATCATTGCTTCTGTTTTCTATTATTGTGATTCCAATTCTGCATGTGTATACATGATTGATTTTTAGACACACAAATGGTCCCATTAAAGACAGTGACACTTGTGGAATTACAGCTGAGCACATTCTTACAGTTTTGCAGAGTCAGGATATGGTATTAACCATGTTGTTCCATAAAAATCCGCTATTTTCAGTCTGGAATTCAGTCATCTCAGGTCATAGGTAGTCCTTAAAACTAGAAGTGCTGGAAAGTCATTATTGACATTCACTACCTTTAAAAGTCAGTAACTGGCTTATGGCTACGCCAAAATTATTATAGTGGTGATACTGTCTCGACAGACCATATTGTTATATCCAGGATAGTGTATGCAAAAATAACTTACAAAGTATTTGTACCTCTAAAATATTTTTATAAATATTGTCTACTAGAGATTTTAAATATTGTTTCACAGCAGTTTCAAATTACAATAAAAATTTCTGAAAATAAATATATTAATAAAGACTGGTTTGACCAAGACACAAATAATACTAGGCTATGACCTTAGATTAGCACTTCAAAGTGTTTGACCTTGAAATATGGCTTTGAAACCATGCCCATTCCATGGTTTTAAGAAATGTTCAGACTATTTAGGGGTGTTGCTGAGAGAAGTTATCAAAAAAACCATTCCATTGCTATTTGAGTGAAGACTACAGTTCTATAACGAAATTGCACTAACTGAATGGTCTCTTTATTGTCCTTTGTTAAAATCTCATCCGAAATTTTGAATTTCTCTAGAATCCTAGGTTCTTAATGCTGGTGAAATTTGCTCAATTCATAATTTTGTGACAGATGCTGCAAATGGTTACAAGATTAGATAGGTACAGATCCCTTGCTCCCAGCATGAGGACATAAGAGTGAAACTCCACAGTGGAAAACACATTCCTGGAGAACAGCAGGGATGTACCTGAAAACAGCCCTGATTATCCTTAGAGTGGGCTCAGTGACTCCTCAGAAAATGCTCACCCTTGGATTGGAAAATTGCTGGAAAGGTCGAAGAACAGTTGATCTAAAAGCTGGCTTATGCAGGGCTTGGGACGCAACTCAGAGGTTCAACTCGGAGAAGGTGTCTGCCAGCACACACAAGGAGCTGAAAGAACTTGTGTTTCTGCTGCTTTTCACTTCTCTGGTTTCAAATGCAGGTGAAACCCCTGCCAGCAAGGAGGGACAACAGCACAGCAAGCAGCAAGGAGCCAGATCTCTCCTCACCTCCTCGGGTTTGGGAGGCAAGAGCTCGTGGGCGGTGTTGTTTTCTCCGCATTAAGGACGGGCAGCTGCAGCGGCTCTTTTGCTGGGGAGCTGCTCTGTTCTGCTCAGCCTCGGCTCCCGGGCAGCCAAGGGCACCAGGAAAAAGACAGTGTGCCTTTCCCCGAGTTTCAGGATGTATCTCTCTTGGTGCACTGAGATGGGTGTGCCTGTGCCTGGGCTGAGCTTCAGAAAGCACAGGAACAGACTACGCTCTTTGTCTCTCAGAGCCTCAGGGCACTGAAGTATCATGGCACAAAAGCACCTCACTACTCTCCTGCAGCTCCAGGATGTTCCCACCAGGCAAAAATGCCACAGCCCTCTGCTGTGAATGGTGTTAAGCATGTCACTGAAGCTAAGGAATTAGAAGGACTGACTACTGCCCTCCTCTTTGTGCAGCACTGGTGGTGGCAGCAGGACACGCTGAATCTGCTGTAGTGTAGCTTGGGCTGAGCTCTTCACTTGCCTGACAATTAGACTGGAAACCATACTATGCTGATCATCTGCTCCCCGATTACCTCACCGCAGGAAAGAGCTGGGGTGAGAGGGAGAAAATGACATTTCTCTGTGGCCCTTCCCTGCCCCACAGGTACTCTGGGACTTTTCACCACTGTCAGGCAGGAGGGGATACTGCTCTGACCAGTTGACCTACCCATGTGAAATACCAAAGACCATGTTTGCTTCTGTACCACCTTAGCAGCAAATGCTCTTGTTCTGGCCACGAATGACTTCGCTCTCATAAGTCTCAGGTGCTACTTGGAGAGTGAAGCATCTCAGGTTTCCCTAGGGGCTCAGCAGAACCACAGGCAAAGATTCTCCATGCACTTACAAGGCTGAAAGAGTTAAATAACACGATGTGTTGCACAGGGTTTGGTAGAGCCCACGTCCTTCCATGGGCTGTCTGCCAGTGGGCAGTGGGTCAAGCCAGCACCTCTGCCAGCCTCTCGCTGGGAGTCATGGCACACCTCTGGAGTGGCCTGGGAGCCAAGACTGGGAGAGACTTACACATAGCCAGAGGCAGTGCAGGGCACATCCTGACTCATCACCTCCTGCTGGAGACCTCCCAGCTCACCAGCTTGTCTGCAGGACTCTGCCTTTCCACCACACTCACTGCACAAATGCCATGGGGACCACCAAGTACAACAGAAGCCCCAGCACTGTCCCCTCTAGAGGAAAGGACTGCCTCCAGCAGCACTGAAAGTGCCTGTCCTGTCTGCTCCACAGCAATGCCAACCCCATGGGAATGTCCCTTGCACTGCCTGCTAGGGAGATGTCCTATCCTACCGTGACATTTACTATTTTGCTTTTGTCCATGGCTTTCAAAGATGAGATGGCCATGACTGCTGCCTCCATCTCCCTCAGCAATATGCCATCTTAGCTTCCCATAGTCTGATGCTGAGCTAACATCTCCCTGTGAGAAAGGGGTAAAGTTTGGGGGGAAAAAGGAGGCATGAAATGGAGAAGGATAACTGATATTGCCTATTAAAAAGGACAATATGCAAAACTACATGAATGTGACGCTGAAGGTGTGAATACAAAAGGGCAGGTAATAAGGAAGTTAGACCCCTCACTTTTAAACAAGCAATAAATAATGTATTAAGTTGTAAAGTGGCTATACAAAATACTCCATCTGACATGACCTCTGTTCATGGATTACTTTGGTGCATGTAGTTGGGGCCAGAAAGAGAATCACTTGGAGATCTCTGTTAAAATTCTTCTTTCACCATTGCTCTATCTGCTTTTATTCTGATGTCATTTATACTTGTCTTTTTCTTGGCAATAGTGACACATCATCCACACAAGGTGCAAAAGCAAAACAGTCTCCCAACTTTAGATACCAATGCTCACTCATAAACATCTGGGATTTTTTAAGTGAGTTGTGCAGTGCTATGTGCTTTGTTTGGATATGTTGGATCCAACCTCGCTTTGGTTAAAGAGGTGTTTAATTAAAAGGGCAAAATGTTAGCAATTCAGAAAATATCACATTGATTTAAAATAGTGTAATTACTAAATGTGCATTAATTAAAGATTCATAAATTGCACTCGTAGCTGTTATTTTAAAGATTGCTTAGCTCCTGTGAATGATTATGCAGTGGTTACAGTGGGTCTTAGTTTTGAGCAGCTTCCCTGCTCATCAGCAGCCATGCCATTGCAGCATCTGGGGTACAGCAGCCCTTCCACTCTGGCTGCCACTTACACCTGGGCACCGCCGGGCTGCCGGCAGCATTCCCAGTGCTGCCTGCAGCACTCCCCGGGCTGCCTGCAGGATCCTCCCGAGCGCGCCAGCCACGCTCCCGCTGCTGCCAGCAGCGCTGTGTGCAGCCGGTGCTGAGAGCAGTGGCAAAGGCTGCTGGTGAGGCGAGGCTCCTGGAGGTGATAACAGTGGCATCATAATGAGTGTGAGGCACTTGTGTGTGGGTTTCTTAATGCTGGTCCTCTGGAAAAATCTGACATGGTGATGCCTCTTTCCACAGGGTGTTTACATCACCCTATGACATCCTAGAAGAAGTGTGAGCTCTAAGTGCTGCTCGGTTCAATAGGTTAGCTCTCCAGTTCTCCAAAATTTAAATAATTCTCTAGTAAATCCCATCTGTTATTCAGAGCAATTTCTTTGAATCCCATCGGTTTCACCCCTATTATCTTCTCCAAGTTCCACTGCTCATGGTGAGTCAGCATGGTCTGAAAGGCTGAGTGCGAAGAGCCAGAAATGAGACATTTTTCCAGGAGGAAAAGTACATAAGCAGGATGTCCTTTCCAGATGCTGAGTTAGGGAATTTCATCTCGCTTAGCTAAATTCCCCTTGAAGTTTCTGGTAGGTGCAAAATTTTTCTTTATGTTCTGTCATAAACTCCTCTTCTGTTCTGCACTGCTGAATACTTACTTCCAGCTCCAGGTTGCATTTCAGTGGTAACCAGAGTCATACTGGTTTGCATTTCTTTTTGTTTGTAAATGCTTGGAAGTCCTTCTCCATAAAAGGTGCTGCATAAAGTGTAAACTATATTTTAGTATTATGAGCACCATCACTTGCAGGGGAAGCTCTAAATATATTTCACACTCACTGTAGCCTATCAAATTAATGTAATGATGAACATTAAGGCCTTTCAGAAATCAGCTGAAGGATGTAATTTTTTTTCTCAAATTCATAGAGAATGGAATAAATCCATGTGCAGAGATAGTCCAAAAAGCCCCATCTTTGTCTCCCTAAGATCTCTCTCTGAGTTTTATTGCTCTTGTTCTTTTCCTTACAAAGTGTGAAAAGACAGGTAGCAGTAGTAGGTTTACACTCTGGCTAGGTTGATGGCAGAAAAAGTCACCTCTGGAATTCTTCAGTGCAATTTTCAAAGGTGGAGACATGGTGTTGGGTTTGGGGGAGGAGGGTGGTGTTTGTAAATTGGATGTGTTCAAATCTATACGATTTGGATAAAAAAAGACCTCATCATCTATTCATGAAGAAGATGGAGCTGGTCTCTTACTTCAGTGCATGGTGAGAGGACATGAGACAGCAGGGACAAGTTGAAAATATGACACTGTCACACTGATACAAGGAGGAAAATTTCCCCAGGAACACACTGAGGCAGCACCACAGGCTGCCCAGGGGGCTTGTGCAGTACCCATCCTTGGAGCTTTGCAAGACTCGACAAGAGAAATCCCCAAGCAGCTGATCTGAGCTCATGGCTGATCCTGATGGAGACAGATGGGTGAGGGCCATGCTGAGGTCCCTTCTAACCTGAATTATCCTGTGACTCTACAGAAATCTTCCTGGCAGTAACTCAACTGCATCAATAATTACGGATAAACAGACTGACACATCATGTTTACAAAAAAATGTTTTCTGGGACTGGGAAGATTTCTGAATAATTTTCTTTCTGAAATCCGTTTTTGCAACTTGTCCAAACTTGCTAAGAAAAAAAGTTTTCCTATGGGATGAAAAAAAAACTGTTGGGAAATTAGTTTGCATCGAAAGAGGGGGATGGCTAGAAGAAAATCAAACATGGGTGCTCAGCAGGTACTAATTGGGTGGTTAGTTGTGAAGAAACTGTTTCCCTCAGGTACTGAGATAAGGCAGCACACAAATGACTTGAAATATGGATGTGACCCAATACCTCCCTTTTAATTCAATCTTTTTCCAGCCCATCGCTGGAATTTACACAACGTTTTATTGACTATGGTATCAGAAGCTATCAATTTGCTGCAGCCTCATAAAAATAAAATAGTGATACAGAAGAGAAACTGCTGTGTCAGACACACTTCAGCTATTCCCAGCTTTCCTCACCCCTTCATCTACCCTCTCATCATAAACATCACTATTCTGTTTGCCTCTTGCTTCTCCTAACCATTAAAACAGGGAACCAAAACCACAGCCCATGGGCTGTTAACGTAAGATCCAGAAATGTGTCAAATATTTGGTGTCTGAAATATTTCTTGGCTCCAACTAGTAGGAAGGAACAAACAAGCAAGCAAATAGCATAAAATCAGGTGTGTCTGTGGGCAAGAGAGAGATAAAAGCAGGGCTATATATTTAAAATGGAGCAAGAGTGTTGTCTCACACCATGATTACTATGGTAATTACCCATTTTAACGCATATTAGTGCAAACAGCTGTGCAAAATTCATGTAAGTGGTGGAACATAAGTAATACTCTTTAATTAAAAAAATTACAAGGTTTTTTTTCAATGAGTTAAATGCATTTTGCTTATCGTGCTTGATCCCTTTTGACATTAGTATCTCCCAGGGACCAGTAACACAATGCACAGTAATTGTTTACCTCTTGGTTCAATTCCATGTGTACTAAAAATACCTTTGTTTGGTGAATTCAACAGTAATTTTTGGAACAATACCTTTGTTTTGGCCCTGAAAATCATATACCTTCAGCAATACTAATGCTGTTTACTGCACATCATGCATGGTAACACATCAAAGACAGAACATTTAACAAGTGAAATAAGATAGCTTGGGTTTGGGGTAGTTATAATGCTTCTGTTGTAACTGTGCAAAGTGGCTCTGGTAAAATATATTTAGTACTGGAACTGCAGGTATTTGGACAAAAATTATGGCCCTGTGTGGCTTGAAGCCATGAGGAACCACAACATATTGTTTTCCATAAAGAGACAAAATGTTTAGGACAAAACACAAGATGAGATCCTAAAACTGCAATCTTCCCCAGGAAGTTTCAAGTCATTCACGATGGCATTTGCTGATGAGAATTGTTCCCATAAGTATATGCCCAAAGAGATAAACTTTATGCTGTATGCCAACTTTATGATGTGATAAAAGTTTGTGTTTGAGGTACCTTACTGATTATCTATTAGGTGGAAGAAAAAGAATAAAACAACCAATTAAACAGTAGTTCTTGTATCTGTATCTTAGCTAACCTGGTAATTGAAAAATGGCCCCCTTTTTTCCCTCCCCCACCCATTTCCATGTAGCATTTCAAGAACTCTGTCCAAGAATATCACTATATGAAAAAAAAAAACATCATCTCAAAATTATTAAAATCTCTGTGGGAATTCATGATTAATTTTAAGGCCTGGCAGATTAAAATACATTATTATGTACACTCTAGTGCATCCTTTCAGATATTTTCAGAATCTGATTTTGCTCTCTTGATACACACCAATGATTCTACATGTATCTAGTAGATTGCAAGGAATAGATTAGCATTAAAGAGGCAGTATTGTGTTGTTAGGTTGTTATGTGTAACTTGTGCTCATACATTAAGAAAAATGTAGCTGGCATTCCCTTGGACATGACCAGACCCCTTAAAAAAAGGAGAGAATTATTAGTAGTTGGTTGTAATGCATTTGTAGAGCACTTCTGAAATTCTGACCTTTAGCACATTAACTGGCTGTTTTTTACCCAGCTCCCAGGCAGAGTAAGATCTACAGTACCCTGCTTAGGAAATGAAAATAATGGACTTATTAGTAGCACTTGTTAAACTTTCAGTTCCTGAACATTCTACCTTCAGCTCTGAACCTAGCTTTCCAATGATTCTATTGTTCTAAACAGCAAAACCAACAGCATTCAACATCAGGAAGACAGAAAAAAGGTGGGTTTTATTTGGGACAAGACCGATCATTTGCTCATTAGTGCAAACTCGTTCATTCACAGTTTAGCTTCACGAATGTTAAGGTTCCCGCTTAGGCCCTGGCAGCTCTTGTATTTCTGACTAGAAATCTGAAGACCCATTTAGCATCAGCGTTCCATCATTCAGAAACATCTTTATCCTCCATCCTGACAAGGTAAGTAGAAGTTTTCTCATGTAATTCTAATGTAATTATCTTTGACAGCCTTCCACCCACAGCTTGGCCTCAACCTGTGTGAGTTGTGGGCACATAGAGAGGACAAAGGACACTGACAGCCTTATGGCTGTCACTGCAGTCTCCTGTTTATACACTCAGACACCACACGGGGCTCAGGATCAGCCCCAGCTGACCAGTCATTGCAATTCCCATCCTTTTCCTCGGCTCTGTTATGGAGATACTCCCTCTCTTTTAAGAATTTTCCCCCCAGATACTGCACATATGGCTCTCTGAAATTGCTGGGGTTTTGCACCCACTGTCCCATCAATCAGACCCTCCTGCAGCAGAGATCTCTGCAGGTCATTATTTAACATGGCCACAAATGTCACGCCATCTGCAAACCCTTTCGTAATGATTTTATCTTTTCTTCCATGTCACTGATAATGTTAAATGATAGACAGCCAAGAACCAATACCTGCAGAACCCTTCTAGCAACCACAAACACAGGCAGTGCGGATTGTTCCTTACAACTACATCTCGAGACGTATCTTTTAACCAGTTTTAATGCATTTAACACAAGCCGCGGTGGTTTTCTGTTGTACTGTGTTGTACTGCGTTTTCTGTTGTTGTACTCTGAATAACCAAGTAGAATACTTTACAAAACTTATGTATACTACCTCAATATAATTATCAATTAAATTAGCAATCTCATAAACATCTTAGGAAGTTAGTTTTACAAGAACTGTTTTCTATAAAACCATGTTAATTGTCACTAGTTAAACTACGCTATCTATCAATCAAATTCTCTGTCAATGGTCCCATTTCAAAACTCAGGACTAACATCAGACTGAGAGGCTTGGAGCTAATGGGACCATAGTATTTTCTCTTCTTTAAACACTGGCACAATGCTGCCTTTCTGTTTCTCCTCTGCAGCATCTGGCTTGTTTCAAAAATTACTGAAAATCAATCTAAAGAAATTAATCTAAATAAAGCATTTAAATAATCTACATAAAACACCTGATGATTTTAAATATTTAGTTTTCACAATGGCTATCATCAGCATTACATATTGCTGGGAATACTGAGAAACAATTCAGCAACAGTTTCCTATCATTTGGATATAGATCTACTTTTTTTTCCCTAAATGAAAAAAAGAAAACTTTTGAATGGTTCCACCATTTTGTATTATAAATGTTTATTCTAATAGCTTCATCTTCTTCTTTATAAACACCCCGCAAATCAAATTATTTTTATTCTTTTAAGTCTAAAAAGATTGTTCTTTTATTTTTCTTTTAACTCTTATCCATACATTTCCTCTTGTTCACCAGCTTGGATTCAGGGTTTTTTTCATTTTCTGCTTAATGTATGTTCATTACTATTGGCATCTCATTTTCTAACTTTTTCCTGTTTGTTTCAGTATTTATAGTGCTTATATTTCCATGCTTTCTTAACTCATATAGCCTTTTTTTTCTGGACTTATGTGAATTTCGTGAGATAACAATCTCTCAAACAGTTTGCAGCTATCATTCATATTTTTCTGCTTAAATTACACAGCTCAGATATTTTAGGCTGTGTAAAATACACCTTTTCTAAAGCAACAAACAGATGTATTGGGGGGCTGGGCTGTATTCTGTTTTCACATAACAAACACAGCCAATTTACAGTCCTGAGCAGTTGTCAGATTTTATTTCAGACATAATTTTCTCTTCTTCTATTAGATGAATTCCTGTATAACTTTCACCATGTTGGATACAACCAACATGGGTTTTTTTGTTGTTTTTGGAAGTTATGAAGCTGTCATCCATGCTTTTAAAAAATTCCAAGGACATTTTAGTTCTACCAGCCAGATACTTCCTGCACATGTCAATCACATTGAAATCTGTTCATGTAATATAGCTTTTTTCCTCCTACATCTTATATATAGAAAGATGTTTAAAGGAATGACCATCCTGTTCTCTTGTGTGAGTTGGTAGCCCAGAGAAGTTGTCAATTGTCACTTCATCTTTTTCCTTATCTGCTATACTTTTGATCATAAGCATTTGAGATCATTTCCTTCAGAGCTGGCAATGACTCAGAAGCAAGTACCGGTGTAGTTGACACAGAGTGCTTTTCTTCCTATTCCTTTGCTCATCTGGCTCTTCCTAAAAAACAAACCAAAAAAAACCCCAACCAGTCAACCAAAAACCCCATTAAAAACACCCAAAAAAAACCTCAAACAAAAAAAAAAACAAAAACAAAACAAAAAAACCTTAACATACCGGGCATGAAATTCTTTCTATTTCATAATAACCACTCAGTCAAATAAAAGAGTTACTTGGTAAAGGGACTGGATTTGAAAATCAGTTTCTGTATTGATTCACAGGAACATTTTCTACATAGCATTACTTACAGACTCAGGACATTCCCAAATCAGGGGGACTATCCCACATGTGCTTTCATCTCATTGCAGAAAGACATAAGCAATAGCAAAATGCAAGACAATGCAGAATCCGGCTAAAAGGAGGGTAAATTACACACACTGTTGTTTTCAAAGGTGGCTCCCTCTCCAAGTGCCTCAGTCCCTGGCACCTGAGCAGCATGAGAGCATCTGCACTATCGGAGGCACTGCACATCCCATTCCCACTGTAACTTACGAAGATCTCTTAGGCTGGAATTTACTCATTCCTCTCTCAACCTTAGGTGCCTCTGAGGTAGAAGTCAAGCCCTGGCCATGTGAGCTGCATCTCCAGTCCTCACTCATGAGCACAAATTAGAGACTGGTTTTGCTAGTGTGGCTATTTTCTTCCCTACACTTCAATGCACCTGCTTCTATGAAGCAGAAGTGGTGAGAATAGTGGGTATGGAGAGAGAATTCTGTGAGGGCTCTGACATCCTAAGGGACATGCACTGTAAAAATATGAGTATGGGACATGCTCCTGCAGCTGCTGTGGTGCCTTCTGAAAAATGTATCATCTTGCCTGCTGTGAAGGTCAGGAGCACTGCTGAAACTTAGCATCTTGTAGACACTGACCTATTGTCAAATATTACTTTTTGTTTGTTTGTTTGTTTGTTTGCTTCCCCTTACCTTGCAGATGAGTTATGTTTGTTTCTTAGTGCAGCTCTGAGGAAAACCTCTCCTTCCTCTGCTGCCTTTCTAGTTGCCTGAATCTTGGAGTTCAGTTTTTCAACAATCCCCACAGCTAAGCAGGTAGAAGGAGTAGGGCATCTTTATGTCCTGCCACCCTCCCATAATCACCAGGTTGACTGCATGGGCAAAGGGAAAAAACCTGCACCTCTTCAAGCAGAGACATAACACACATATCTTTAAATAAGGGTTGGAGAAACTACCCTGCAAGGCATCAGATCTGGGGTTAGAACAAATCTGTGACACTTGCTCACTACCCTGATCTGAGACTTGCATCCCTACTACAGTTGTTAAATGAGAGACTAAAGAGCAGGTTGATGGGCTGATGCAGTATCCTGCGCCACAGAGCTCATCTCCTCACCAGCAACCACAGCAGAAATAGAGAATGAGGAAAAACAATGAAATGGCAGGGCAGCGATACAAGGTGAGTTAAGACACAGGAGAGAAAACAATAAAATCAACAAACAGAGGTAGTGGTCACTTCTTGAGATGTATCTGAAGGTTTGTTTTGGAGGTAAACTTCAAAATAGCTGAAAAACTCTTTCCTTTCTTTTTATTTTCTTGATTATGTGGGTCAGAGTCTGAAGAAATGTATGCAAGAAAGTAAGAGGCAAAACTGAATGAAATTAGTCACAAAATGGAAATGAAGATTTTTAAAAGAGAATCACATGAGTATCACTTTAATTTCTAAAATAAACCTAACTGGCGTTGGTGTATATTTTACTGACTTTGACACTCCTTTTTGTGAAAAGAAACCCCAAACCTGCAAGAACTCAAGCAGTTTGCAGTCTGCATTCTTTTCTCCACAATATAAATGGCAGACTTTTTTCCTGTGTAGAAGAACCCAAACCATCTCACTGCACCACCTGTCCACAGCACCTCCATGGCAGGACTCCAGAGAAACCTCCTCTTCCTGACAAACACGTGGCACCACAGCTTCTCCACCAAGCTGTCCATGCCTGGGTGGGAGCTACCATTATTCTGTGCTGCTGCTTTGCACCAAAACTGAGCCTCAGTCTTGTCTGCCAGGTGGGAAGAAGATTAAATATACAGCATCTGCAGTGACTCAATAGGTACATTTAGTGCTCAGCAGCTTAAATATCCCCACAAGGAATTTCATCCTGGGTACTTATCTGCCTGTGACCCAGATGGACTAAAGAGGAGGAACCTGGGCATGGAGGAGGTCAGGGTGTGGAAGTTACAGTAGTCGTGTCAGGAGGTGATCAGAAAGCTGATGCTCTGCACTTTCCTGCTCCTCAGTGAACTGATTCACTCTGAATGGTTCATTTATTTATGTGACCATCTAGGGGGAAAAAGTCTTTAATTGCAGGCTCCATAATGTGTTCTTCACATTAAATTCCAAAGTGCTGATTTCAGTGGATTCTGTTTAGAGGTCCATATAGTTTTGTTGGTGAACTGTGCTCATTCTTTAACTCTCTTGGTTTTGTTGACATTATATTCTTTATAACACTATAAATAACCTTTGGAAGGCAGCTAAATATTGCTAACCCCCTTGTACAGAGGAAAAACAAGTTATGACACTAAAAAAAGTAATATACATCTGCCCCAGTGTAATCTATGTAGGGATAAAGTACAACTAAATATAGAAATGAGAAGCGAATTCCATATTTTGAAGTAAAGATCACCTTCTTTATGCCATAGTGTACCATATTTTGGTAAAGGTAGATGTATTTCTTTCTCTCATCCCTCTTTCCACCCTTGAGCAAGTTGGGTTTTTTGCCCCCAAAGACATTATCTTTCCACGTCTTCTGACTGCTTTTGTAGCTGTTCTTACAATAAACAGGGACAACAGTGCAAAAAAGGCCATCCAAAGGCTTACTGTCTTTCATTGCATCTAGACATCAGTCTCAAGAGTGCAGAGACCTTCATGAGCTCTAAAACAAAAAGATCAATTTTGGAAGTCATCTTTTCCCAATGTTAGAGATTAGTTCTTCAGGAAACAAACTCCTGTCAAGGATTTCTCTGACACAAGTGGGTTTATTATGTGAGTAAATTTGCTCATGTGTCTTTTCCAGAAACCCAGGTGTTGTGTATGACACACGACTCATCTTCTAGGTTGTGAACTACATTTTAACCCTCTTTCAGAGATGCTAAACTCATGGATGATGGTGGAAAACAGTGAGGTTAACTTGCCTTGCAGCCAAGATTTTAAAAGCATAATAACTCTACTTTTTAGATAGTCAGAACTTAGTGAACCATTGAAAGTGACCCAGTTCATTGAGCAGAGCTGAACAGATGGAATTCCAGCCTCGCCATGCTTGGGTGACTCTCTGAACAATACAAAATCTTCCTTCAAATCTGTCTCCCCCAAACTTCCTGTCTCATGCACATAATATTTGTGTATGTTTTGGTCACTTGTCAGTTCAGGTCACCATGTTTTGGGATACAGTATGTAAAAAATTATTGGCCTGTTATTTGGGTTTTTTCCTTAGAGCTTCTAAAACTTTGGCTGTTTTGTTTCAGACTTTAAAAAAACAAACAAACAAAAAGAAACCTACAGTATGGTCTTTGTTGGAAAACATCTCACCGGGCTCTGGTCCCTGAAATGCAGTGGCTATTTTCCCTTTATTTCATATGACTTTCCTACCACTGAATGCTGACAAAACATACTTACTGCACTTTTGTGATTTACAGAAAGCCCCTTGCTCAGCAGCTCTAAAGGACATGGTAGCCCTGTGGCCACCAAACAGAAGCCACCAGTACTACCTTTGAGCTGGCTGCTGGAGCAGGGAAATGAGAGGTAAGGCAGTAATTATAGAAAAAGTAAGAAATTCGTACAGTCAGGAGGCTGCCATCTCTTCCAATGGGGCAAGAGCAGAAAAAGGTGATGGATGGAAGGCTTAGGGTAAGGTATTGATTTGCTAAATCAGTGCTGAGCATGGCAGAGACCTCCTCTTGGAGCTGTAGTATTGTATGTTTTCCTAAGAGCAAACTGTCCAGGGCTTTGGTGCTCATGGACTGACAGCAATAAGCAAGCCCAGGTGAGGTGGGCTTCAAGCTAAGTGCAGGAAGATGTGCTCAGAAGCACTGTAGGGTATAAATCTTCCACCATGCCTGAACACCTTGGAAAATGGTCTCCATTTCAGATTCATTTTGAAGTGCCTGTAGCAAGCTCCCCACTTCTCTTGCTTAGAAAAGTAATAGAGTCTTTGTGGTTTGTTTTTTGGTTTTTTTGTTTTTTTTTTTTAGTAAACTGGGGGTTTGAATTCAAGATACTGCTTGGTGTCCTAATTTGGTCTGGGATAGAGATTCTTTTTTCTCAGTAGCTGGTACAGCACTGTGTTTTGAATTCAATATGAGAATAATGTTGATAACACAGTGACGTTTTAGTTGTTGTTAAGTACTGCTTACCTTGAGCACTTAGTTGCCAGTTGGGGTTAAACTGTGATACTTGGGAAAAGAAGGACCCATACTAGTATATCAAAGGGTAACTAAGAAAAAACAGCCTGCTGAAGCCATTCAGCCTGGACTGTATCAGATCACATAGCTGAGGCATGAATAGGGAGATACTCATCCACCGTGCACGGAAAAGGAAGGCATCATCTGACAGAGAGAGGTGACTAAAACGCAAGAAAAGGAGCATGGTCTGGGCAGGCACAGAGAAGGGCTGGAAGGCTGATCAGGGGAAGGAAGATCTTTTTGTATGTGAGGTTTTTGGGTAAAACATCATTTTGTGTAAAAAACAAAGGCTCTGAGGAGATATTTCCCCTCTGGCTGTGTGCATCCATAAGGCAAGTAAAAAGATAAACACAGGGATGGAGAAGAGTCTACAGGACAGTGTAGGCAGAAGCACATATGGGTATAGGCTGATTAGGAGGGCTTCTACTCAACTAGAAGGTGGCTGTGAAACACTTGACGAAAGCTCACTCCCTTCCTGCAAAACTGGGGTAAGAAGGACCAAGCAGAGCTCAGTGGGTATATCTGGCATGGCTTCACATAAGGAGGGGCTCCCTGAGCCAGGATTCGTTTCTCAGGTAAAAATGCCTGCACCTGTAACTAGTACTTGGTATTTATCCTAGGAGAGACATCTGTGGAAAGAGACAAAATCTTTCCTCTTTTCCAAGTTGGTGTGATGGCCCTCTCCCAAGGAGGTGAAGCCAGGTTTGTCATCTGCCTTTGCTACAGCCATTTAGCAAATGAAGGGCTGTTACTCAAATGCTTTTCACCTGCACCTTTTCACCTGTTCACTGACTTTTCTTTAGGAACACATCCCTGAAGCCTCTCTGTGTGGTAATGGGGGGCAGTAGAGGTACCTGTAATCTATTAACACCAGCAACAATAACAGTGGCAATAACAGCATCCTTGGCATGTGGGCAAGTCCCTGTCTTCCTGGAAAGGTTTTAAGCAATTTGTAGAAGAAGGTTCCTCTGTGTCTGTCCATCAGTTAGGTTACAGACAGCTCTGCTGCCTGCGAGTGGCTGCAGCCACCCCTGTAATGGCCCTGTTCATCACACAGCCTCGGTCAGCAGCCCCTCCTCGGGCAGGCACCCAGTGCTGAGTCATGAGCACATCTGCTCCTTTCCAGGGAGCTGGCACTCATACCTGCTGAATTACCTCCGGGGTGAACCAAGAAGGGAAATAAAATGCAAAGAACTTACCCATCATCAAAAATAGTAACTCACATGAGTGGAGTTCTCCTCTGGTAGCTGTCAGCTCAGACTGTAAAACCCTGGAGGATGCTCCAGTGGCGGGGTGAGGTTTATATCCACACCCCGAATTCACCAAGTACTCCTGTTTGGGGTTTACTAACGCTAGGTGAGCCGCACCATAACCCTGTGGTAGGCAAAGATCACACAGGTCTGTCACCATGCATGGCCAGATGGGATGCTGGGGCAGCCTGACTCCTGCCTCACAGAACCATTTCCTGTCCTGTCTCAACTGGGACAATTGCCAGCAGGCTCTCCTGGCTACCCAGCTCCATGCAGCCCCTGAACCTTGCAGCAGGCACCCCGGAGTCCAGGGACAGCCATCCCCTGGCCCCCACCATCAGCACAGATGGGGTTTGACTCGCTGGCTCATAACCCCTTTGATGGGCTGCCCTCACTGGGCAGAGGGCAGGGCAGGCACTGCCAACCACCCTGGTCTAGAGCACCTTCCCCTCTTGGTAGGATGCGTGTTCTCTGCTGAAGGCAAATACTCTTTGTTAAGCCTCTGCCCTAGCCACAGTGGCATCCATTTAACCAATAGAGAGAGGCAAAAAGCAATCATCTTGTGTGATCCAGCGGGAAGCTGGACAAGGAGAAACTATTCACAGTATATTAATGCCTGGCTTGAGCCTAGTAAGTGTTATAATTAGGTGGCATTAATTAGTGCTGGAAAAGACTGTCATGTTTTATACCAAACCTTTGGCTAAAAGATAGGAGCAGAATACTTTTCTTGAAAAATATTCCATGTATATTTTCTTGTTTTACTAGTAGGGATTTTTAATCAGTTGAATGAACTTGTATGTACTAGTTAACTTTGCTGGAGTTTAGTGGTTGTATTTAAAGCAGATTTTATCCTAGAATGATATTAATTTGATAGGATCCCTGATCTGTAAAACCATTGGTTATCTTGGTCTCTCCTGATAAGAAAAAAAAAAGTGCCGAGGGTTTCCAGTTGGTGAGCACATTTGGGCAGAATCTTTCACACGTCACAAATTGCAGATGGGAGGCAGTGATCTCGAACATGCAGTCACATTGCGTGACCATCTGACACCTTCCATTTAGAAAAATAATACTTTCCTCACAGCATACGCTCCCTGCTGCAACCAGCACCAAAAATTATGCCTGGGAGAGCTGTTCCTCCTAGACTAAGGTCTTAAATATTTCTTAGGCTGCTTTTAAAAGATTCATGCAGCAGCACCACCTCACTCACATCCTGCTAAACCAGAGAAAATACTGAAATTCTTCCCCAGACGGTGTTAATCACAAAATAGCTGAAAAGAACAAAAGGGGGGAAAAGACAGCAGGAAAATTATGTACTCACACTAGCAGAGTGAACAATGGAAGGCTCTTGTTGTATGTGTAATTCAAACATGTCCATGTAAAACACTGCATGGAGTTATTTCCTATTGCTACCAGTTTCTCAGCTGCATAAAATCCCATAACTATGTGGAAGTTCAGCTTTCAAATGCCCTGGTTTTGTGGATAATTCCTTTTGACAATATGCTGTACTGATGCTCATTCATTTGAAATAGCCATGACCATTTCAGGGTGTCCTTTGCTATATATTGAGGTGTCAGTAGTGATAAAAAAAAATCTTTACTGTTTAAGGACAAAGCCATGTGAATTTAAAGGGTGACATCTCACACTAGCCTACTGTGTCCTCTTTGTTACTGTGTCCCAGTAAAAAAACAAGAATAAGAATTAACCAACACTCATTCTTTCTACCCAAATTGCAAGGCTGACTAGGAACATATATATTAACCCCTGTTATTATCAGCTGCAGGTTGGTGTGACCTGAAACAGGAAGCAGGTCCTTCTGTTCTACCCAAAGAGTGTATTCTTAAAGACCTGACCATGTTTTCCTATTCATCTGCCTAGCAGATGTGCCCCTCAGCCACATCAGCCAAGTACTTAATTTCTGCAGTGTCTTCCTTCCCTCATCACCACTTCAGTGACTGAGTGCCATTGAGATCCGTGAAAAGGAGGTGCCTGTTTTGCTGTTAAAATGTGTTTTCCTAGAGGGTGGGGCACTGTGGGGGTTGATGTACTGGTGACATTTCCCAAATTTATGGTAGGGCTAACATATGACCTCATTTTGTACAGGGATATGCGGCTCTGGCTGCTGTGAATGTCATGTGAGCCACAGAAAATCCCTGCAAGGACCTCTCACATCCACCTAGCAGGGCTGAGTCAGGACCTAGGGCATGTCTCCTCCCAGCACCCTAGCAGGGGCTCCTCCAGCCACCAGCAGTTTTATTGGCAGTTTTGTGTCACTGCAGATTTCTGGCCATTTGGGCCATCCTGAACCCCCTATAGAGAAATATGGGTGTTGCAAACACCCATCCTGCAGAAATAGCAATTAGTGTCTGCCACCATGGGCCAAGTGTGAACTCACGGACCAGAGAAGAAAGGCTTTATTTTCTTTTCTGTCTTCTGGCATATCCAGAAGATGCGCCATAAGCACTGGTGAGGCCACACCTCGGCACTGGTGAGGTTGCACCTTGAGGGCTCTGTCCAGATCTGGGCACTCACTGCAAGAAAGACATTAATGTGCTGGAGCGTGTCCAGTGAAGCTGGTGAAGGGTCTAGAGAGCGCCATGTGAGAGAGATGGGGTTGTTTATCCTGGAGAAAAGGAGGCTCGGGGGAGACCTTATCACTCTCTACAACTGCCTGAAAGGAGGCTGTAGCCAGGTAGGGGTTGGTGTCTTCCCACTGACAACCAGCAACAGGGTGAGAGGGCATAGCCTCCCTCTGGACCAGGGTGGGGTCAGGTTGGACATCAGGAAAGGGTGGTTAAGCACTGGAATGGGCAGTGTAGGAAGTTGGAGTCACCATCCCTGGAAGTTGTCAAGAAGTAACTGGATGTGGCACTTAGTACTGTGGTTTAGTTGGCATAGTGGTGTTCAATCAAAGGTTGGACTTATCTTGGAGATCTTTTCCAACCTTAATGGTTCTATGATTCTATGATCTTTTCAATGCCCCAAGCCCTGAACTGGCTCTTTGAGACATTAAATTCTCCAAGCTCCTGTCTTGTACTTTCCAGCCCAGGCCTCCACAGACTTCCTCCTTCCTGCAGCATCCTCTCCTGCAAGGTCTTCCTTGCTATGCTGCAGCTGTGTGAAGACCCCGTGCCACTTTCACAAGGCACACACGACTTCTGGGCACGGTGTTACCCACTGCCCCTCTCCTGGTAGAAGAAGGTGAGCTCCCTCCCTGGCAAAGTGGTGTGTGCTGCACCTCTAGTGCTGGGGGTGCATGCAGCGTGCAGTTAGCGTGCCTGCACCAGCATCTACAGGCAAGGGAAGCACTGTGCCTGGAAACTGGGAGGACAAGGAAGCCCTGGTTCATGGCAAACAGCCAATGAAGGAGGTGTGCAGCTGCCTCACTCCTCCTCTAGCCCCCAGTGTGGATGTGCACACCATCATGGCCAGTGCCAGCGTGTCCCTGTGCTCCCTTTCGGGTGGGTGTCCCCTGTGTGGTGTTTGGCTACACTGAGGCCCCTCCTGTCCCTTCCACCAACAGCCTTGCTGGGTGTGCTGGTGCCTGCTGGCCCCACGATCAGCTGCTCCATCTACCCATGTGGTCACAGACTGCCTTGTACAGCCTCGTGGAGAGCAGGGGTTGCAGTTTTAGGGTTTTGCAGGACTGGTTCACTTTGGGTGCCAAGGCAAAATTTTTCCCTTGGAGCTAAAAATGTCTGATCCTGAAGTGTCTCCCTCCTGCGACTATTTACACAGAATATATATTTAAACCTTTCATTTTAACAGCTTATAGGCACTTATATAGATCACCACTGACTGTGATTGTTGCCTTGTGAGAATTACATGCCTCAGGCTTTCTTCCCAAAAGCAAAGGTCAAGTGGTGGTCCTAATGTCCATCACAGAAAGAAAAAAACTAATGACTTTTCAGAATAAGCTCTCCTCCTGAGTGGTGGTACTGCCTGCAGGAGGTGGCCTGGGGGTACTCAAAATGGGAGCCAAGTCCTCCCTGTGGCTCAGGACAGCCTACATTATTTTGGGGCAGATGGTTGGATACTCAAACCCCAGATTTTCCACCTTGAATCCCACTTTCCTGACCTATTAGCTTAAAAGTTGTGACCTGTTTCTTATATCTCATCCTTGTGCCTGCCAGAAGTCATCACTGTGTCTGGATCAGTAAGGCTGAGCCAACTGGTGAACTTGTCTCATTATCTCCTTGCCGAAAACTTACAAGCGTTACTTATTCTTGGATACTTGTAATTTTTATGCTTTTCCTACCCAGAAGATTAGCTCAGGCATAGCAGAGCTCAGAGCACAAACCCATCTTTTGGCATTAACTTATCCTGGGCTGGCTGTCATTTTACAGTACTTGCACAAAAAGAGTAACTAGCAACAGCACTTACAAATCATAGATTATATTGTATTGGTTTAGCTCATATTGTTTGCCTTAAATTTATATTGTGCTTTAAATGTCACCCATTAAAATTATTAGGGCAAGGTCTGCCCTCAGTTTACAGCCCGTCTCCCCAGCAGCTCATAAGAGAAGCTGCTTCACAGTTGTCCTCATCTCATTTTAGTCCAGCTGTAGAAGTCTGAGAGAGTGTCCAGAGAGTTGTAACACAGCCTGGAGCTGTTTCACTTCCAGACAAGATTTCACTTTGTAAACCCAGGTACCAAACCAGGCAAAGTGCCTTAGAAAGACACATTTCTTTTCATTCACCCCCACCTAAATCCCTGACTTCTGTTTGGGTGCAGTGATGCAAAAGTGAATAAGGGACCAAAAAGTCCCACCTTGTCTTTGGTAACAGGTTTTTCTGAGTCCCCATCTAAGCCTAAGGAAGACCATTCCTTTTTCTAGGAGAGTGCTTTAATTAATGTCTTCCTTCTGACTGTTGTTTTTCTGTCTCATGTGTTGCTTCGCATTTTTCTGTCTGCCCTCACATTGCCTCTAAAACACAGTTCTTAAATAGCTTCAGCCGTGCATACAGAACTTTCCGTGGATGTTCTTAATCTGTGAAAACAAGATCTGTAGCACAGACAGTAATGCAGCCCTAAGCACAGAGATGCCAGTGACACTTCTTCAGTGCCTTTAAACTGGTGAATGTGATCTTATTTTGGCTAGTGACAAATCCCAGTGATGAAATGTCAGCAGTGTTTACACAGAAGTCAGACAGTGCAAAATTAACCCTTTACAGCACTGCTCTCAGGGCAGAACAAAGCTGTTGTTTCCTTCTCTGAGAATCAGGCTGGCAGAAAAGAAGGAAACTGGTATGGAAGAATTGTCAAAGGCCCATCTGGAGGGTCAGCAGAGACCGTGCAAAGCTGGCCATGCTCTGTGTGACAAACTGAACAAGCCATGAGTTTCTTTTGAGTTGTCCTGGGCAGAGTTTTCCAGACACACCTGATGAGGGCAACGTCACAATTTGTGCAGATTTCCTTAATGGGAGTTTTAACCAAAATCACTGCTATCTTCCAAGATCATCTTTGCCATTACATACATGATGTCCAGGTCTCTCAGCTTCTGTAGGACAGTTTAGGTGTGATACAAAAGTGGATAAAGTTTAACTTCAAAACTTGAAATATATTTTTCCATGTAACCCCCTGACTTCTCATTAACAGCATGGGTGGTGGTCTAGGGATATAAAGGCACACAGCAGAAAAGGAGGAAACAGAAATCCTTCTGTTAAAGGTCCTGACTGTGTTGAGCATTAGGTCTGCAGTGCATATCCTATCACTACCATGACTGAAAAAGTCCTAGACAGAAGCAGGGGATGTGCAGGAGCACAAGTAGTAGAGAAGCACTAACACTTCCCCTGCGAAGAAGCACATCAAAAGGTCTAGGAGAAAATGGGACCTGAAAATCCAGTTGTAAGAGCCAGTGGAGATGTCTAAGTGGGGAGAGCTGAAGACATCTCTGCAGGTGACAGGTACAGGGGTGCCCGAAGTGAGGTCCAGATACAGAGGGAGGCAGGAGAGGCAAAAAGCAAAATGAATTGTGTAGTAACAAGGCAGATGAGAACTTTTTGTAATGGCAACAGCAGGGAAAAAAAACACAAGAAAAGCAGCGGATTTTTGGAGTGTTAGAGTGGGTAAAAGGATAGAACTACTCCTTGCCTGGGCCTGGGAGAGCAGAGAAGACACCATAGGTGTCTATGACAGGGAAGGACAAGGAGATGGCAGCAGCCCAGGCACGCTGAGGAAAGGCTCTTCTGCTGTCTCACACCTCTTGCTAGAGGTGGAGATGGATCTCTGGCAAGAGCTTCATCTGGAAACTGCACTGCAAAATCACAGAGCCTCTCCCATACTGCAGTAGAAAGAGTTTGTGAACTGTGTCACCCTGAGGTCAGGAAATAACAGAGGCAAAGGATGCCTGGCACAAAGCTGGCAAACTGGGAGGCAGAAAGCCTTGCGCAAACTTGATGTTTTACTGCTGCTAACCAAAACAGCTGTAAAGCTGAACTGAAGGAATAGGTCAGCTTTGAGCTTATGTGCACAGCAACACACAAAGGATTACAGACTTTATTTCTTTCTTGTTGGCTTTGTTTGGGGCAAACAGGAGTGCTAGCTGTGCCTGAGAATCTGTAGGGTTCCCTGCACTGGTAAGGGAGGAAGGTATTAATGAGAAAAAAAAATACTTAGAGCTATTAACCTGTCTCTTTCAGAGATTTTTATTACAGCAGCAACACCTTTCTTCTTCCAGATGTGCTGAGCAATTCTAGTTCTTCTGGAAGTTTAAGGTAGGTGCAGACATATAGTTGCTTTGAAAATTATATTGTCTTATACTCACCACATGAGCTCCGTCCTTAAAATGCTGCTTGAACACAACTGCCCTATGGCTCTTGATTCTGAAATGCAGGCTGAATTAAACATAACCACCAAAGACAGACTTACTACGGCCTGTGTCTCAGCTCATGCTTTGGCAAAATGCAGGTACCTTTTATACACAGACAAGTAAGATAAGGCATAAAGCTTCATACCTGATGCAAGACACTGAAAAGCCAATAAACAGTGAGGAGAAAGAAAAATAGCAGGAGGGCTCTGAATGTTTGCTTCCTGGCACAGTTTTCCTCTTTTAGGAATTTGGTTTATATAGGAATCTCTCTCCCTTATAGAGAGAGAAACTGGAGTCCTGCTCCTGAGGCTTTAGAGTAGCCAAACTCCTCTCTCCTTGTTTGTTTTTTTTTTTTTTTTGGTCACTGGTTGTGCTCTTCAGAGGCCATTTCATCATGTTGTAAGGTAAGACAAGACTGTGACCCAGATTCTGTTCTCCTGGGTGCTGTGGCTCAGCTGTATATACTAATGTTGCTTGGGGTTTCACTGTTTCCACCCTTCCTACTGTTCTGGTAAATTTGATTTCCCACTGCAACACATAAAGAGCAACAATACATGCTCCGAGGCATCATCTCACACCTCTTTGTCCTCAGCCATGAGAAAAAGTCCCTTTTAAAAGCACTTTGCTTGCATTCATGTGGCTTCTGCTCTTCTTTATATTATTTAATATTTTCATTGCATTTTCCTATGATTCTTTCCCCAAGACCTTTGATAAACCACAAAACACTAAACAGACTTGCAGTTCCTTTCCAGGACAATAAAAGCTAAGGGTCAGATGAAGGAGAAAACATGACTTCGAGGTAGACCTATAAAACCTTGTTCATTTCAGGGGCAGCGCGGGATTCTGCACTAGAGATGTCTGCCTAACAGCTGGTAGCCATGTCCTACAAACACTTTTCCTGCTGGAAGCATGTTGGAAGGCGTTTTAAGGGCAGTGCTGGTTAAGGAGAGTCAGCCCAACAGTCAGCATGGAGAGATCATTGGAGTCCTGAACGCAGAACAATTGCCGAAGGATCCTTTTATATTTCATGTGACATAGTATTCTTCAGAATCTCATAGTGCTTTAATCAAATAGCAATATCTCATGTGCATGTGGTGGTGTACATTTTTCACTGCTTCCTCAGAGGCTCCTTCCTGTCCCTCTCCACTTGTATACTCAAGGGCAAGCAATTGGAATCACATATCCCTTACACTTGTCAATAGAGACAACACATTATTGCCTGCACCTCTTGCTGGTTACTTATGGAGCAGGGAGAATTAAACAAGCACAGGGCCAGGCATGGCTTGAGAGGAAAATCCCCCTCTTAGGAGATGAGACAATAATGATGCTAAAAATGAAACAGACAATGCAGTGCTGACAACTTTGTTCCTGAGAAAGGGAAAAAAGGATTTTTTGAAAAGGTTCTGAAGTATTTTCCAAAGGGATCACTTTGCCCACGACAGAAAAGACAGAAACGTGGCAACAGCAGTGGTAGCACACTAGAGCTGGGGAAGAACAGCTCACTGCTTCATTCCAGTGTCTGAAAAGGTCGCATGAGCATCTGATTCCATTTCAGCAAATCGTCTTCTCTGCAAAGCTTGTGTCTTTTTGTGGTTCCTTTCTTAGCAGTAGAAGAGATGCTTCTGAATGTGCATGTCTGCCCCACAATAATATTTTTTAAAGGCTTTAAGTTTTATGCTCGACATCTTCTCTGCGTGAAGTCCCTTTCTTCAGACAACTCAAGAATACTTTGCAAATATTTTTATTGTAATTCCAGTGGCCACAGCATAGGGAGCATTCAGAAGGATGCAGCTCACTGGACTGGAGCGACAGGGAGGGTGGAATTCAGCCCCTCGCACGCTTCACCAGGCTGTGTCCTGCCAAGCTTTCTCCTGCCTTGCCTCCTTGGAGCTGCCCTGTGCTGGTGAGTTAAAAGAAAACTGCAGCCGTATCATGGGGGCCAACAAGGTGGAGGTACAGTGTGAGAAGCACTTGTCACCATGAATAAACAGTGAAATGTGCTTTTTTTTAAAGTTGCTAATTCCGCTTGGCATTTCTGAGCCCAGCATTAAAAGCATCCATCTTGTTAAAAAGTGATGTCATTTGTGACAGTAGTAGTATTAGAAGAGACTGCAAACGAGCTTTCAACCTGCTTTAATAATGATTTGACAACCAGGAAAGTAATCAATATTTTAAGGATATATTTTCTACTGTGCCTTTCGTAGACTCCATTTTTGCCCATACAGAACTGTGTCTACAGATCTGCTGGTGAAAATATCTGAGTGCATGTGTCAAAAATGTACATGGGAAATATTACACCTGCAACACTTCCAGTCCAGCACTGAGTTTATATTGTGAACTCATAATGTGAATTAAAAATCCCTTTGTCTTTACCCAGTCTAGGGTAAAACCAATCCTACCTATCTCGCTGATGAATCTACAAAATAAATATCATACCTGTTTTCTCTTACATATTTTTGTGTTTAAAAACAGCCAAAAAAAAAGCTGGGGAGTTTTTGATATAGTGCAATAGCTAGCACAAGACACCAAAATGTCATTTACTTGATAGAATTGGATGACATTTGAATTTCACATCCTGGTCACAAAATGAGATTATGGCATTCTAAAGTGCTTGGGTAATTGATGTGCAGATGCTTTTTTTTAAAAAGTGGATTATCCAAACTGAATGGTTTGCAAAGGAAAAAAAAAAAGGAAAGAAGCTCAGTTTTCTTTGTTTTTAATGCTGATTCATTCCATAGCTATGCCACTAAAAACAGAAGCCTTTCAAATGGCTTTGGGGTCTTGTTTGTTTGCTTGTTTTGGTTGAGTGAATTGTTTTCACACAATTTCACTCCTACATAAGAAATATTCTTATAAGACTATTTAATCATAGAGAAAGTTCCTGAAAAGGTAGGTGTGGAATCTATGTCCTCCCTTCCTGTGAGAAATAGACCAATATTTTCTGGACTAAGTAATAATTAGATTATTTAGTCTTAAATTAGTCAAGGTTTAAATGAAAAGTGCTCTGAAGTTTTTAAACCTGAGTCACTCAAAATCACTATTCCCCTCAAAAATATTAGACCTGCAGAAAAATTCTCTGTATGACCTCATTTCCCTGAGGTTCTTTTTAATATATCACCAAGACAGATGACTTTACTTTATGCTCCAAAATATTCACGTTATTATTTATAGTAAGTCATACTGATGCTAATAGTAGCATAATGAACTTTGGTTGCTTTATAAGAAGCTTAAAACGAAGCTTAGATTATCTTTTAGATAATTAGAAAATAATTAGACACAGAATATCCAAAGGGTTGATTTCTAAGGGCCTTGTTTCATGTATGCTCAATTCATTAAGTCACATTCCCACTTTGAAGTTAATGGGAGTCTCTCTACCTACAGCACCACAGTATTTGACCCAAGGTCGTGGATGCCACAATACTGACGAATAATTTTGCTAGCTTTTTTCTCACAAATAAAATCCTTGTGAATATTTGGCCAGGGAATGACTCCTGGTGATAATGTTAATTTTTTTTTTTTCATGTCTAGTAAGAATAACAGCTACATTTTCATTTTAGAGCACATGCGATAAACACACCTTTGGAAACCAATTCTCAGCTCTCCTGGAGCTGGATTAGGGTCTTTGTTTAGTGGCAAGGCAATTGGATTATACCATGCAGGGCATGCTCTGAACTTCAAAACTTGACATCATATACAATTTTACAGGTGTAAAAGAACCAAATGACTTTTCCCTTTTATTTTAATTCAGATATTTTCAATCTGAAGGTGGCTCAGCTGTCATAAAACACAACAAGGGAAGCCAAGATGGCATGGATGGGTTTATGTTGTGGAGGCTGGGAGGGCAGGGATGGGGTGGGAGAGCTGCTGGGAAGCTGCTGGAGTCCCCACCTGAGCAGAAAGCCTGGTCCAGGCTGCAAGCTGCAGTGTGCACTCCTGGGCCAGGCGTGGTGGAAAGTGCCACACGTGATGGGAAAGGGATGTGGCTGTGGGTGGTGCTGTGCACCTCTGTCGCTGTGTGGTGCTCAGCTTTGTGAGGGGAGAAGGGGGTCCTTCACCTGCAGGAAAGATGTCAGGTGGAGCAGCATTTCCTAGCAAGTGGCAGGAACTATTAGGGAGATGGTGAAGAGCTGTGGATAGAGCACAGCGTGAAATGGAGCCACACTGCAAGGGACAACAAGTGAAAATTGGGAAATCCCGACACTGGGATTTTACTTAAGTGATATGCTACAGTAGAAGCTATCTCTGTTGGGGGATCTGAGATGGAAGTTGACAGTAAGAGTCCCAGAAAGCTAAACATTTCCTTTCCTCTGGTCTTTACTCTAAATTTGTCTCAGATTTGATTAGAAACCAGACCTGTATGAAAAGGAATATGCATTTTCTAACTACCATTCACTAATCCTCATACAACAACAGCTATGACCCTACTAGTCATTTCAGACATTACTGACTTGGAAGATCTGCATGTCCGTAAAAGTGTGTGCATATGTGAGAGAAGGTATGTGAAATAATCTGTACTCCCATCCCTAGCACAAAGCATGAGCCCAAGATTTCTAAGCTGACAAATTCTGAAATCTGTGAAATAGTGGAAATACTTCTTTGGGCATGGTGCAGAGAGACCGTTGTGAGAATCAAAAGGGTTTAGGCAGGATGTCACAGATACGAAGACAGATGTTTCAGTTGTCCTTATGAGCCTGTTTCCAGTAATTTGGAGTGTCTACTTGCACTCTTGCAAAGTAAAGCCTTCAGTGAAGCAGGCAGTGGTGCTGGCACCTGGCAGAGAGGCTCATGCAGCTGCTGGGAGGTGCAAATACCCATGCAGGCTTCAGCGTGGTGTCTTTTCCTCCTACCAATCAATCAGGCTCTGCAGCCGAGCAGGGCATAGCAGTGCACACCAGGGTATCCATGCTGGGATGCAAGATGACGTGGGAACTCTTGGTGTTCTGTGATGCTGAGGAGGCTCCAGCTTCCCACTGAATGGGAGAGCAATGCCAGGCATACAGTGTTTCACTGGTGAGCTATTCAAGATACACACAAAAAGAGAAAATAAATCTTGGCTCTCCACATTGGGCTGGTGTGGCTATCTAGTCAACACTGGAGTACAATGTTCCTGTCAGCTAGAGTCTTATTCTTCCCCTGAAGAGCCCTGAAAAAAGTTATGTTGAAATAAACTTGACCAGAACGTATGCCAGAAAAGTTTTTCACTGCAATATATTACTTCCATGACTTGGTATCCTCCTACAAAAAATGTCCCAGAGGTCTTCACTAGTTTTCCCACTTTATTTTCTGAATGTGTGAACCCAGATCCTCCCAAATCTACCTATTTGCCCATGTTCCCTCAGTCTACCCAGCAAAACAATGGCAAAGCAATTTGCTAAACCAGAATTTTTAACAATTTTCTCTTCTGTGCAAAATGAAACAATGCAATCCTACATCCCAGCAAGCACCCTAGTTTGGAAATTTTCATTTTTATTTGGAAAAAGAAGCATTTTCAATATGTAAGGAGGCAAACAAAGATACTTCAGATGCTTCTATTCTTAATATTTCTATCAGGGGTGTGTTCTTAGAAAGGAAGGGGAGTGGGTATGAAGAGGAGTATCACATCACACAGATCTAGGGGTTCACGGAAGGGCAGAGAACACTGCAGAGAGGAGAGAGCCACAGGACCATACAAACATACACAATTAGTTACAGGCTGCAACATTAATTCCTGTTGTCTGATTTTGTTGAAGGTGTGCTCAGCCTTTGAAAGCCTGAAAAGTACAGGAGTAGGGGGTGACAAGTGGTTTAACGATTACAGGATGGTACAACCACATCACATGTCCTTGGTCCTTGGTCTGACCCAGCTCCTGACCTGTTACACAACTGTAAGCAAATTCTTTTACTGTTCCAGTCCAAATCCTGCAGTCTGCATCCAAGCAAAACTGTCCTTGCAAAAAAATTCTGTCTTGCTGAATGTTTTAGGGGTAACCACAATAACACTGTTTCCTTCCTCTTGCCCACAGCAACTTCTTCTGGTACCACAGTCCCCTGAGGGACAAGGCTAAATGTGCCACGATTTGGCGACAGGCTGTGATCAAAATCAAATCTAACACCAGTGTATAGCAGTGGTGACCCACTTTCACTCTTTATTTTCTCCTCTCCTCTGTGGTTCTCAAAAATCACTTGCCTCTAGCATTGTCACTTCTTTAACTCCCAGCCTAGAAGATCTGCTGTGCCAGAGCACCCCATGACTCAGAGAGATCCAAAAAGCCTGAGCTTAGCAGCATGCCTACTGAACTGAGACAAATAAGATGAGCAGGTCAGTCTGACGAGCTAATCAGAACTCTCCTCTAGGAAAGATTATGCTTCCAGGACATACTCCACATATTGCAGAAAGCATGTGGAATAGTGCCAAGGCAGAGATACCAACTCCAGCATAACCCACGTTCCCTCACTCTTGCACATCCTCAAGGACAGTTTGTCTTTTGACCTAACGCTACAAACCTTTAGAAGTACAAAATATCTTCCCTTCCTTCTCAGTGGGGGAGTGTTTCTCATCCCATCATTTTCTCTGGTCCCAACACTGGGGATTCTGCAGCTACTAAAAAAATGTCTCCAAGTGCCCAAGACAAAGTAGGTACAAGACAGGCCCTCTGATATTGCTCAGTTCTCCATGTGAGCCCACAAGGCCTGTATTTGTGACCCCAGCGAGTCTTGGAAGTTTATTTAGCGATGGCAATAGAACCGAAGTTATTACTTCCCTGTCTCAGGCAGGAAGAGCACATGCTGTGACAGAAGAGCTGCAGACGGCACCTATTGAGTCTATACAGCTTCATGAACATCATTTCAACTTCAATTCCAGTAACGTTTCCTAGACAAACATTCTCAAGCCTGAAACTCATCGTTCCTCTCTCTATTTTTTCCCTTAATCACCCTGTGGCACATTTCTCGGTCTTGAAAGCACAACAGAAGATCTCTGTTGAAAGACGAAATAAACTGCTGATTTACACTCCTATATTTTCTAATCTGAGCTCATTTTATCTCGACAACCATACAATGCTTACTGTTTATCAGTAGTCCTGTTCAAATATAAAATATAAATAAAATCCTGTTGGCTAAATGGTTCTCTGGGGCTGACCCACTGTTCAGACCCAGCAGCAGTCATACCCATTCTGTGCATGGTCCGGCCTTGTGTGGCTTGGGGAAAATGGCAGAGAGCTGATGAACAGCAGCCCCCCTCTGCTATGCACCATACTGATTCACATACTGCTGGTTAACACATTTGTGAACCCCTTTGGAAAAAAAAAATTGCACAGCCATTCTAAGAAGAGCCATTCAATGACATAACCAGATCTTGTTTTGCTTTGCTTCCCTTATGTTTTGCTTAGGAGAATTAGTGCTAAGTCTCCATTCCAGAATTTTGAAGATTGCTATTTTGCTTTGGGCCACAAGCTAAACAGCCATTTTTAGCTCCACCCTTCTTTATAATTTTTGCACTGGACAGGAATAGTAAGCCTTTGCATACTGATACCCACAGGCTAAGGAGAGATCTGCGAGAAGAGTAATGCTGTTCTTATCTGCAATAGGGCTTTTTAAAAAGACTCACCTACCACTGTTCTTTCGTTGTTGTAGCACCAAATTTACATGCAGGTCTAACACTGCAAACAAATAAGCAGTGGCTTGTGTGTGCGTGTGGTGTGTGTAGTGTAGCAGATACTGGGGCAGATCGTCAGCTGGTGTAAATCAGCCTAGGTCCATTGACTTTAATGGAAACTTGCCAACTTACCCCAGCTGAGAATCTGATTATTGTTTTGCAAGTTCTTGCATTAAAGATAAGGATTCACACTCTGCTCTGTTACACTGGTGTAAATGGGAGTAACTTCACTGAAGACTCTGGAGTCTTGCTAGATGTGCCTTACCCAAAAAGCAGAATTCAGTTCAAAATTTTAATGACAATTAAAACAGTCTTTACCTCTATTACATTACATCTCTCCCCATTTCCTTAAAAAAAAAAAANAGGAACAAATATCAGTCTGTCATGGAAAATCTCAAATAAATCTTTTTTTCACTGACTCTCATTTCCAGGCTTTGTGCAAACAGTTTATTTGATTTGACACCTACTGCACAAAAGGTTGCCCCTTCTGTTCTATCTAAGCTGGTATCAAGAAAAGAGAGAGAAAAATCGCACAGCTGGTAATACAGAGAACCCAAAAATATACAAAGACGTACCAGAGGGAATAGTCATCAACATAAAGTGAACAAGCACCCAGACTATTGATTACATGCTGCTCACAGAACACTAGGCATTTCTGCCAACTTCTTTCCACTCTTACGCTGAGCTGCAGACAGCATGTTGTACTTTGCATCATCAGTTTTGATGAATAATGCACTGATAAACACTGCAGCCAATATTCTGGAGGAGCTGAGAAGCCAGATGTCATCTGGACCTCCAATAGTTTTAACCCTGGGTCTCTGACAGACACTGAAATAAACACTAGACATGCACTGCAGAATGGGCGATGCCCAAATGTGAGGTTAGGCACAATATTACACTGGCAGGCACATGAAAAATGAAGGGACACTGTAATCCTTTCACTAACAACTTCCCGGGGTACTGAGACAGTGAGAAGGCAGCACCCTGGTGTGAGCTGCTCACTGGAAACACCAGCCAGGTGCAGCATCCCTGTGCGAGTAGGGGTGCCTGGACAAAAGGAATGCCATTATCTGTGTCAGCTTGGCCCTGCAAGCCGCTGCTGGCTCCACACTGAAGGGACTGAGCGAGGGGCTCGGCAGACTCAGCCCCTCGAGGAAGCAGGATCCTCGTTTGGAAACACGGATGAGTTCCTCCCATGGCTGCAGGCTGGATGTGTTGGATGTTGGGGTGGCAATCAGCTGGGTGTCTTAGCAATACACCCGAGTCTTTCTGCTCACAGGCAGCAACACGTAGCAAGGGTTCTCAAGTCCTTAAGCTTTATTTGGTATTTATTTTACCTGCATCCTCACCAGCGAGGCTCACCTGTTTTAAGCAACAGACCCCTTTAGGCCCCCCCAAATAAGGCCAAAGCCCAGGGGACCTTGAGACCTGTGAAGGTTTCATTTCAGTGAGTCTCAGCAGCACCAGGTTCCATTTAAAATCTCACACAGTTTAGCAATATCAGCAGTGAGATTATGCAGTTTTGGAAGTAAACTATTCTACCCACCCACCTAAATAATCCAAGATCTCAGCATGCCATGTAAGAGCAAAACTTACTTTTTTTAATAAATGAGGGGAGAAGCTCTCTCTTTCTCAGAATTACAGTGTAGAGGGCTGATTGCTAACTCGAAATTCTGTTTAAGGAAGATCTGGTTATATAAAAAGCCAAATTAGGCTCACAAAGCCTGAGTGTATGCCTAAGCAATGGAAGAATGGTTTCTCTCTGCTGGCACTGCAACACTACTAGGGTCAGGAAGCCCCCTCATGGTTTGCTCACCAGGAGGAGGGTTGTATTATTTGAAGCATCCTAAATGTTCTGCTTTATTTTACCACCAGAATTTTCCAAGAAAAACTGCCTGTCAAAAAGACTATATGTGGCTTAAATATGGCAGTGTTTTCCCTCTATTTACGTTCACCACCTTCTTTTGCACCTGAGTAACCATAGTTGGCAAATTCTCTAAGACAAGCCCTATTCCCACATTGAGGGGAAATCCAAAAATAGGTAACGTGCTCCTTATAATGTTATTTCTTTTCCATTTGGCTTGTCAAATAATTGACAAATGTGAAGCATGAAAAAGGATCTCTTAATGGTATGAAACAATGCAAAAAGAAAACTGCCATGCACGTGAGAAGTGGTTAAAACAAAGTAGTAGATCAGGAAATGCTTACATAGATAAGGGGTAAGCTGTAAAAAGGCAGAGGCAGTGACTACAGTGGAATTTCAATTATACTGACATTGATGGGCATAGCAGTAGTGGAGTCATTAAGGATGGATGCGTGTTTCTGAGTGCAGTACCAAACAGTTTTTTCGGTTTGAGGAGCAATCAACAAGACCAGGGGCTATTTTGGACTTAGTCCAAGGAAATGAGACTAGGTGAAATGAATAATATGGAAGATAATAAACCCTTAGGGCTAGGTTATAATATCATCACATTGGAAGCACTTCTGAAAATATTTGTGAATGGTTATAAAAGTACAATAATTCTGAGGACCGAATGAGTTGTAGAAAGTTGATTGGAATCAACTGTTTGTGGACAATAATGGAAAAGCATGTAGTATTTAAGAAATGGAGAGACCGCTATTTCTATTCAGTTTATTAAAATCAAAGTCAAAATGATAGCAAAAACAAGCTAATGTGGCCTCAAAAAAATGTAATAAAGGTATCAAAATGCTTTTCTTATTTAAAAGGCCAGGCATCCTTGAAAAATGGGAAGGTTTGGCAGTTTTAAAATGAATGAGAACAACATTGAGAGAATACCAACAATGAATAATATCCATTAAATATTTCAATCAAGACTGAAGCCAAGTTGCTCAAGTGTATGCATGCAATGTAAATGGCAAAGAAGAAGAAGAAAAAAAAGAAAGATGATAGTGAAACATGGAGCACTCATTTGTATCTATTTCCACAAATAAAAGGACCAGTGCTCAGCCTTTCATTCTGAGAGTAGCTCCCGTGGCTATGGCAGAGCAAGGACAGGAGCTGGGGCTACTCAGGGAGTGCACCCTCAAGGAAGCAGCTGGCAGTGGGAAACCAGGATAACTATTTTCATACAAAAGGGTCTGATCCCACTCCTGTGGTGCTCAAGACCACTTAAAAGTAGATGCATAGGAGTTGGCACTGGGTCTACCCTGGCAATACGGTGGCTATTCTCACTTGCCATGACAACATGGAAGATTCAAGAGGAAGAAGTGTATCTTGATCCATACACATTACTCCAAGTGGTTAAATGGTCAGAAATGTGGTGCAAGCACACACATTTCATTTCCTAGAGACACCATAGATACTCTGCCTCTCCTTGGATGGCTGCTGCATCCAGGTGATGGGTGCCGTAACATTTCCCAGCAAGTCAACTCAGCCCTTCCCAATTTACCTGTGCTTTCAGCTGTCATTTCTGAGCAAACTGGATATTCTCCTGAACACCACAATTTCTCATACCAGAGAAGCCCCTTTTCCTTCTGCTCAACTAGTGGTGGGAGGGCCAGAGTCATCTGGCTAAATCTTACTCTGGGAAGGAACAGGAAGGTGTTGCCTGACAAGAGACCCAGCAGAGAGATGGACAGACAGCAGATGCTTGTGAAAACAGGAGGCTGTGTGGTGGGTGAAGGGGAATGTGCTGAGGGAGGTACTTTGACTCTTCCTGAGGAGAAACAGGGTGCCCTTGGTGAGAGCATGCTGCAGTCAGCAGAGAGCCTGGCCAGGCAGAGCCCAGGCTGGTCATGCCTGGCTAAGCAGCACTCCGTGCCCCTGTAGGGATGTGTTGTTCAGCTGGCAGCATCTCCTGCTGCTGCACACAGCCTGTGACAGGGGCTGCTGCTTCTCCCTGGGAAGGAGCTACCAGATCTTCCTTCTTCCTTCCCCACAGCCATGTATTTCTCAGCCCACATCACCAGCCAGCTACACCATGAAGTTGAACTCCAACCTTCTCCAGTATCCAGAAAGGCTGGAATTACTTACCTCAGTTCACACTTGCAAAGTGGAGAGCTCAAGATGCCGGGATGCGTATTATGTCCCAGATTTCAAAGAAGGCCTGATGGCTAGCACCCAAGCTCCAAGACAACCCTTCAGATTTTACAGCGTGCTTAAGCTGAGGACAAAACGGTGACTTTTCCTCTGCTGCACTGATGACTATCAAACACACTAAGAATCTAAACAAAACCAATTTAATTGTGGGATTTTTCCTTCCGCTACAAATTCTGTCCTCCATGCTGCCCTAGTACCTTCAGAACAAAAGAATGTCATGTTGTTTCAAAGATAAAGATGAAAAGTTGTTGATTTTGTCCAGCTACATGTTGTGGTAATGAACCCAGCACAAATTAACCTTACCAAGTCCCCAGGTAGATGGGGACCTTTTAGTTTTGTGTCGGGGTGTGAAATGTGTCCAGATATGAGCAAAGATCATTCCTTTGTGTGATATCCTTCACCCGTCTCCTTGGAGAGAGAGGATGGCACAGTGTGGAACTAGAGTTTATTGCATGAATCCTCTCCCCCTAAGCCCTTTGGCACCTATCAAGCATCAAGCAACCCCCACCTCTCCCCACAGCCTCCTCTCCCTGCAGCTGCTGCACCACTGATTCAAATGCCTCACTGGAGCTTGCAGGACCCCTACTAGCCTCTACTGTAAGCTGGCCTAAGGAGATGGTTCACACTGTGCTCACAAAACCCACAAAACTCACTGGAAATTTCAGCCCTGAGATAATGATCCGAATTTCCATGAGCCCATAAAGCACTCTAAAAAATTAGCAGGGAGAGTGCAAGATCATGCATACCTGTGCAGAATTATGTGTCACCTAGTCAGGGAAGCAGAGAGGAGGATGTAAAAGAAGGAGGTAAGTGCAACAGCAGGGCTACATTTCTCTCTCTAGAAAATTCAGAACTATGGAGGTGCAAACAACTGTTCCCAATGAAAATGGATACTGTGTTTTTTAAGTAAAGTGTGGAGAAAACAAGACTGGCGGTGATCCATGAGACCCTGGAAAGCTCAGATCAGGATGTCCTCCTTTTCTCAAAGCATCTGTATAAATGAGGAACAAAGAAAGGATTGCAGAAACCAGACTAAATTATTATTTTCATTTTTAAAACATTCTACCGCACAGCCTGGCCACGAAGAAGAGCAAGCCCCAGCCTTTGTGGCAGTAGAACCTGCCACATATTTGCCCTGGGTAATGAGCTCAGAGGAGGAGATTTGAAAGAAGACTTTGCATTGTTCGAGGAGGCTCTGGAGCAGAGGGAGGGTGGAATTCCATCTGTTCACTTCCGCGCGGTTCAGTGAGCTGCTTCACTTTTAATGGTTCACTAGGCTGTGACACTTAGCAGAAATTACGGTAAATGTTTTTTAAAACCTTTACATTATCATTTAAGAAGCCGCATGACAAGATCACTGAAAAGCTAACCCTTTGATCTCTGTCTCTTGTGAGGTTTTTTTGTCTGATAATGGAGACAATGTACCATGTGCTATTGAGGCTGGATAATGTGTTGATGCACGTACGTTCACTTTGTCCCCTGTCCTAATGGCATTCTCTGTGGGGTTTTTTTCGTGCCATTGCAAAGAAAAGAGCAGATTTTTGCCCTTATAATCTATATTCACCTCGGCAGTTCCCACATAGCTCTTGGCACGTTAGGAGAGCTGACAAACAGCTCGCACTCCAGCTCAGATAGGAAGTACCCCATGTTACCGATCAGGTGGAATTCCACTTTGCCTGCTTGAGTGACTCTGTGAACAATGTAAATCATTAAGTAAGGCTTTGAAACAGTGCAGAAAGGTGATGGGGGAAGGGAGCCCTGTATCTGGTGTTCGTCCAAGGTAATTTCACAGGAGTACTGTTCATTTTCTGTAAACCTTAGAAGAAGACCGAGTGGTAGTCAACAAACTCGGTTTGACTTGAACACTGGGACAGGAAGTCATGGTAAATGCTTGTACTCTTCTGTGTTTAATCAGCATTTAGGACTTTTTTTTCCTCCTTACATTTTCTCCTTTCCATCAGAGTTTTCAGCACTTTATTGGTCTTTTCCATCTGGAGAAAAGTCTATGGAGTGCCTAGAAGACTTGGAGCAGCCATTTGGATGTCTTCACTGCTGTAGAAATTGGCAAGAAGTACCAAGAGAAAATCTTTATCTTTTTGCAAAGAAGGGAAACAAGCACAAACGAAGTCAGGCTCCCCACAGATCCATGGCTCACAAAGCTCTCTGCTGCCTTTGCCCTAGTCAAAGGCAAAGGTTCACAGCTTCTTCAGACGGATAACACTCCCCCATTAACTACACTGCACAGGCAGCATGTCTCAAAAACAAACATAAGCTACAAATTCCAGACCTTAGAGATCATTCTTATGTTTTCAGACCTTCAAGAATTAAATATTAAAGACTGTTTTGGTGTTGGGGACAACTATGTGCAGATTCAGAAACACTTTTTTGCTTTTGTCAGTTTTGTCTGATCCAAGTCCTGGGCATGAGTTCACAGCACTAGTTCAAGCCCTCCACTACGTGAAGATATTCCATAGGAAATAGATATCTTAGAGATACAAATTCTGAACTGGAATGGTGTCCACAACACTAACTTCATTCTGTTCACATTTTACCAAGGAGCATGGTTGTCAGCACACTTTGCAGGTAGGAATTTGGCCATCACAAGGCAAAATTCTGCAGCAAAATATAATTAAATGAACCCAGTGAATTCTTGCTATATCTCTGCTACTTTGTCGACCCTCTTGATGAAAAATGCACGTTTTCCTCCTACGAGGGGGAATCTGACAGAAAAGCTAAAGGATGCTCAGTCCATTATTGAAAAGCCTGATAACTACTTGCTGAGAAGAGACAAAGAGAGGTCACCAGAGAGGGAGAAGGAGATGGAAGGAAGGACTGCAGCTGAATTTCAGTTGGAATAATATGATGCTTTGGATAAGCCAGTAGTAATGAAAAGGAAAGAAGTAGATGGGCTGGCTGGGATTCCAGCTATGAGTATCTTAATATTGTCCCCTCTAGCTTCTGACGTAAGGTACTAGTGACCTTGAGAATTTGCCTGACACCTAAAACAGCACAAACAGATTAAACAGAAGCAAGCAGCTAAATGTTGGCACCACAGGTCTGTTTTGTATTGCTCCCTGCATCACCTCCGTGCTGTCCTTTGCCCATGATCTGAGATCAACCACACAGCTCAGGAGCATCCAGGCTGGGGAAGCCCCCACACGGCACTGCTCATAACCTGGTTGCATCTGGCTGTCTCTGATTTGTCTCAAGAGGGCACAGAGACAGCAAGACACCCCAACTACCTTACCTCAACTGTGCTGAAATGAAATTTCAAATATTTCTTTTCAAGAAGTAGCCAAGTCTTTTTTTCTTCCCCTCTTGCAGATTTGTAAAAGCTCATTTGAACTCCAGTGACCCTGTGTTGGTGCAGTGGCCAGTGAATGCTTTATTTTGCAGGGACATGCTGCCTCTCACACTAAACATGGAATCCTTCCTGCAGAAATATCCCTACCTCTAGAAATTGGAAAATAATAGCCAATATAGAGCAAATAAATCTATCTGCATGTGGACTTTGACTGGTATCAAACTGGCTCATTTATTGCCACAACTCTTTGCTGGGAGATTTTTGTTCTGCTGTAGAGCTGCTAAATTCCCCTTGAGGACTATTAGTGTTGCTGCTTTTTATGTCTCTCTCCATGACACTACTCAATGCAAGTTATAATTAACTCAGAGAAAGTAGAAGGGGATGGACTCTGTCTGTTTAGGGGGAGATGGGTACACATTGGGAAAAGATAATGCCAAATAACCTTTGTGCTTTCTAGTATCCCCTGAACCTTGATTATTTTTAGACCTCACCTTTCTAGTGAGAGGCAACCAAAAGCCTCTTGTCTGCTGCTAACTACAGCAATCAGGACTGATTTTCAGGGCTGAGGGAGGACTCTAATAACTTGACTTGTAAGACCTTTGTACTGGCCTTTTGCACGAGACTAGTTTTTAGCATTGGAGAAATACAGAAGCCACCCTTGGCTGAGATCTTAGTATCAAAGGTGAAAATGTGTCTGTTTTCCAGCAACACTGGACAGTCTGGAGAACAATTTACTGCTTAACTACTAAAGATTTAAACACCAAGTGCAGGGCCTACACTACTCCCATAGATCCCCATGCATGTGTAGGCACACACAAGCTGAAGGGCTCGTATGCAGCTGAGGGGTGCAAAGGCCGGCTGGGAGAGGGTAGCACAGGATTTCTGAAGGTGCATGCACATAAAGAGGAGCCTGGCAAAGTTTCTTGCATTTCTGAAAGTACTGACTTGTGGAAGAAGAAAAGGGTAAAAAAGCTAGCAAACTAGTGATCACGTGTACTTTGGACACAGAAATTATTCCCCTGGCAGCAAACGGTGAGGGCTAACATGGTCTTTGTGCTCAGCTCACAGAATCTTTGGAAGCTGACAAGAAAAAATAAAGTGTCCTTACTGACTTTGACGTCTCTCCTGCAGGTAAATTCAGCCATAAGCAACTTTATATAGCTGAGTAAACCTACTGAGTTCAGCAGGACCACTTTCATGTGCACATTACTCACATGGTCTCAGTAATGCAAGCTCACAGTCTAAATAGTTGATACTTTTGAACTATTCAAAAAAGTGAGTTTCTGAACCAACAAGCCATTTGAATAACTAGTGTGCTATTATGATCTGCATTCTAATTTGAAGGCTCATCATTATTTACATGATAAATATAAACGGTGCATTTGGAGTTGTTATAGTCCATCATGTAAATCCGTATTTAAGCATTATGAAAAAGAGGATTTGTGACTCAGTAGATCATATTAGCTGTAGAGCAGTTATTCCTGTTGATCAAATCTATTTTCTTACTGCCCAATGTTCACCAAGTCCATGTGACAAAAAATCCTTATGACATATTTACTGCTCTGTGAAATGATGTGGTCATTTTTAATTTATTTGATTTTTTCCTATAATATTCTAAGCAGCTTGGCATTCACGGAGGAGAACACCAGTCTTACTCTAGGTGGCCCTATTTTGATCTCAGCTAGATGACCGTGAGTCATGAGCTCCCATAGGTTTAACAAAGATTCCCAGAAATATTTTCCCCCTCACTCGATGATGCCTGTGATGTTCTGTGAGCATGTCCTCCCCACAAAAAAAAAACTTTGCCCACTCCATATACTCCTTTCCCAGCCAGAAAACATCAACTCTTTACCCTCATTTCCCTTGTTTTGTGCCATTATCCCACTGATCCACCAGCCTTGTTCATCCCAATAGCCTGGTAGCACTCAGAGCTGGTCTCCTTGCCCTGCAACTGTTTGGTGAAACTGATTCAGTGGAAATGAGCTTGGTGGTCTCTGTCACCACTGCTCCCTGGGGCACTCACTGCTCCTGCCAACACTGACTCCACAGCCCTGGCTCAGACAACCACTGGGTCCGCACTACCAGGGGAAGAGGCAGTCAAGAGGCACACCCATTTTCCTTCTGTTCCTCCCAGGCAGGCAGATGAAGGTATTTCCCACATGCTGAAAAATCTCTACAGCTGCTGCTGAAAGAAGGGACAATCTCTTCTAGCTGCTGCACAGCACTACACGCTTTTCTTGCTTCATGCTGGGCCAAAAAGGCCAATTTCATTCTTGCTGCTGTTGTCCATGTGGCATCAAATACATGTGCATTCAAAGGAGGCTTTCAATGTAAACCAGAGAGATCAGTTTTAGCATTTGACCATTCCTTCCTGTTTCCACCCCAAGGGCAACCAGAAGATACCTGAAATTACTGTGACTTTATTTATATGCCACAAAGTTTTTAGGGACCATTAATGAGCTAGTGTTTTTAGGATAATCTTAACTGCTATCATTTGTGCCCACTCTCCCTGTACGCTTGAAGGGGGAAACACAGATTTTTGTCCCCTCAACCTCCTGCAGCAGAAGGACTCTGTTCTTTCCACTCTCTCCAGTTTAAGGCTTGTTTTGCCAACTAAGGGGTAACAAACTTCAGTCCAGATCATCAAAGATTTCTAGCCCACACACTTCAGAAAGCCGGAGCTTTGTTATTAAAACTGAGATTATCTTTACAAAGCCCCAGTGGTTGTTGCTGATAGCCAAAGCTTGTCAAAGACCCCCAGAAGTCCTGTTTCCATTGGAGATGAAGACATCAAACATTGGGGTGCCATCCCATGCACCCCTAGAGCATTTTGACCTTCTTGAGTGAAAGCTGAAGCAGTCTGAAGCTGGGGGACAGGTCAGAGAATACTGAAGGAAGATAGAAAAGGTAAGACAAATGAAATGTTAGAGTAAGGGCAACATTCTGCCTAGCAGATGTCTGGTATTCCCACAGTTTGTTACCTTTGTTTAAATGTTTGAATCAACACTCTTAGCTTAATAAACAAAACAGATGCAAAATCTGCAGCTAAGTGTTAGGAGTATAAGTCAAGGCACAACAGGCAACCTCCATCTCCACTGGGACTGTGTTTTTTTGGTCCAGGATGGGAAACTTGTTGTTAGAATTGTTCCCAGATTATATCCCACTGGCCCTGATTACCTTGATGTTGGGAAAATGTCTCAAGGGACGTAAATTGCCTGGAATCATTTGCAACAGCTGCCAGCAACTGCAATTCTATGTTATTACAAAAGCAATCTCCCTTCCTGGGAATTTGATTTGCAAAAATAGAAGAATTAATAGAAATAGAAAGAAAGGTTTTAAAATAAGATCGGTTTCCAAAAACCAGGCACCCTTTTTGACACAAGTATCCCTTATGCTCTCAAATGGGAATAATTACAGAAATGACTGTCACAAGATGGTACCTGCTTATGAAAAATAAATCTCTCCCTTGAATTCAGGCAGGCTCGAGTCAATATTTCTTGCAGAAGAAATCTCTCTTTTAAGCTCAGTATATTTTCTGGAACAATGGATATTGAATTGTGTCTGTTAATATAATCACTTGACATCTACCATTTTGTATATTTCGTGTTCCAGTGAAACCTTCTCTGTATTGCTAATGAAATAATTTTTTTATGTTCTCAATAATCATTATTCTCTTTAATGAAAAGTTAGGGCAGATCTTCCAGTCCTTACATGTGGGAATAATTTCTACCCTCACATTGCTTTCTTGAGTTACTTAAACTGACTTGAGTGAATTAAAGTTTTGTAGGGATGGCTTGTTCATAACTTAAGTGCTAATTGACATCTATTTCAGAACATGACATTCTGGAATAAACCCTACTTTAAGACATTATTGCAATTAGGTTTTTTATAACAATTAGTGTAATTATATTTGGGATAGTAACTAATAAGTCATTGCAGTGGAATGTAAGACAAAGTCTCCTACCAGCTGCCTTTGAAAATCGTCCATCAGAGACAATGAGAAAGATCTGTCCTGAATCACACAAAACATCTCCCACGAATATGGTGAAATGAAAGGAGACACAAGACTTCTGTCTGTTAATTTTGAGGAACAACTAATTCTAGTGCTTGGAAATAAAGCAATTCTGTTATCACAGATGAAATAAATTGTTTCATTTCAATGCATTTGCATCAGAAAAAGAGCCAGGTCTGGCTACAGTGGTCAGTATAACAAGTAATTGGATAGATAAAGTGAGCCACTAGTACTTTATTTCCTATCCACTGCTCTGCCTCCTCTTTTACACCCAGGTAACTGCCAGAAAGGGACCCAGCTATTACAGATGACAAGGGGGAAATGCCTTCATGTTGTCCTCCAAAGGTTAAGGTTTACCAACCCCAGTTGGAAGCCACAATCTCCAATAACCATTAATCCACTAAACTCCAGTATGAGTGAACATATTTACGGCTGCAGTCACTAAAGGGTGAAATAAAGATTAGTTTTTAGTTAGGAACGCAAAGCTTTTTAGATCAATACAGACCCACTGCTGAAATCAATCTAAAGTTTGGAATTTTTAAGTAAAGATTTACTGGGCTTCCTTGTACAGTTAATTTTCTAAAGGGAGAATAGTCTCAGCAATGTTACATAGTAATCAAATTGAGTAAACACTAGTCAGTTCGTAAACTGACCTCAGTTATGCGCATAGCAAATGAGTGTACAGCAATAAAAATACCCATAATGTGGATAGTAAACTTGCCAATAAACAGGTAAAGCCAAAATGCACATATAGACTAACATGATAAAATATTAGTAGCTACATTTGCCTATTTGAAAACATAAATAATCAATAGACATTAATAATGAAGTTGTTCATGCATTTCTTTATTACTGTGCATATTAAGTGTTTCAATTATTTCTACTTAGTTTGATAGATAAATGTATATGTACATTTTGTGTCTTGAAAAGAACATAGGATTACTCTTCAAAACAACAGCTACTGTTTAGATGAAAGAACAAGTGGACTGGAAATACACAGCTTGTTATACCCCTCTGCTGTTCATGTTTGATGCATGTATACAATTTATTATGCAATTCCTTGAGATTTGACAAAGTAATTGTCTGGCAAACCATAGCTTTAATGATGGTTTTTCTGCTTCAGACAAAAGGTCTGAAGGTACTGTCGAAAAATGACTTAATAGATCAGTGTCTATAAATGCTGTTAATGTGTATTATATATATATATATTTGCAATGGTAACCCAAGTTATTTTCTGAGTTACCGCACAATATGTTGTGAGATTCCATGTGGTAAATTCATTTTTGTCATCAGAGCTACTGCATGAAATCTTGTATGTTGAGCTGTAACTTCCAAAATAACTCGGGTCACTGCCCTAGTTTTAGTCTGGGTGTCTGTCACTGGGAGTTCTTGACAGTGGACCTGAGGCTGTGAAAAAGCCTGGATGTTACACTTGTGCCATAGTGGCTTTAAAAAGACAGGATTTCCGTTGTTAACCCCATTTTAAAGGTTTGTCACCTGGCCGTTAAAATCCATTCAGGTCTGAAACCAAAGCCAAGGAGAAATATATAAACTTTCTTTTCATCTTATTCTTTTTTAATCATCATGGCTAGTCTTGAGACAAGCACCACAGAAATGCTGAGTTTTTATTATTTTGAACAATTTTGCAATCTTTTGTAACTAAAATATGTCTAATTTGAAAAAAAATTCTCAGCTGAGAGATGTTCTTCATTTTGCCTGTCTCCCAGTTTTATCATTGGTAAAATACTAGTGGGCCAGATTCACAGCTCGTGTGAGCAGTCACTGGGCCCACTACGACTGTCCCTTTATATCAGCAATGAACTGATAAACTGTATCCAAATGAAGTTAAAATGGAAGCCTTTTTTCATTTTTCTCAAGTGTTATTTCTCAGCTCTAGAATATTTGGGATGCTTATTTATATCTTGGTGTAAATGAATATGAGGCATTGGGCAGACAGGGAGATGTTATCTTGTGAGCAATAAGTACCTGAAAATCACCCAGACAACTTAAGCCTAAGAAAACATAAAAAAACATTCAATTCTCGTGACAGGGCTCCAGCATCAAGTACTGCTTTGTTCTATTTCATCACCATTTTTTAGAATTAATGATATCTACCTTCACACCTGCTTTTTTTACCTTCGATACTGGGCTTATGAATGAGCTTGTTGATGTCAGAGAAAACTAAAGTCTCCTCTTGATCCTTTGGTACAACGGAAATAGAGCTACTATTGATTTCCTCACTGCTCCCATTTGACACTATAGGAATCTTTGAAAAGTTGCAGGGGAACAATTTCCAGCTGTGAATGGCTGGCATATCCTTCCTGACAAAGCAAACCATAGATGATCTGCTTGTATTCCAAGGCAATGTCACTCAGAGCCAAATACGAGGATATTTTTATTATGTGAACTAGATGCTGGGCTGAAACAGCTGGCTGGTGACACACAGAGCCCTGCCAGCCTTTCAGTGATGACTTCTTTTTGCTTTCTACTGCCTGGGCCAGATTTGAACCAGGAAGCTGGACACAACTTCCCACTTTGCTGTGAAGCAGAGAAACAATTCAGCAAAGGCAAGGGATTATTTCTTTCTCATATTTTCTCTAAGATTATCTGATAACAAATTTATATAATCCATTTAAAAAAAAAAAAAAAGGGGTATTTTTACAATGCTACACCAACCTCAGGTTGCTATTGTGCAGTTGGACCTGGGGGAAACAAGACAGAGGACTTGTTTATCTGGGTAGTTAGTTGGGTTAAGTTGGAGCCACAGCTGGATTTCACCAAAATCACCCTCACCAACCAGTGAGGGTGAACACCAAGTAGGGAAATAATGCTTGACCTTCACTGACTACATGAAGTTAAAGATTACCTGGTTTTAATCTCATGAAGCCCTGTCTCTATGTTTTGTGTTTGTGGTTTTTCTCTCAGCAAACAAACTAATTCAAATTCTGAGGTCCTGACTTAAAAATACAGGAAAAGGGGAGAAGCAGCACATTCACTGTTTCATAATGGTGATAAGTCTGGTTACTGAGAAAGCAATGATACATGATCTCCACAGAGAAATCAAGAGAGATCACCTCCTTCCCCTCCGCAGCAGAACAAGACTTTGCTATTTAAGTACAGCCCTCATCTTCAAGCAGCCAGGTCAGAAGGTGCTCTGTGTTGTCTTAGAAAGATGGAGAAAAGCAAGTGGAAACCATGGATCTCAACTCATATTTCCCTTGCGTTTTTATACATATGCCCCCAAAATTGCTAATGAATTAGCATCTTGATAGTCAAAGCTAACGCCACATTTTATTTTACATCGTTATTTCCTCATGAGGGACTGGACATCCAGTGAGTCCTCTCTGCCACATCCAAAGGGAGAAGACAATCCTGGGGCAATTGAAATGGAGCACCATGGGAAAGGCTTCTGTCCCCAGAGCACTTAGATTGATGGAGAACAAAACTCTTTGTCAGCAGATTTTTCTTGAAAGGGATTTTAAAAAATTTTTGCAACTCCTCTCTCTCTAAAAAACTGATAGTGCTCTCTTGGGGCTTATGAGAGCCACATGAAACCTATGGATTATGTATTTCTTCAGTACAGAAATATACTCTAGCCACTGCAACCCAGTCAGTTCCTGTTGCTCTGAACCTTGCCCTTTCCCCCATGTGTCTCAAAATGCTGCCTCAAGAAACCAAGCAACTGGCATGGAACACTGTCCCACATGGGGATGGCTCCTTACAGACCCGGATTGTGACTTCAGAGCAATCACAGTGTCACTTGCCACCAATGTATCCTCCTCTTAGTTTTGCAATGAGTCCTGTGTGCACCAGGCTGGGAAAACTCAGCCAAACTGACTGGCAAATGCAGACACATATCCCACAACAGCAAGGCATTCCCTTTCAAGAGAGTACTTAAGAATATGGTTTAAGAAATGCTTAAATGCTTTCCTGAACAGAAATGGACTTAAGCACAAGAGAGTATCCCTTAATTGGGAGTACAGTGCAGACACAATCACTAAAGCTCGTATTATGTGCCTGAAAATCGAGTCCCAGAGCGTAAGCTTTTCCGAGTGATGGTTAGAGGGTTCCTAGTTGTAGCATGGTTCTGTACAGAAGGATTTGCTTAATCCACCTTGCTTTTAGATTGCAATTTCCCCAAGCTTAGCTGCTTCTTTTAACAGTTCTGAGTTCTGCCTCCCCCCAAGTTATTTTAATAACTCTTTCAGAGGAAATACCTTATATTTTGATATTTCAGAAGCTACTGGTTTTCTACAAACTTTATTCATGTCATCTTGATTGCACAGCATTACATTAAATGACTTTTTTTTTTAATGCAGTTTACTCTATTGCCTTTTTGTAGACTGTGAGAGGAGGAACAACTTGCCTTTCAGTGCTCTTAGGATCACTCATTTAGGGTCCTATGTTGCAGCATCCAGTCCAACCCCACCAGAGTTTTGGGTAAACAGGGCAAAAGTCTGGATACTTAATGGTATTATGACTCTTTGTTACAGTAAAATTTCTGTTTTGTATACATTCAGGCACAGAAACAATACTTCACAATATATCTGTGAGTGTGAACAGAACCAGACAGTACTCCTGGAGTAATCTCAAAGCACTAGGCAAGCATGGATTAACCAGGACACCACACACGCAATCAGGATGCCTGTGACACCTCTGGGGCCAGTTGTGCCAGTCTCTACAGTCACACAGTTGCAACAGCCACTCGCATCACAATTGTAATAGTAAACATTCAAAAATACCCAGCTGGGTGTGAATCTGGGCAGATGTGCTCAGCAGGGCCAAGGGACCACAAGCTGGGAGTGGCTTGGACTGCACTAATGAAAACCCTTTTTAGCATTTGTTAACTGAAGCACAGAGATATTAAAGAATGCACCTGGGTCAAGATTGTTATATCTGTATTATTAGACTCAAGACAACTTTTTGTTCTCTTGTCCTCCCAGCTCCTTGCCATGCCTCACATCTCCTTGGTTTCTCGGGAAAGGGTTTCCTCACAGAACAACAAGGCACTTAAAGCTTTAGGTGGCTCCCAGGTGCTAAACCAAAGTGTACAAGCCAGCATGGGTACAATCACTGTGTGCCAGTGGTGGGAACACAGATGTGCAGACTCGTGGGTCTAACAACCACCACCACAGCCTCCTGAAATCTTCCACTCCTGCCCTATCCTAGACTGACACTACCAGTGATGAAGCGAGTAGTTAATCTGTACTCCAGGAACAGGGCACTGGGATGCCAGGTATTCTTTCAGAGGTGTGAGCTTACAGACTTCCATGTCAGAAGCTTCAGGGTGGATTATACAACAGTGTTCAGCAAGAGTGGCAATGTCATTGGTAAGAGTCAGTACTGCTCTTGTTCATCTGCCTGTATAGTACTTGTACCTCAAAAGGGACCTGTGTGCTCAGATCTGTCCAAACAATTAGCACAGTGTGTTGCCCAAAAAAAAGCAATCCAGCCCACCTGTAGCCTTTACCCTTCTGCAAGGTGCCTCAAAAAAACTTTCTTTTCCTTTGGTGGCAGATCCCATCCACATCCAGGTGGCTCTGGTGAGTGCCAGCCCCTCTGTTCTACCATTTGAAATGCAACAGAGGCAGAAATGAAGATTGTTGAGAGAGTTCAGCAGGCCAGATGACTTGTACAAAAGGCAAGTTCTGTGCCTCAGATACGGGAGGCAGCTGAAGCTCTGTTTCTGACAGCAATCTCAATGACAAAAGGGCAGGCATTCAGAACTGACACTTATTTTGGTTCTTAATAATAAAGATACTGGGCATGTAACTTGGTTTCTGAGATGTGCCAGGATACCAGTGTATATTGCAACAAAATCTGCAAAAAATCCCCCATAAAATACCCATTGTGCAGAGACATATCTTATATTACAAGCACAGATATCTTAGGCATTCAAAATTTCTCTTTTTTATAAAATTAATCTTACTGAAATGTATTTACCTTGTTTATTTACTGAGTTTGTTCCCTGGGATTTTAATGACCATGTCTCATCCTGTCTTGATAAAAGCCTCTTCTGCACCAGGACCTCTTTCTCTTATTTCAAGATGTGATTTGGAGCTTGCAGTATTGACCTCCCCCCACAAGCTTCCACAATCAGACTTCGGTAAGCTGAGGAATCTGCAGGGATGGGAAGAGCTGAGCAAAAGGACAATGACTCAAAGGACAACACCTCCAAACCCCTGGCTTTGAAAAGATGAAAGCATGGGCCACTGCCCACTGCTCTTTGGAAATCCTGCTTAGGAATAGAGCCCTATAGCTATGATAGGGAAGGCTTCAGAGTTCTTATGTATTCAGTGCCTCAGGGGAGATGGTCTTTGCTCCCAGTGGTCTCCCTGAAGACTGTGATTGTTTTAGGTATGTAAATTAGAAATGTGAAGTCCCTGCTTCACATCTCTACACTTCTGCTCCATATTAAAAAAAAGATAATTTTACATGGTGAAGCTCTGGGAGTAACAGAAGAAACAAGCAAGCACATAGTATTTTCTGACAGCAGCTGCCATCTGTAAGAGAGGGACTTTAATTTTCCACTTTGAAATCAAGTACCCAACTTAGAAACTTTTAAGTTTCCCTTCAAAATGTTTAAGACCGTTTAGAAAATACCATACCCAGGACTTTTGGAAATATCTGTCCAATGTAATTCATAAGAGACCACAAATCATACATGTAAGTTAAGACTGAACTTTATTTCAACCCGAGTTAGTGTAGCAAAGTTAAATAAAAATTAACCAGGTCTTTTCACTAAAGAGCAAAACATACCAGTATGCTAGTCCAAGAAACTTGCTACCAGGACATATTTTGGCAGCTTACAATGGTGTAAGTGTGTGTGACACATCAGTCAGAGCAAACTGATACAAAACCCCACAGAGATTATTTACAGCCATTACAGCAGTAAAGTTCAGCATTACAAGTGTGATATAAAAATTGTTCTTCCCATCTACTACAGTTGGGAGACAGCTCGCATCACTGAAGACACCAGCTACTATCAAAATGGAGGCATCTTGTAATTCACATTTCTCTTCATCTCAACAGGGTCAAAATCTGTGTGGCCAACAGGATACAGCAGGGAGGGAGCCACAACTAGAGCAAATCAAAGAATATGGTTTTAGAAACAGCACAGGATGGTGTGATTTTGGGAAGAATTCCATGCCCCACAACACCAGCTGCCTTACCTCTCTTGGAAATTTCTTGCAGAAATAATTAACATCCAAGGGAAGGGGAAGGGACCTATCTGGCAAGGAAAAAGAGAAAGGTATGGCAGAACTTCTTTATTAAGCTCACCAGAAAATAAATAAAAGCAAAAACTGCCTTGATGCCTTTCAGTTCCAGTCCTTTGCATTCCTGAGCAATCTGACTCCAGCTCTGTAAATGCATTGGCATCCTTGGCCAAGTCAAAGAGAAAGACCATGAGACCTGGCATTCAAAGTCCCACTCCTGGTGTGTGTTTTAATTAACAGGAGCCTAAGCATCATCTGTGAAAGGGTGAAAGGGGATGGGGCTCGTGGCTTTCACACCAGGTAAAACTTTCTGTGAGTGCTTGTTCCAGTCTCCTTTCATGTGCACTTCATTCAAGGGCATACATTCCACCTTTTTTTTTCTTTTCTTGTCTTTTTTTTTTTTTTTTTTTTTTTACAATTGGAGGTCTGACAACAGAAGAACAGAGCTATAAATGTGAGGGTGCAATATATCATGAGATAAAGTGTGGAGAACATGTCCTCTACCGAAATGCCCCTTGGTGGAAAGAAAAAGCCCAAAATGCCCAGAATAAGAATTCCCTCTGCTTCTTACAACTATAAAGGAGCAAAAACCAAAACAAAGCCCCAACCCATGGGCTGTGCTGTGCACGTTTCTAGGGTATCAGCTCTGGCAGAAAGTTGAAAGGTTATGTTTGTGAAATAGCAGCTGCTTTCCTTCCATTTGATTCAGGCTTCTGCTTTGCAAAGTCTCGAAACCGAAAGACAAATCTGACAATATGCTAATCTTCCAATAAAAAAATGTGACTTCTGAACCCTTATCTGTTGAAGAGCTGACAGTGAAGTTCAGAGACGGTTGTCTAACCAGAAAAAACGATAGAGAAAATATGCCTTCAAACAAGATCATAAATCTTGAACAGTGCAGGGGAACAAATGTAAAAGGAACATTTTACCACTAACACCATTTAGTAGCCTCACTTTCTCTCCCTTCCACCCCTCCAGCCTCATCATACTTGCAAGGAAGGAGGATGTATCCTGTCAAGGCAATAATATGAATACAAGGGGATGGGGGGTGGCAATATATCGGCTACTGAAACCAGACATGATTTCCATCACTCCTGGGGTGTGGGGGGAGAGCAGAAATACAAAACAAATACTGTGCAACCTGAATACAACAGACTTACTCTCTCCCCACCCCCC
>VZRO01005862.1:2240226-2265054 GCA_013397915.1 Daphoenositta chrysoptera
TAATGTTTCTCCTTAACGAGGAGTTGCGTCTTCAGGGCGTTTTAAGCTGTAATAGCCAAGTCCTAAATCTAATTTGTTATTTTCATGAATAACTGCATCATCTATGCACACCCTGATATTGCTGATGGTGGGGTGATGTCCCTGTTTGTTAGTGGAAAGTTGTGACTTCATAGTCCTTACATCTGTGACATGTCAGTTATTTTCATTTAATAAGGTAATGAATCATGATGTCAAAGATTGACAATATGAGGATGGTGTTAGGAACTGAACGCACAGCACATAGTTTAACAAGCAGTAAACATGTCCAAAATTTACTTATCTTCTTTTTAAATATGTTTGTACTTCATTCATAAAAGGAAAGATAATACCATCTTCTAGTATTGGTATAATACAGTGGCATGGTAGCACAGAAATCAAACAACACTTTGTATTATTCAGCTTATTATAAGCTTTTTTACTAATCGGTGAATATTACTAATGAATTGACAGCAGCAAGAAGAAAACTAGTACATTCATAAATATTTTAGATAATACACTCTATTAGCAATAATTCTTGTAATGGGTACTAAGATGGTTTAACTTTGGAGATGGTGTGCCCTCTTTTATTATTTCTGGCGAGCTCACTATGTTAGTGTTCTGTCATGCTTAGCACCTTGTTGTCTACCTGATTCTCACTCTGAAATCAAAAAAAAATCGAATACAAGTACTTTGCAGTGTAAAGTATTTTTGAGATGCCACTGTTGTAAGTTGGTGCCTACCCTTTGCATTTCAATACTCAAAAGTGATGACTTTCAAAAATGCAAACCCCACCAACTCCTCAGGCGAGGTTCTGCACGCCGCCGGGGGCAAAGCTGATGCTCGTGTCCTGGTGGATTGCTGAGATACCAGCCGGCTTGGTTCAGTGAAGATACCTTTCCAGCTTCAGTGGTCCATGTCATTTGAAGGATATGTAGTGGTGTTCTGACCACTGAATGCTTACAAGTGTCATGGATGCTGCAAGAATCTGATACTGCTGGTGCTGGGAGCTGGCTTTCCCTGTATGCAGGAGCGTACACAAAGGGATTGCACTTTAAATAGCCCTAGATGAGTGTCTAGGTTGCACTTAAGGACTTTCGGGAGACTCCAAATACCATAAATACTACTTTTTTTATTTGTAATAGCTCTGCATGTCTGTGCAGACAGTGGTATTTCAGAGACCCTTAACCACAGTGGGTGAAAACATGCTGTCACCTTCCCAACTTTAATCTGTGTCTAATAACAGCCTAGTAACTGGCTTCTCTTGATTGGGTTCTTTAGTGGCAGTGAAATGGGAGCAAAACCATTGAGATTTATTTATAAGCAGGCATTAGAACTTACTCCAAATGTTAAAGTGTTGGAGATGTTTAAATGCTTAGTAGTGCTGAATGCAATTGTTGTATTTTCATTTTTGGTCTTGGATGATATTCCTGGAAATTCATAAAGGTCATGAAGGCCCATCTTTGAATCTTAATCACTTTAAGATTTTGTCAGGCTGCCTAAGTGTACAAATGCCTTCTTAAACATGAATGAGGACAAAAAAGAAACATTCAAGACTACAGAGATTTCAAAATGTGTCCTTTCTGTTACTCCTAGTTTTTCTAAAGTAGCGATTTTAACAGGTTGACATTCATTCAGTGAAATTTTATTTTAAGGAAGAAAATCTGCAAAGAGTTCCTTAAGTTACTAATTTGCAGAAGGAAATTTTAAAAGTAACTTAACAGTGAATTACTTGTGCAAATACGTAAAAAATATTACACAGAAAGAGACTTCAAAACCCTGATTACTTTTTTCTGTGAGTAATGGTGACTTTGGTAATTTGGAATTTAATGAAAGGTCATTCTCCAAAGATTCACATGTCTTCAGAAAGAGATTAACAGTTCCTCTTGTGCAGTGTAATAGCTCTTGCACAGTGCAGTAAGGGTTGGTGAGAAATGCAAGCAGCCCAGTGCCATAGCCACCTGCTTCCAGCATGTTGAAGAAATGAGAATTGCACTCAGTATTAGAACTTGCCAGTAACTTTTCTGTATTTTTAAAAAGAACTTTGTTGTTTTGTGGGTTATTGGGTTTTTTTTGTAACAAGCTATTTTTAAAAAAAGCATCTATGTTACATACATATCCATAAGCACACTTTGGAGTACATTGGCATCAGCTCTGCTTATGTTTCTTAAAGGAAATTAATGTAACGGGAAGCTCAAAATATGCTGATTCTCCTCTGAAATGTAACTACAAAGTTAGTCCTGTGGTCAGGACTGGAGGAAAGAGATTTGGGCTCATAAGAGCCAGTCTGTGCTCTGTGAGCAGATGTATTTATAAAGTTTGTGCCACAAATGCAGATCCTGCAGTGCAAGTGATGCTGGGGCTAGTAGGTACCTCAGTTGTCTTTTGTGCTGCAGTGAGAAACACTGTTTACCTGTAGAGAGAATAGGGGCTTTTAAAATGAAATTTCTTAAAAGAAGGTAATGCTTTAATGTCCTGATATATTTTTGTAAAATTAATTTTCAAGCTACAACAACTAAATGATCAGAATTTAAAAAGTTGAGGAATTATGTTCCTGACTTGTGAGCCTTGCTGTTGCACTCTGAGGTTTAGGACTTCACCACAGGGGATGGGTGTTTTGGGTTTGATTTGACATTTAATCAGGTGCTCAACTCTAAGCAAAGTTAGTAATTCTGTTGGCTCAGTGATCCTCACCTCACCAGGGCCTCAGCATACAAGCTGTTGTGAAAGCCTCTGGAGGCACAGTCAGTTTTGATGTCACTAGGAAAAATCATAGTTGATTTGGACTTGGAGTGGGGTGAGTGACCCTGAACATTAGGCTTAAATTACGTTTGTCTGTCCCTGGAAGAGACACGTAGCTCTGTGCTGTATCATGCTTTCTGTAGTTCTGGTAAGAAAATGCATTTAGATAGAAGAAAGTTCATATTCCAGACATTTATCTGACTCTCGCATCTTCAGCAGAGTATTGAGTTGATTAAAATGTGTCTGTGCTTTATTATGTAATATAATATATTTCATATAATACATGGTATGTATTTTCAATTTTTAAAAAGTTTAGGGGTGGAGCATTACCATGTTTCTGGAAAGAAATCCACTTTTAAAGATGAGTGAGCTACTGAGAATTATTATTGCTTCCGTGTTTACTTTCAGTGATGAAAATGGTTAAAAACACATCACCTACCTTTTAACTTCAATTTTGTTTGTGCTAGTACACAATATAGCTGTAGACAAACAATGGAGCATTATAGAAAAAAACCCCTTAATTTGTTGGGCTTATTAAATGTTTTACCTAAATATTGCAGCCTTTTTATAGACCACTGCCATGATTTTATGGTTTCGCTCGTCTGTAACTATAGAGAAAGCCCTTGGAAGGTGGGCTGGGTGGGAAGGGGCAGCCCCCGGTGCCTGGGGTTGTTCGTGGGCTGCAGGACGCCTGCAGCTCCCCGGCCAGCAATGGGCGTTTGGGCTGGTCCGCCCCGCCCGGGATCTGCCGGCGGGGCAGCGAATACCGCTGCGGACCTGGAGGCAGAGGGCAGGGAGGGAAGTGAAACTGGGAGAGGGGTGGAAATGCAGAGAAAGAAAGGAGTTGAGATACCCCAGGGGAGAAATGGGATATATGCAGCAGAAGCAGGAAAGTACAAATGAGGGAAGAGGTGAGAGTAGGATAGTTTTGAAGGGGGGAAAATGTAAGAATAGGATACCAGACAGGAAGGGAAATTAGCAAAACAAAAAAGACCCCGGCAAATAAAAAGAAGATAGGGAATGAAACAAAAGGGGGAAAACTAATTCTTGTCAGAAACAGCATCTGTTGTCAATAACAGCTGAGTATTCCAGTTTTTGGAAAAGCTCTTTCAGATTTGGGGGAGGAAAAATGGATGGGGATCAACCAACTGACATGAGATACGAATAGTCATAGGCAGAAAATGCAGACTTAAAAAGCACAAGAGAAAAGAAGGAAATAAGGAGACAAAGAGAGAAGGAGGCTAAGCCTGCCCATGCTGTTTTATGGGTTCAGCAAAGTCCCAGCATGTACAGACCCAGCTGGTTTTTTTATACTTTTGTTCCCTGGACTACTAGACCTTGGGGAGATTAGAAGTGCAAATTCTGGTCCTGCTAAAGCTAATTGTAGAGGTGGTTTGGTTTGCTGTTTGTTTTGGGGTTTTTTTTGATTTCAGTGGAGAGAGGTTGTCATCCAGACTGTTTGGTGTTAGGCAATATTAGTGAAAGTGATAGCAAATTAAACAGTGACAGGTGATGAAGATGATATGAACAGTTTTCATTCAGTAGGAAGATGATAACTGTTGATGAAGAAGAAAAAATACAAGGTGCTGAACAGCGTGAGACAGTGGCATTTATGTGGAAGACATATATGCCTGGTCTGTTTTACTTTCTACAGAGGAGATTAAAAATTTGAAGAAACCAGTTACATCCCTTGGCAATTAAATAATTTCCTTCTTGCATACGCTATTTGTCTCCAAATCTCACAGACCGTAGTTCAATTTGACTTCTTTTTCTACTGAGATTTTTGTAGAATCTTGGTAGGACGTGTTTGGGGGTTGTAAAAAAATGTGTGAGTTTTTTCATTGAAATGCACTCTGTGTTCTTGTTACAACCACCTACCTGTCCCTTTGTGATCATAACACCAATATTTGGATTTTTAACTAATATTCTTTTTCATGATTATTATTCATGATTAATTGCAAGTGAGAAATACTACAGATCCCAAATTTACATCCTGATAAGAAAAACATATCTTAAAATGTATGTGAATTATTAAGTTTTGCATTACAGCATGGATGAAGCGGATGTGAGGCTCTGGTTTATTTTAGTGGGCTTTGGATCAGTTTTTATGTGCCCGAATTAATATCAGGAAATTGTACATGTGCCAGGACTCTCTCAGCTGAGCTGCGGAAGGGAGACTGACACATTAGAGGCTGTGGGGTAGTGAACCACAGACCTGTAGTCAGTTTAATCCTAGTTAGTCTCACCTACTTTCCTTACTTGCCTCATGTGCATTCATTTGCCATTGGAGACGAGCTCATGCTGAAGTGTAAGTGGAGAGATGTGGAGTTTCCAAAGGGGTGGTGGGCCTGGAGCTCACTTTATGGACAGAGGCAGCACCATTGTCCTAAAAGGACTGCTGTGGGTCAGGAAAGTCCTTGGGAGCCTTTTTAAAAACACGTGTGTCCTGGCTGGTAAAATCCTAGAGAGCTGCAGAGGCATAGGTGATAACCATTTTTTGTCTCACTTATGGTATTTGTTAGGAGAAGCATAATTTATGAAGAGCATTTACTGGCCTTTTTTATGGACAACCATCTTTCCAACAGCTGCAGGTGAAGAAGGATTGCCAGGTACCTTGTGCTGGTACTTGTCCTTCCAGCCAGTTTCCCAGTCAGAGGCACTACTTGGGGAACTGGCTGTCCCTCCTGACTTATGTCCTTAGATGACAGGACTCTTCCCCAGATCCAATCCACTGGACTTAGCCTCTATCTGTCCCCTTTCTTGAATCCTCTGTCACCCTGACTGCTGAGTGCCCCTCCCACCAGGCTCCCGACCTCACACACACCAATCCCCACTGCTCCAGACCTCTCTGCTTGGATCTCTAGAGGCTGCTGCAGTTTGCTGAACTGTGCTCCTCCTTGACTTTGTCACCCTGCCCCTTTTAGCACTCGAAGCAGCGTCAAATAGCTGCATCTGCATCTCCAAACTCTTTTCCCAAGGGGAAATCTTTCAGTGGATTTCAAAATGCCTTGTTCTAGAGGGAAAATTAAACTAAGCTTAAAAACACCTAGTCTTACTGAGCTGCTCAAACTGATGACAAAGTACCTATTATGAAAATGGGAGCTTCTTCCTCAAATGCTGTAGCAAAAATGCACCTTTCCACCACCTGCAACAGTCTATGCAGCAGCTTTGCAAGTCACGCGGGTCCCTAAAAGCAGAGCTGCCCCCCATGAGTTCCTGCGCTGTTCCTGCCCATTCCTTGGCAACACAATCCACCTTTGTCCTGTTGGGAAGCATGTAGGTCACGGGTGGTGCAAAGCCTCCTAGACAAGGAAGTCCCATTTCAGACAAAATCCTCCTGGAATAATTTATGCTTAGGGTGTACCTCTTACAAATGGAGTGCTGTAGGATCATGGTGAGCATCAAACATATCTGTCTTGGCTGCTGGTCTGAGACTTTTCTATTCACTCTTTGCCTGATGTGCATCCCCTTCATGTGGAGAGAGGAGATAGAAAGGAGAGGGTCTTAGAGGGCATGTTGTGGCCTGGGGTCACTATAGCTTTTTCTTTATAGCAGAAGAACATGGAGGTTCTGAGTCTGTAACTGCTGAGCAGTAAATGGAACAGAGCTGTGATGGTGTAATTGTTTGGATTTGTACTTGAAGAGAAAGCACAGTGAGCCTTGGGGGCAAGGGGAGTGAGGAGAGCTAACACAGAACACAAAATCAACAGAAAATAGTTTGCTAGGAAAAAGCTTTGGTTCTGTTAAACTCATGTTATGAAAAAATCCATATAATCTGTAAAAACACTGTTTCATCTTTTCAAACAACTCCTGCATTTTAAAAATCCAAGCTGTTTTCTAAATCAGGGCAAGGTTTGTTATTATCCTTTGCTCAGCATGGCCTGAAAAGATTGAGCAGGGAAGTTAATAGGAATCCTAGAAATAAGGGTTTGAGCTGGACTCCCCTGCTCTGTAAACATCTCTCATGTTGGTTTTGTTGAAACAGATTCTATCTGGTATTACAGGTTTACCAAAGGACCATCTAAAGAAATTGAAGAATATGGAAAGTTGAAAACTGTTAGTAGATACTTCCTGGCATCATTTTTCATATTTGCTGCCTCCCTGAAATTTTCTTTAAAGACCGTCATGCCTAGTACTTAGTAGTCAACACTTGCTGTATTCTTGGAAAGCAGACAATAAACTGAGCAAATATTGTCAGCTGCCAAGTTCAATGGAAGCAGACGGTTTGCAGTGAAGCTGGAAGTAAATAGAAGTTGGTGCCACAGTTGGTTCTTCCTGCATTCCCCAACTGATGCCTTCTTTCAGGGAAAAAATACCCAAACAAACCAGTGGAAAAGGTAACAAGTCATACCTTGAGTGAGCTGGCAGCGAGGTGTGTTTCTTTCCTTTGGCTTCCTAAGGAAAAGGAGCCTCAGCTGGGGAGAACACAGCCTCTGATGCAGAGACCTTCTGTTGACATGGACATCAGATACAGAATCAAAAAACCAAAGGACTTTCTTGACTTTCCACAGTATGAAAATCAAAAAAACAAGAGTTGGTTGAAATTTTCTAGGGAAAAAAAAAAAAAAAAAAGAGGATTTGACCACTTTGAAGCATTCTATAAAGCATTTCCATTTTACAGCCTCTGTCAGAAAAAATAAAAACAAAACAAAAAACCCAAAAAATAGGTCCAGGCAACAAACCAAACCCAAAAAAAGGCCAAACAAAATGAGGTGAGGAAGGGAAAGCAATTTGCAAAAGCACTTAGCTTTGACATTTTCTTTGGTTTTTTTTAAACATTCAGGATAAAGGGAATTACTTAAAGGTTTTTTAGAGCTTCCGTCAGTGAGGAAAATCAGTTGTTTGCGTAGTTTTGCCAATAAGATTCATGCCACAGGAGGTTTTGTGTCTCATTCACCAATTTGCTTCGCTAGTAACATTCCTTTGAATTCACATCCCTTACAGTGCTCCAGATACTCAGTGTGGGGCTAGTAAGGATATCTTTAGCATTCATATCTGGTAATACAAGGAGGCAAAGATGAGAAGGACACTCCTCTGTGTTCTTCCCAAAGGAGCACGGCTGATAGATGTCACTCCTTCAGGATAGTTGCCCACCCTTAAGCTACCTATTATGTCGGAGGCTTTTACCCCAAAAGGAAGGGACATTAACTTTAAAAAATCTTCCAGCTAAAAGCTGGAAGCTAACTCTTAAAGATTTACTGAGAGACCAACAGTAGTGGGATTGGATTCACAAAGAAAAATTGTGTTTTCAGACCTTCAGATTCTTTGTTAATACAGGGGATGGGAAATTGCCTGACAACTTCAGAAATAAAGGAACCTTTAACTTGTAAGGTAACTTTGTAACAGTTAAGTGGGGCCTGTCAGATAAAACATTCACTTACACTTAGGCTTCTGCTTTTAGAAGGAAAAGGAATGATTATTGTAAAAGCAAACATTGACTAATTTTTTCTGTGTTTTTTTATTTTTTAAAGTATTGGACAAAATTTAAAAAAAAAAAATCCAGTAGATTCAGAGGACAAAACCAACAATCAATGTCTGCAGCAAATCCTTCTCAGCTTCCAAAAGCGGAGCTCAGTTCCTAAACTTCATTCTGTCAGTGGTCAGCAACATGTATTAAATGAGCATCATCTTCAGTGAACATGACTGTGAACTCTGCTGCAATGAAAACTGGGGCCTTCTGCTAAGCATGCCTATATTGAGAATTAAAAGATGAAAACCAAAATCTTCATGATAAGACTGGTTTCCAGGTTTTTAGTATTTCTAGAAAGTTCTTTCATGTTCTTTCATGTGTGCCAGGGGAAATAGGTGCAAATTACAAGAGGCAGAAAAAATCCATTAATAAAGCAACTTTCATACATTCGGCAAATTTTTGAACATTCTTTGAACTGAAGAACAAAATAATTTATTGTTCATAATTTGCAAGAGACTTTATTGTACTTTAGGTTTTGACAAAATCCAGATAGTCTTTGTCTGTACTTTATCCATAAAGAGAAAGACATTCTGCAGGATTTGGTCCATTGACTGTGAGAACTCAGGTCCTTCCCCTAGCAATGCTGTAGGCTTAGGAAGAGATTCTGGATGCCTATTCACCTATAGGTTATGATGTTTGTTAATTCATTTTATGTGATAACAAAACCTCATAAAATTCCTTTGTCCAAAATAAATTTTACATTGTACCTTATGGCTTTCATTGAGTTCTTAGTTAAACTCCCGGATAATTAGATTTCCTCTCTATTAAACATGTGTTACTAATCATGGCTATCTTTGCAGTCAACTATGGAAGCCAAAATCCATTGAAATAAGCAGTTTTCATATGACAGTTTTGTTGCACTGAAGTGCCCATCCAGGAGCTGGGAAGGTAATTGTTCAAGATCACATCCCATGTTCTCGATGGCAAAACATTTTTTTCAGTCATGGGCAAATGGATGCTTGCAACATTTGTTCAGGTTTGCAGACTGCAACTAGATTGTCGGCTACATGTCTGTAGAACACAGCACCCCTTCACATGCCTTTTGAGAAGAAAAGGGTTGCTAAAGACCATCCTGGTTTCTGAAGATGAAATTAAGCTTTAGGTGCTAACAAACAAAAGGTCTTCGATTGAAAGATAGTATGTATCTCTTTGTCTGTTACCCGGAGGTTGGTATCTAAACTTCTCTGAAATAATTTGTCTCTGCTGCAGGTTAAAACAGCCCCCTTTTCTGAGATTCTTGCTACTAGCTTTGACAGTATCACTGTCAGACTCCAGTTTCTCATATCCTTTGATTTAATAAGTAAAACTCACCACGCATTCACCTGCCCTTGCTGGGTCGTTGCTGGTGTTATGGTTGGCTTTGTTTGTGCCTGAGTTCGGTGGGCAAACACCTGAAGTTCAGTTTGACTCTGCTGTGTTTAAGGTCAGCACTGAAGCAGGAGCAAGGATGCCATCGTGTCTGTCAAGTCCCTGAAGAGCTACCTGGCTCTCTCCATACTCAAAGCCATGGTGATAGCCTATATGAAAAGATAATTAATGATCCAGGATTCTGGGTTTATTATAGCCCTAAGTTAAGAATAAAATATAGTTGAATACTCTTTTTCTTTTTCTTTTTTTTTTTTTCCACTGATGACTGTGATCACCTGTATGTTTCTGCATTTTTCTTTCTGATGTGTTACACTACACTGGATGCATTAAGAACCACAGGATTGCCACTTCATGCTTGTACTCTTTCCTTTTCTCTGCATTCCCTAATGCAGAGAGCAGAGCTTTAGTGCATTGTTTAAGAACTGGAAGAGTCTGGAGCAAACCTGTTGTTGAGGCTTGTTTTCCTGCCAGTTTTTGTAGAATGAACTTCTACTAATTGCCCAGATAAGGAAAACCCACAAGTAGAAGATTGATGGATATGTTAATAAAGAAAAACAATGTACAAGAAGAGTATTTCCCAGTCAGGCATTTTCTATTAATGTGAGGCTATCAAGGTTGCAAAAGAGTAGGAGTGGTTGTCAGGAGTATTGAGGTCTCTTACAACCTTTTCTACTGATTTCTTGTGAGTTTATAAACTCTCTTGGGCTCAGCCTCTTGCCATGAATATTCATGGTTAGTTTAGACCATGGACTAGTGCTGAGTTTTTGAGCTGATGGGCATCTGCTGCTACCTTTGAAGTGAGTAGGATTTAGTTATGTTGATGGGTATCTCTGAAAATGAAGCCACTTCTGTGACTACTCAAATTCCTGGGTTTGTGTGCCTGAGGGAAACTACACAAGTTTGAAAATGTTGACTTTGAAATATACTTTGGTTTCCAGTCTTGTAAGTAGACAAAATAAATTTCACACCACATGAGGTACCCAGGAACTTAATTAAGGTGAATTAAGTGTTTTAAAATCTTAGCAGAACAGAAACTGCAAAGTGTGTGCGGAATAATAACAGCATGTGCATGTTCATCAGTGAGAACTAGAGTTTTGGAGTCTAAGTCTAAGTAATGCTTTCAAGATAATATGTGCATAAATTCATCTCAATTTTTTGCCATGACATCAGCCTGCCTGTCCAGGGTTTAGCTTTGCCTGACCAAGACCCACTACTGTTAATGGAACACAAGATGATAATAAAATCCTTGCTGGGGACACTGTGAACCACAGCATGTAACTGAATAGTGTATTACACAGTGAAATAAGGACTGTTAAAAAAAAAAAAAGTGTGTTGGATATAATGTAGAACGTTTCACGTTGTAATCTTGAGTTATCCAAATAGCAAACATGTAATAATATGAAAAAGGAGGAAACTTTATCTTGCTCAATGTATAAACTATATTTTTAAATCCTGTCTTCATCATAGTGTTTCACTGAATTACATTTTTATTAATATTTGGGAAAGTCTCCTGCATATAAGCAGTGGTCATTTACATGTTTTTCGTATTATAGAATGTATTGTAAGATTCTAACACTACTGCTTAGTGCAATATCAAACATAAATATGAAATAATAAAGAAAATCTTTTTTCAAAACCTAAATTGCAGCATTTCACATGAAAACTTAAAAACCGGAACTGGCTCCAAGGAAACTTACCAGTTTAAAACCCGCATATATTTAGCCACTGTATTATCTTTACTTGTTCATTGGAAGAGCTCTCAATGTAGATGAATTAGATATTTTGAGTATAAGTGCCCATCTCTTCTTTGCCATGTGAGATTTCCCTGTGCATTTGGCAGAGACTTTGCTGACTAATAAGTTCTCATTAAACTTTTACTAAAAGTTTCTGTTCTTGCTACTTCCCATTTTAAACATATTTTAAAAATTAGTATTTTTTAAGCATACCAATACAGCAGCACTGCTCCTTCTCAAGAAACAGTAGCTTCTCAGACTGTTTAGCTGAAAAAGTAATGTTAAGGATAGTTGCAACTGCCAAAGTCTGGAAACTCAGAGTTACATCTGACATTTCATTCTTCACCTTAACTATTGAGCCTTGGCCATTCATTGGATTTTCACAGTGCTTTGGAGTTAGAAGGGAGTTTTACAGATGAAAGATGAAAATCAAAATAAACTCCTTTATCAAGTAAACCTTGCAAGGGCATTCTGAATTTTACAATACACAGGGAGTTGATTGTGATGTAACATACAACACAGGAGGGTTGAAATAAACAATTTATTCTCTATCGTTAGGGATGGCCATGCATAACTGACTTATGGCTCTGGTTTGCTCTGCCACTTGTTACATGTGCAGTCATCCCTAACTCATACCAAAAACAGTTTATCATACTCCCATGTTGCATAGTTTTTATCAAATGTTCTCTCATTAAAAACTTTACTGGGGAGACCGAGTGTTAAAAGATGCCGGCAGTGCTTTATTGAGCTTTCCCCAGAGCTTCCTCTCGCTACGGAATCTGTGCCGGCAGCGATCATGAGACGGTTCCTGATATCCTGCACAGCCACAGTCTGCTGGGCAGGTAACAGTCATCATTTGACAGCACATAGCAGGTGCCGTGCAGGCGTCAGAGGCTGGCTTGTCAGAAAGACTGAGGGACTGCAGGGGCTGTCCCCAAGCTGGGAGGGAATCAAGTGGTAGGACAGCACAGGACAGTGTCACTGCCCCCATGGTTTAAGTCCTGCTCCTGCACTGTTTTTTCATCCACTCTCAATTCATGATGTTCCCTGAGCCCTAAATCTATTTTTAAAATGGACAAGGCTGTATGCCTGGCCATCCTTGTCATAGATGTATCTGTAGTCTGTAGTTGTCTTTTGGACAGCCATTTGACAAATTTTATTCTGGAGCATTGTGAGGATCAAGCCTTCAGCTCTGTATTCCCTTCCAGAAGGATGTTCCTTGTGGTTGGTGCATGTCTACAGCACAACCTAGTTCATTATTTCCATTCTTCTCAAGAGAGGATGCAGTCCAGGTGCAAATGTAAATCGGTGGGTCACCAATACACATTCTAGGTAGCAGCTGGAGTGAAGCCATGGGTGTGCCTCATTCCTAAAGCTCCCACTGCTGGAGTGCACTGCAGAGGTTGGAGCTCCTGGGTGGTGCTTTGACCCCACCATGTGCAGCTCTGGTGGTAGGCTTTGGTTCATGGTGTTCTGTGCCTTTCTTGGCCAGGGCTGTTTGCTGCAGACTGACACACAGAGTGCTACACGGGTGTTGTGATGCCTGGAAAAATGGTATTTGGCCAGGGTGCTTTCCATCAAATGCATGGTCCCTCTGCACAGTCATTCATATGGATGGATGTTTTCCAGTCTACGTCACTTTCCTACTTAACAGGAACATTCTGAGCCTAGACCTTTATTTCAGTGTTATCTCACCCAAGCTAAGTATAACTGGTGAAAGTTCAATTATATGCGAAGTGACTATTAAAGCATCAGGGCTCATCTGGGGGTCTGGGCCTCCCCTCCAGTTTTCACTTACAATTGTGCTAAATCCCCTAATGCTGCAGAGAAATTGTACGTTCATCAGGTGGAGCATTGGAGGCCAGGGTGCAGATAACCACTTTTACTGCAGATGAGACATTGCAGTCCTGTTCTTAAGAACTGCCAGGCAGATTGGGAATCACGGTCACGGTTAATAGCAGCGAATTGCCAGCTCTTGATGGGTGGGTAGTCACTCCTTTCAGTGGTTGCCCCCTGGGGGAGAAGGTAGAAAAACAGAGGGAGGGAATTAGAGTGACTTTGCACAGTTGAGCAGGTTCATGCCGCTGGATCAGTGGCAAGCATTGGCAGGGCTCCACTCTGGGGAGGCTCACAACAACATCACAGTCTCATTTTTACCAATTGGTGTTGCTATAGCCAGTGGTGCACAGGGGGAGAGCAAAGAGAAGGGGGGGAGCCGGGGGGGAGAATGAAAGCAAGAGTCTGGACTAAATTAAACAAACAAAAGTGCTTGTAAGTAGCATTTAACCCATAACCATTAGCCCAGTGCTGTTAATTGTACTAAACTATATATCTGAAGTTCAGTGTGTGATTAAAGAGTTGGCTCACAAACTCTCTGCATAACCTTAATTTTTTCAAGGTTCTTTGAGTGTAGAATGGCTTATAATAATGATTTTGACTAATACGATTTTTGACATGCAACTTTAATGCTTAACCTTAGTACAACTCCAGAGCATTTCATGTGTATTCAGCTGTAAAGAGTGATGATTTAAAGGGATAATATAAGAAAAAGGTCGTTCTAGAATGAACCTCTAACAAATTGCATAAAGGAAGCTTATTATTCCATGAGTAGAGAGATACGCAGCTTTTCTGATCATTTTTCTGCTTGGTTCAAGAAATTGTTGAGACATGATTGGGAAAAGAAACACAAAAAAATGAAATAGAAAACTGCAAGCAGTGAACATTCTTTTGATGGTTATGATTTTGTTGCCACTAAAAATACTCCTCAGTAATGTGGTTGTTCATCTTTCCTCTTGTTTTGGGTGAAGAATTCGTTCCAATAAGAAAATGCTGTTATTGGTTGGAGGGTTGCCTCCCGGACCTGACCGACTCCCCAGCAATTTGGTTCAGTATTATGATGATGAAAAGAAGACGTGGAAAATACTGACAAGTAAGTGGTTTATTTTTGTACAGTTGTCTTGATGAATTTAAAAACATGGTTAATCAAATTAGACACTTTATTGATTTGTTTCTCTTCAGAGATTTGTTTATGTATCACAAGGGGCTTCACAATGGAGCAATAAATTGAGATTGCAGAAGATGCTAATTTTATAATAGGATAGGCCTAAATTAACATTGGCTTAAAATCATTCCAGTAAGTTTTTTTTTAAGAAAACTTGTAAGTCTTTCAAGCTGCAACATGAACCCATGCATATTTATGTATATATGAATAGAATCTGGTTTAGGAAAAAAAAGGCAGTTTTTTCAAGACATTTTTCTCAGAGTCAGGTCCCTGGTAAGCCACAGTACTAGAGCACACCTTTGATTCTCTTTTGCATTTTCATTTCCTTCTTCCAGCTTTATCTGTTGTCCACAATCATTAAAGAAAGGTTTCCTCTGTACTACCCTGCGTCCATTGCTGACAGAAGCATTGGTGGAATATATCAGCTACAATAAACAGTGCATGGAGGCTGCTATCACAAAATTCTTTCCCACCTTCTTTTAATAGTGGATTGTGTTTTAGAGTAAGTATTTTGCCTCGAGCATCGAGATTTGGAACTTATTGTTATGTTGGTTGCGATTCCCAGTCTGACTTGGTCATGGAATCAAATCATAGCTTCTTGAGTGCAGCAGGCTGTGTGTGCATTAGTCCCCTTGTGGCTAAACTGGCTGCATTGGTCAATAAAACTAAATTTTAACTGTCAAAATTGCCCAAAGCAGTATAGATAAAATAATAAATGAGCAATTTTGATCCATAAATCAAAGCCATACTTCTAAAACTGGACAACTGGTAAAACCTGGATTTCCTATTAGACCTGCTTTTTTTCCCCCCCTAATAAAATACGTTTTACAGATTTCTGTTCTTCTCCCTTATCCAAAGCCCTGTAATGGTGTACATCCACATTAATATTACATGCACAGGTTAGGATGAAAAAATTTTAAAAATTGCTATGATGCAGGACCTGAAATAATGCCTTTGCAGATTGATTTTTTTCCCATGGAAGATTTAGGAGCCTTTCACAAAGTGGTGCCACATAAAGACTGTTTAGGTATAGATGACCTGGAGTAATAGTTGAGGGTGTTGTGTAAGAATGACAATTACAAAAGGTTATATGAATGGTACATTATAAAAGTCTACAGCATCTGTGCTAGGGAACATATTATGCTTCACATTTTTCAGAATAATGAGTTACGATACTGGCCTCTGTACACTACTTCTAAGAAAATTCTGAAAATGGTAAGTCAGTGAAAAATCAATGATACTGCCTAAGGCAGAATTGTCCAGGTGGTTTTGTTTTCATTTGCTGTGTCTAATCCAGTGGCTCAACAGGAGAGGCAAGGAGGAATGGGATCTCTTGCTTCAAGATCTGAACTCTCAACTGAATTAAAGTAAAAAGCCTTTTTCTTAACTAGCTGTAGATTGTCAGATTTTGTAAGAATGGAGTTTACTCAGCTCTTGGTTATTTACAGTCTGTTGCTGTCTCCAAGATTGAGGGAAACTATCCAGAGGCAGGATACCTAAATGCTCTGGTTAAATGTCCATCTCTAGTGTTGGAGTAACACCACTGTCTGTGGTGGTGTTGAGAGATGTTTCAGAACAATTTTATGAAGAAAATTTAGTCTTTACTCTGTTACCTCTAAGGAATAGGGAAGAAAAGTTCTCTTTCTGCTATGGTTAGTGCATGTAACATTCTATGCTGTGGTTGAAAGACAAGGCATCTGTTACAGTCCTGGCTAGCTCGGGTTCAAACTCTCACTGCTCAGCACTGGAAGTCCTGAAAGTCCCAGGATGTGTCTCAGTGCTGGCTGTCAAATACACAGCCCTCTCTTGACATGGGCAATCCTATTCTTGCAAATCCTGCCGGCAAAGGATGCCCTCTTGGCCTGGGCTAAAGTTCAAAGAACACAGAGGAGAATGCCTGTCTCTTCACACTGAAAAAGACAAAATGTTAACAAGTGTTGTTTCTTAGAAAATATTTTACTACTCACAAAATGGTAGCAATAACTGCTTAAACAAAACCCAGTTGAAACAAGAGTTTCAAGTATCCCCTCTTTTTCTAACATAAGAGAGAATGGGAGACAAGTCCACGTAGAACTTCTGTCCTTTCCATGAAACACTGAAGAACTCTACAGCACAGGAGTGCAGGGACTTGAAGCAACTGTGACTGAGAAGTCTTAGGGAAGACAACAAACTGTGCAAGCTTATAACATAGTGGTAGTTCAGTGCAGCCATGGTGTGGTATCAACATACTATGACATTTAGGGGGTGTGTGAATTTAAGGGCATAGTTCTATCTTTATTTATCATGTACTTTTTTGCGATTTAGCAAGGAGTTTTCTTTCTTTACCCTTTTACCTCTCTCTCAATCCACTGTTGACTTATCAGAGATATACAATCAGCAAAAAAAGCAGAAAATTTTTTTCCTGTTTTTTTTTCACGTGTTTAGACAATGCTTTCAGTCCTTAGGTTGCAGTTCAGTCTCAACTTGTCAGTGCAAATGAGGAGTTTGCTCCTTAGTGAATAGGGACAGAGCAAAAGCTATGTCCTTCTCATGAGGTTTCGTGATGGGAAGAATTTCAGTTCTTGTAGTCTGGTATTTTAAAATGTACTATTTTATTATCGCCTTAGGTGTATTTTATTTCCTCCTATTACAAAGTCTTTTCTTTAACCTTCTGCCCACCAATAGGCTCCCCCACACACCAACAAAATGCCACACTTTGCACTTAGAGGCTTACTGATCCAATGTAAATGTGCACAGAAATTCCCCCTCCCATCCTCCAAAGCCATCTACATTCCTTGTTTTCTGTGCCAAGCTCTCTGTGGCAGTGGCATTTGGGGATAGGGAAGGTGGGAAAGGAGCTTGCAAACATTTAATCCTGGGTGCAGTGGCAGGGCCATTGAAGAGGAGGTGGATGAGAGGAGCCTGAATCTCCTCTTGTCACTCCCCACTGAGAGGAGCCCCAGAAGTTACCCATCAGGGCCTGCAGACCCATTTGGGAGGGAGCTGCTTGCCCGTTTCCTTTTTCCTTGTCAGCACAGAGAGTGGCTCACTCTCAGCACTCGGTTGCTTAGGGCTCTGTGTCCTGCCGTGTGTGTGATGCATAAGGAAGAGGGGAAGATCAGCCATCGGGAACTACAGACTCGGTGCAAGCCGTGGCACTGCAGCTGGAGCTGCGAGGACGGGTGCAGGTGGAACAGCACAAGCTATCGAGTATGACAGCTCAGCAGAGGAGCAATCTCATTTTGTTCCCCAGACAAGACTAGATCTATTGGCAGGGGATCCTGCCCACCTCTCTCTGCCTGGATAGCCAAAGCACCAAATGCATCAGTACTAACGGGAGTAATTCTAAAGGTATCAGGAAAACAACTTGCCTTGTTCATAGACCCGGGAGAGGAGGGGAAGCATGCACCCATTTCCAATTTTTTAATGTCATCATCTATAGGCAAGAATGCTATGGCTCAGGGGATCAGTAGATTTTTCACAGTCTAGTATTACTGTGTATTTTTCCTATCTGGTATTTCTCAGAGAGTTATTGTTTCTATGTTGACAACATAGAGGCAGAATAAAGAGGAAAGAAAAGGAGAAAGCAAGTGGCATTCTACGAACACTTTTTACCACCTAATTTTGCTTGATATGGGCACAATCTTAATCTGAGATTATAAATAATATTATGAACATCATAATGTGCATGTTGGTGCTTAATTTGAAACACTTACTGCACAGTTGTGCCTGAGCAAAGTAGAGGCTTTTATAGACTTTATGGCAAAGTACAGCAAATATCCTCACTGCATGGTTTCTTTTCAGGCTTGCCTACATGTGCACAAACATCAGTTCACTTTTTAACAGGGCACTACATAGGTCACATAGCAGCAACAGGCTACCACTGCCCACTGACAGAATTGGAACAGCTGATGGGTGTGTGACAGTCCTCAATAACAGCAACAGTTCTTCTCTGTTAATGGGGTTTCATTATTCCATGATATTTTGCAGTCTTCACAACTACTTACTGGATGTGGGGCAGTGGGGGGGGTCTCTGTGTCACCACCTCATGCCTCACTGCTCAGAACCAGCCACTGCTGCTTGGGTTTTAATTACCAGTTATGGTCCTGCCAGGAGTCCTTGTTTAATTCTAGAACTCCTTTGGTTGTTTGTTTTCACTGCAATATTTAAGATTAATTAAACTTTAAGGAAGTGAAACAATATTTTGTTTGTTAGAATTATTCTATAATAATTGCAAAATCCAGAGCCTATAAAGATTTTTTGTGTTCAGAATTGCATAGCTTTCCCAAAAACCCTACTGCTAAGGCAATGATGTATTACTTTCACTTTCATTATATGTTTTTAATCAGAGCGTGACTTCACACTAGACAAAGCGATGCTTTATGCATGGTCTCCCTTGTTTTTTGCTAAAATCTTTTGACATGATTAATTTTACTTTAATGCTTTTGTCATCTTGTAATGGTAAGGATGATGGGTATAAACCAGGGCAAAAAAATACATGCTTTTCTGTCATAATGCTTCTAAGCATTTAAAAATATATTAAATGAAAGAAAAAAGTATCACAAGAGAATGATCTAACTGGAATTAAATTTTTTGCTGTGTGAACAGAGAATGCAAGAAATAAATAAAAATGATGCAGTCATTGTTTGAGGTGAGGTTTTTTTGTGGTTTTTTTCCATAGCAATTTATCTATCTGTCTGATTAGAAGCGATGACTAGAAGTGAAATTGTGTCTTACAGGTTTCTAGATATACAGCAATTCCTTGCTTCAATCTAAAATTCCTTTTTCTCTAAAGCACAGAAGGTAAAACGTTGGAAGCATTACTGATGTCTTACATGGCACCTTCCATCCATGTGAAGCTGCAGCTGCAGCAGATACTGTTTTCATATCAGTACTTTGTGTTTCAATAAGATGTTAATTGTAACATTCCTTAACCTCCCTAGTTCACCACATCATCTGGGTGAACCACGGAGAGAATTCAGTGAATGTCACAATAATGGCAAGTATAGGTATGGGGCATAATGCATTTATGCTTAGTGATTGCACTAGGTTTGGATTTTAATCCAGTGGAAAAGCCAACATCATTGTCCAATGAGAACTGTCTCATATTTGTATAGGAAAGACAGGGAAACGTCCAGAAAGTCACCAGACTGGAGAGTTTATTCAGCGTGACCTGCATTTCTTTCCAGGTTACTTCTTCTCCTCATCTCTTTCCAGGTTACTTCTTCTCCTCAGGTTACTTCCTATCCCTTTGCCTTTTCTTCTGTTTGTCTTGGCCTTCCTGCCCTTCGCTAGGCGTATTTAAGTCTGCTGTGTTTGGTCAGTGTGTAAAGACAAACAATGAATCAGGCACTTTGATTTCCTTCCCAATCCCTCTCCTTCCTACCAGCACCAATCACACAGTGTTAAAGAGTTTTCATTTACTCATCTCCCTCTGACTCCTTGATCATAACAAGCAGCTAGAAACCTTTCCATCCTTGATGCCCTGATAAAGGCAGTCCACCTTTTCCCTCCTTCCCCAGGTTGGCTGTGTGTTCATTTTTACATGAAGCAGTCTCCTGCAGGTATTCCAGTCTGAATACAACGTGTTTTATTTCTGTCATTTTGACTTCTTAAATTTCCCTTGAATATGTTGTGTGACAGTGCAGCAGTCTTCCATCTTCAATAACAACATTTTGAATGTCAGTCAGCATTTAGGCATACTGATGGTTCTCAAAACCCTTTGAACATCATTATTTATGTATTTTACCCAAAGGGAAATCAAGTAAAAGGAAGGCAGAGTGGTTTGCTTCAAAGTCAGCATCAGAGAACCCAGGTCACTCCACTCCCCAGCCTGCATTGTTTCTGCTGGAATAGGTTATATTTCTTTCTTCGTTGTTTTCTTTGGCAGTTCTGTGGTGCTCAGTTGTATCAGCCTTTCCTGTACTGAATGATACTTTGTCCTTCCTGAGAAAATTAATAACAAAACTTACGTTCCTCTTTTTCTGAAATGTCTTTGGAGTCTCCAAGAAGTTCTAAATCCTTCATATGTTGGAGTGTTTTATCCAGTGTTCTATTTTACAGGTTGGCTACTTAGAAGACAAACAGTATGATTATAGCTCACATCAGAGGTTCTTGGAAGAAATTTTCAAAGGCTTAAGTGTCAGCTTGAGTACTACTAGATGCCTAGCACACATTGTGCCTTTGGAAATGTGGTGTCTTTCAAATAAATACATTCATCCACTGTAAAGCTTTTACTTTTTTGAAGAATGATAGTGCATTAGAAGCGAAGGTTTCCTCCTTCAATTTACCCCAGATCAATTCTAACTGAATAAAAGAAGTGATGTTTGCAAAAAATGTGAAAATGCGTCAAATCAGATGGACAGGTTGTCTTGATAAAATACTTGCTCTAATTTCTTCCTCCTCCTCCTTTTTTTTCCTTTGTACTTGTGAGAATAGTGCACACTTAAGTTAGTCAAAAAATGTGTCTTGATGAGCACTTCTTGGCAGCCCTGATAAATTTCATCTCTCTTACTCCATTTATCCAGCAGTTGGGGATGCTGCAGCTTCTGCTTCAGTGCTGTGTCAAGGATGGTTTCAGCACTGCATTGAAAAGCTTGAGCAAGCATTAGCATATTGCTAAGCCAGTAGTCTTTATATTACCCACTAGACAGGTTTAATAAATGTGGTAGATGTATGTAGAAGTTTTACATGTACATATATGCACATGCTTATATGTATCCTCCTTAAAAAAAACACGTGGACTGCACTGAAAGTTAATTTTAAATGTAAATTCTATCTGTATTTTCCATCCTTATACTTAGGCCTTTAAAACCTTTTAAAAGGTTCAAAAGCAGGAAAATATGGTCACAAAGGAAGATATATTCACACACAGAAAACTTCACTGATTGGTATGACTATCCAGCTTTAAGCCTGTATTTAGGAGATTATTTCAAGGTGGTCATACACACCGCCAATAAGCCACATGTTTTACACCTACAGGGAAGTAAGAATATGGAAGTGAGAAACAGAAATACAGTGAAGAGTATTTTTTTACGTGTGACTTACCAGAGGTTAACCACAACTCCCATTCTGAGGATGATGCGTGGGAGTTCAGCTGTGCAAGTGCCATTAATGGCGCACGCCTGCGTATCTAAGAGCAAGACAGAAGTCTGAGAATGAGTAAACCATAGCGGGTGAAAACGTAGCAGGTTCTCACAATGATTGCTTTATTTATGTGTTAAATATTATTTTCTTCTGCACTGCCATTTGAGATAACTTTGAAGAAATGTCAGCCCTCTTTGTGCACATTTTTGTTTTTGATTACAATGTTGTCAGCTTCTCCTTTTACACAAGTGTTACCTGGTTGTTTCTTCTGTTCCCTGTGCCTTACTTGTAAATGTGGTGTGTTGTAGATTCTGAATAGCTTTCTATTCCTGTGTTCCCAGTCCCTACACATCTTGCTATGGTGTATCTTTGAAACAACTCTTATCACTGCATTGTGTGTTTGTGCTAAAGCCCTCAACAGTCTTTCAGCCTCTCTTGGCTACTTTCTGCCCTTTTTTGTGGACTTGTAAACACCCACCTCTGTGGAAACCAGGCTGTTCATTTCCTCTTGCAGATACAAAGATGTCTGAATTTACCTACTCATCTTCATCCTCAAAAATTGGCAAACAGTTACTTCCAGGGAGAGTCCAGAAGTGTTACCCAAATGTCCTCTTCCCTGCCTGTGTTCAGCCAAGGATCCTTTGTGTTTGAAAACCTGAGTGGGATGAGAGAACAGGGCACAACCCCCTTTCAAAACACTGAGGAGTGCCCTGTCCTCTGTCAGGGCACTGAGGCAGTGGAGAGCTGAGGAAGAAGGCAGCAGGTGTAAAACAGATGAGTTACCCCATGACTGGTACCATTTTCACAGCAGATGCTGATGTCAGGCTTCTGTGGGGACATCTTACAAAGAAAGGTGTGACTCCTGGAGATGCCACTCCTTGCTATATCCTTGCCAGTGCATCAGAACCTTTGACTCAAAGCCTTCCTCCTGGATCACAGAGCTTACCTTTGTCCAAGTCAACTTTCAACTTGAGTTACATATCTTTACAGATGTCTTGAGGATGACAGTTCCATAAGCAGCAACCTCTACTTCTTATTTGCAAAGCAAAATGAAAAAATATTATTTCAAATGTTTTGGCAAAACAATAGTTGTATCAGAACATCCGATCTCTTCTAAATATCTCATGTGGAAGAGGGTTGCAGTTAGAGCACAGGTTTTTAGCTTTTGAATTCTTCATGTATGTCCCAAGGGGTATTTCACAGCTCCACCAAAGAAAGTTTTGTCAAGCTTTGCAAGGCTAACTGCAAGCCAGAAACTGTCTACTTACAAATGACAAATTGTAAGTAGATCATCAAATGGCTTCACCAGGTGATCAACAGACTGTAGATACGTGGGCTTAATGCTGACCTGGAGGCTCTGCAACATCTTGAGTCCATCTCAGCCTATGGGCATTGTCTGTCTGCTGTGTACACACACTGGTCCAGTAGGAACTGAGAGCTGTGTTGTCCTGTCTTCTGTCCAAAACAAGTGTCCCACCTGGCTAGATACAGATTTCAATAAACTCATATAATTTCTAGTGAACGGAAGTATCACCAAAATGTTCTCATCAGACCTATGTAGGTCCCTCAATACTATTTGGCCACTGTCTCTAAAAAAATCAGCCATCTGGAATAACTTTAACTCAAAATTATATGTCACTGTGCAAATTCAATGCTCCTTGCAAACATCACTTTTTGCTTTTTAGATATTTCCAGGTAAAATTTGTGTATTTATTCTTACCTACTTGCTCTGGAACTTATGTAGCATTAATGGAAGCTAGGTGCATAATAGAGATGAAAATGAACTCAGGTGTGTTTCTAGTTTCTTACTTTGGGAAGCATTCCCTTTTCCAGTGGCTAATGTGGCATTTATGTACAAATGGGTTGCAAACAGGATGGCAGAACACTGCTAGCTGGGTAAAATGTAATAATAAAAAACTCTCATTGAAATCCTCAGATTTCTTGAAGAAATTGGTACATTTTATGAATTCTTTCTCCTCTCAAATGTTCTTAGAAGGCAGTTTCTTTCTTGGAAGTATTTTGTACACAATTATTTGCAATACAGATTTTGAAACCTGACTTAGCTTTCTCCATTTTTCTAAATGCTTTAGTGGTAAGAAGTAAATGATTTGCATCCTTTACTTTATTTGCTGTTGTATGTTCTTACTGTGTTGTAGAGGCTCATTGTTTATAGGAAGTCAGTCTCCTTTCAGTTTTTCCTCTATTTTCTCACAGCTTAAGTTCCTTTCTCCTTTCCCGTCCCCATCCCATTCCCCTTCCCCATACTGGCCCCCCTACTTCCCTCTGTTAAAGACAGAAATAAAATTTATTACATACTTGAGGAGGGTTTTTTCTGAGCTTTCTGTCTCATACCAGGTGTTGTATGAGCTACTGCTTTGATTTAACTGAATGCTGGAGTATCTGCAGGAACAGACTACTATGTCTTTACAGGGATGGGTTTTGGTATGTTGTTTTGTCATATTTATATATTGTGATTCTACTCCCAAATGGGGATTGTGCTACTATACAGGGTATGCAACTGCAGAATGACTGTTCACACCGAGAAAAAAAGTGTTAACAAATTGAATAGTAATGAATTAACCTGCAGAAAAAGCATTTTGCCCTAGTACACAGAAACCCTGCATAACTAGAGCATATAATTTTAAATGAAGCAGGCTCTAGGAATGCCTCAATGGATGTGATGTCGACAGTAGCTCATAATTCATGGATATGAATTATGGCTGAATATCAGGAAAAAACTTCCTGACATTGAGATCTATTAGGTTGTGGAATAATCTCCCATGGGAAATGGTGGAAATCCCATTGCTTAAGATCAGAGTGAGCACTAGGAAAGGGACAAATCCTGGCCTGGCCTCAATCTTTTAGGGCAAATTAATTAATTGCTTTAACATATGCCTTCCCATCAGTCTAGGCAAGTGGTGTCCTCTGGTATTCGCCAGGCAGGAGCAACAAAGGCAGCTGCAGTAGGAGCTGCCCTACCTTGCCCCGTGGCGGTGCCACCTCTGCTTGTGAGCAGATCACCACCAGGGCTGAAATAAAGGGGTGCCTTTGAGACCTCCAGAGCTTTTCTGGAGAATCAACCTGCTGGCTCCTTGGGGGCTGAGTGTGAAATGAACTGGGCTGTATTTTGGGCATGGAGGGGAGGCTGGTTTCCAGCTGCAGTGCCCTGGACCAACCTGCATGTGAGGGCTTAGGTGGGTGAGCAAGCCCAGCGCCCTGGCTGTTTGGGATGAGAGATGCCTCTCAGGATCCTTGAGACCAGGGAAGGGAATGGGAATCTTTTCCACAGTGTGAACATCTGTTTTCCATGAAGTGGGTAAGCCTACCCGGGCGTTCCCTGAGCTCAGCAAACACCCAGAGCGGCCAGTGGCTGATGCGAGCCTGTCGTTTCCAGCAACAAATTATCTGTGACTGAATCATTTTAAATATTCCCA
>VZRO01005862.1:2265076-2369277 GCA_013397915.1 Daphoenositta chrysoptera
TAGCTGTAGCTAAAACTATTAAATCAAGCTTATTTCCTTGTGAGCAGAAACGGCAAGTAAATGCAAGTGAAGTGATGGCTCTGCAGTGATGACATTAATGTATACGAGTAGGCCAATGCTTTGAGTTCTGATTATTTAAAAAAAAAAATATATATATATATATACATATAAAAGGATTTTGAAAAAACGTTTGACTCCAAGACTTGAACTAGAAGATGGTAAATGTTCCTCCTAGGCTAAGCAGCAAAGGAAAAATTGAGAGAGAGATGTGCTTGCATCACTTTGAGGTGGGGAGGCTTGGCAAATTATGTTGTTAGAAATCATTAAAATATATTTAAATAGAATTACCATGATGAGTGATGTAAGAGCCATGTTTCTTCTCTTCTCCTCCCTCCCCCCCTCCCCAGTTTTACATGCAGAATAACAAAGTGTATGGCTCCAATCTGTACTCAACAGCAGCTGCTTTCTTGCTGGTCAAGAATTGCAGCTGCTGTATGTGCACAGCCTTAACAAACATACACACCATATGTAAAGGATACTTTTCTGATTGAAATAACGTGAAAAGAATGTCAAAGAGCTGCAGGATCAGAAAGAAAGAACCAGATTTGTTTTTTTCTTGATTACAGACTAACAAAAAATAAGTCCAATTAAAGAGGTCTTCTGCTCTCATGCATATGAAAGGCATTGTGCAAGCATAACTAAGGCAGAATTTGACTCCCAAATTAATTCATTTGCTGAATGCAAACCTGAAAGAAAATCCTTATGTCCAGCTTGTAAGTATATATAATGAAAAAATGCAACAGCAGAAAAATGTATTCATATTATATCTCTAATTCAGCAGAGTATTAATCACACTGATGTTCAGCAGCCTGTTTAAATACATGCTTAAGTACTTTACTAAGTACTGCCTGTAAACAACTCTATATGATGGTGCATTAACATAGGAGAGAGTTTCTCTATATACTCTCTCCGGAGGACTGCAATTATTTTAAGTACCATGGCAGCCAGTATCACAGAGCTGGATGATCTGTGGTGTCCAAATCCCCGCCTTCTGGCTAGTCCCCGTGCAGCCCTTGTCTCCCAGCTGCATTACCACTAATGTGTGCACAAGCTCATTTAAACTTTGTTTTATTCAGCAGAATCACGGCTGCTGGAATCAGCTGGGCATTTACTGGCTCCCATTAACTTCAGCTCCAGGAAAGAAAGCCATGTTCAGGGCAGAGATGTCCCATGCAAGGGTTTCTACAATACTCAAGCCTCCAACTTAAGTCCTGTTAATGTGCAGGATGTTTCAGGGGCTTTCTGCACCGGGGCATATTTCACCCAGCAAGACTGGAACCACTGTCCTGTCAGCTCCCAGCCTGTCTCTAGCACTGCTCCAAGAAATGATCACTTCAGCACTCAGAAATTTGGTTTTTCTTAACTGCAAAGATTTACAACATCAATAAAGCCCTGACATAGCATCCCTTTTCCTGAAGCCATGATTTGGCTTCACTCCAGCAGCTTTTAGCAGCCTGGCTTCTCCTCAGAGAGGCAGGGCTGCCACGGAAAGGGGTTCCCCCTCAGGTAAAGCATTGGTGCCCACCTGAAGTAGTTGCAGTCACTTCAGGGCTTTCGTTTGCAACTTTCAGTATTGGAAAATAATTCATTGTCATCAGAGAAAATAACTGATGGAAAAGTGTTCTGGCTTTACATGGCACATAGCAGTGCTGTTCAGTGGGAATGAAGCTACCTCTTGATACCATGTTTTTTTACCTCTTCTCCTGAAGTCCCCAATTACCTTTTTGCAGTATGCAAAAAATGTTCTTGAGGGCTCTGTGTTTCCCCTGAGGCTCAGAGGCTTGCAGGGTGCTGCAGAGTTAGGCTTCAGTGGCTGCTGGAGTGGCCCAGGGGTGCGAAGCCAGGGGTGGGGATCCTCTTCCTCTTCACAGAAGCAAGGCTGCAGAAGTAGCACCAAAGTGGGAAATGAATGACTGCACACCGATTTTGGGTGTCAGGAGCCCCACAGAGGGTGCAGGTGGGGTTGTGGAGTGAGCAGTTTTGGTTGGTTGGGTTGGACAATGAGGGCAGACACCAGAGCTGCTCACAAGTCCACAGCTGGAATCCTTGGGTGGCCTCCAGAGGCTGGTGCAAAAATGTCAGGCAAGTGTAGCAGGAAAAAAACCACACAAGCAAAGGAGAGTCTGGGCTATTAGAGGTAAGAAAAGAGAATGGTGTGGACCAAATTCTTATCACTGTGAAATCTATGGGTGAAATGTATTAAGAATTTAATGTCTGTTCTGCTTATAAATGATTTGTGGTTGTCCAGTAGAGCAGCCCACAGACAGATATTAAAAACTGGGAAGAAATATTCAGTTTACCCATTTTTGATCACTTATATATGCCTTTTTAATGCATTGTTTCCTGCCACTGGTGGACACAGCACCTGCTGAACTCGGGCCCTGGACCAAGTAGGACCTTTAAAACAAAGGAGAACTTGAGAGCACACCATTTGGGGCTAGGTCAGTAACATGAAGTCAGTTCAGTTATCACTACACCACACCATAACAATTTGGGTACTCACAGTTCTACCCTGGGACTGTCCCCTCAGAGCACAACAATAATACTGCCCTTTGTCATGTGCCCAAATAAAGTGTAACTGAGTACCTAATTCTGATTACTTCAGGGAACTTGCTGCAGAGTTATACTAGCTGTGTTGCCAACAACTTTATCTCTGATCTTGCACATTTAGTATATTAAGACAAAGCTTTGTGATTCAACTGATTGTTTTTCAAATGGGAGGTTTTGATCTTATGGTTGAAAATTAAAAGTCAATTGAAAGTAAATTGAGGAAAGTAAATTGAAGGGGCATCAAGCATATGGAGTGTCTTGGATATAGTGGTCTGGCTTGTAATTTTTGAAAATGTTTTGGGTTATCAGCACTTGTACTGTAGGCTAGCAAACAAATAATAAGCCTTCAAGGTAATATAATTTGAAGACAAGATTTTTGCAAACTTGCTTAGAATTCATTTTTAACAAAACTGTGTTTATGCACCCTGGTGCTGCAATAGGAATGAATTTATTTGTGAGATTCCAGTGAAATGGATCTCAGCGAGTGTCCCAAACAGGTTTTTGCGGTCATTCACATGTTCCACATATTGCAGAACACCAAAAAGTACTTTATGTCAGAAAACAAAATAAATCAGAGGACTTACCATTTGAAAGCCTAAATACAGCTGATCATATAGAGCTGTCTTTGCAGACTTATGTCTAAAATTTGACTTTAAGGACTCAACAGAATTGTTAACAAAGTTATTTCTGTAATAAATATTCCATACTGCTTCTTGGCATATGTAGAGTCAGTGCAAAATTTCAGTGCTCTAGTACGGTGTAAATAAGGTACAGTGGCATAAAGAGTAGGTTGCTCTCATCAGCTCGTTTTGCAGGTGGTTGCTATTCTTGTTTGTTTGTCACCTGTGGAAGTTTATTGAGTCTGGATCTTCTGCAATTGTGTTGTGGCCAAAGGATTGCAAGGGATCCAGCTGATCTGCTTTTCCCCGAGGTAGCACCCACTAGTTGAGCAACAATGCCTGCTACTGCTCGTGTTCCTAAGTGGTTACAAATGTAAGGTAAAATGTGCTCATTTAAACAATGTAATCAGTGCTTAAGGTAGTTTAAGCTAGCGGCTTCTTCTAATTGCAAGAGACTAGAAGCAATTACCCCAGCCCAGCTGATAAGTAGTGACTTCCTCAAGCACAGTGCTACACCAAAGCAATACTGTTGATCATCTGTTCGTGCTCTGTAGTACGAATCAAGACTGTTTGTATCAGTGGTAACCTAATTTGTGTAAAAGCACATTTATTTTAACCAGATGTGGATCAGCAGTCTCCATATTAATATATATGATCAAGTACACTGCACTTGGGATTATATTCTGTCTTTATTAATTTATATAAAGACTGCAAACTCCTTAGGCAGGATCGGTCTGCATTAATGTCCAATAGTGATGCACTGCACATTTTATCAGCATTTTTGCCATGAATTTAAAAAAGAACAGCTCAAATGCAGTTTCTTATTTTATTTCCTTTGTGTTTCTTGTTCTGCCACATTTTTTTTACATCTGCTTCTCTTTGTGAAAATCCAAATTCATCGGGAATGGAAGTTAAATTGAGTTTTCACCTGCAGGGTATGTGATGGGACATACAGCTGGGCAAGCACATATCTGTCTGCCCGTGCTCCTCTCCCAGTTCACAGCTAAAGTGCAATCCTGCCAAATCCAAGTGCTGCACCACCACTTGGGTATACCCCTGCATGTGGCGCTTTCAAGACAGTTTTTGAGACACTTGCAGGGAAATCAGTCTGTGCAGTATTGTCTGTGACAGACTGCAAAATGCAAGTTATTCCATTGCTGGGGCAAAGAAGAGAACTGAGGGTGTGCTGACCCCTGCCAGTACTGCTGCCCTGTGGTAGGAGCATTCCCAGCAGCTGCCCTCAGGTAGTCTTCCTCTGCTGAGCAGGAGGACTTTCCCTATTTATACCATACTAGGAAAAGAAAAGACTGACTTCAAAATCATCCTGGCTTTTTGCTCTCCTTCTCTTGCCGGTGAAGAGAGGAGTCTGTAGGAGGTTACAAGGTTGAGCCAGGTCATGAGAGGGTACTGTGCAGAGATCTAGGATCTTGGTATTTTTGTGGGAAGCTGGAAGCAGCTGGATGTTGGGAAGGAGTGTTTGGTTGTATTTTATACACAGGTTTAATATAAGTATTATTATTGGGATGGATGGTGCCTTCAGAGGGACAATTCTTCTTGTAAGCTGTTGGGGAAGAGTGAGAGAAGGCATAATTCAGCAGCGGTGGAAATGCAGGTAAATACAAGTCCCTTTGCTCCTTCCTGGATGAACTAACATGCTTCAGTTTCATCATGCCTTCCCCAGAAAATCATTCTTTAGGGAGATGAAAAGAGAGCTGTAATCTGGCCACCATTATGCAGCTCAGTTGGGGATTAACTGAGTAAAGCACTGTCTTTCTATTGGAAAGGACTGACTCTTTTAGAAAGGATTGGTTTTTTCCCCTTAAATTCCGTAGTTATCTTTTTGTGTCACAGTTTCCTCACGTCCTCTTTCCTCTTCCTTACCCCTGTAATGAGGAAGCACGCTCTTTGTTAAAAGCGAGCATGTTGTTTTTACCCAGCTTCCAGATCATTATTAAGAGAGAGAGGGAGAGAGATTTGGCGGCGTGTTGGTGGGGACGGGAACTGTGCCTGCTGTATTTCACTGGGACTGGCGCGTGGAGTAGAAAAGCAGATGTGTGTGGACTGCCAGAGAAATCGCTGACTGATCCTTGCGCAGTCTGGGTTCGAGGAGCTGAGACAAGACGAGGCAAAGCAGGTATGACTGATACCCGTGCCAAAGCCTGAGCACCTGCCGTGCCCATGGCAGGCAGCGGGAGCCGGCGGGCGCTGCGCATCCGCCAGGATTGATGCACCGAGCATTCCCCGCGGTTTGTGTACTCCGTTTGATTTCTTCCCTTTCACGCCGAACACGAGGAACAAGCAGAAGTTAACTGCTTGGGAGGGGAAGCTGGCTGTGCCTTTTTCTGTGCTGCGTTTCACCTCTTTTGTTTTTTGGTTGGCTGCAAAACCTGAAGCCAAGAGATGATTGAAACGCCTCTCCCCGGGGAGGGGGAGCCGAGCACTCCGCACCCCATCTAGTGGCTTAGCCTCACACTGCCGGCGGCGGGGAAATGCGGCAGCACAGGAGGAAGAGGAGGAGGAGGAGGAGGGCTCCTGCAACTCCAGCCACGTGCTTCGTAGACTTCGGACTCCTGCGGCGGCCGCTACGTGGGTGATTGGGAGATGCTGAAGCAGCAGGACGGTGTTAGCTGTCTGTCAGACCTGGGGTGGATCACACACGAGGGACTCGCACCCAGCTTGGAAAGAGTGTTAGGCAGACGGCAATACTAAGCCCTCTGGAGTTAAGAAATGTGAGAATTAAGCTGCCTCTGCAACCTTAATTCGGCTCTGTTTGCATAAGCACTAAGATAAAATCTCCAATGATATCACACACTATTCTTTGTCACACGTCAGTGCACAGAAGGGACTGCGCTGAATTCCTGCTCACAGCATTTCTCCTCTGTTGTTCAGCAGGTAGATCCTGTCTGTCACATGCTTCTGAAATCTTCAGAAGACAATTTTTTCACAAGCTTTTCTTCACAGACTTCACAACAACAAAGGCCAACTGCTTCATGGACATTCATTGTGGTATTTTTGTACCGTGCTCCTCTTTGTGAGGAGCACGGTCTATCATTGTTCCCATTTTGCAGATGAGGAACAGAGGTGCAACGTGGTTAAAGTCAAAGGTATCCTTTATTTTGGGGTGCCTATTTCAAGACCCCTCAGACCATGCTTTCCAGATGGCCTCTCCCACCTACTTCTGTTACAGCAGTGAGCAGAGAGCACTCCTGCGTATCAGGCACAGGAATCAAATCAGGCTCTGAAAATGAAGCACAGGTAAATTAGTGTTCTTAGAACAGGAGAAATGGGTAGCTGTAGAAAAAAATCAGCTTAAACTAAAATGAAAATATACTTTCTTCTTTTCAGCATCATTTTTCTGGCAGATTCTTGCTTTGAAAAGACTCACTGGAGGGGTTCCGAGGAGAGACTGTGCTAGCGTGAGGGGTGGCCTTGATTGCCTGGGCTGTAAAATGAACAGGGCCACAGCAACCCTGGGTTAAACCCATTTCAGTGGCTTGGTGTTATGTGCTGAGGTTGAAGTTTCACAACCATTACAAGCTGATCCAAACTGGTGCTGCTGCTAATACATCAGTCCTTCCCTTCTTCTTGTGGCCTCACACTCCTGCTCGCTCCAATTTGTGAGGCCGGGCAGGGAAGCCGAGTGGGGAACAGACCAGGGTTAAATTCAATGCACCTTAAAAAAATGATGTGGTTTCTCGAGTGTTTATTTCTTGGCTTCATGCGTGCATCGGCCATCACAAAGAATGACGGATCCTGAGACAAGAAGGGGCTGAAGTGTTTTTTGCAGTGACAGTTTCTGCAGACCTCTGATGTGCATGGGACTGGCCCTTCAGCAAGAAGGTTCTCCTGGGAGCCAGGGGGTGTAAACATGACTGGGTTCCACCCAGATGTGCTGACAGCAGAGGAATGTGAAGACTGCAGGACTTAGAGTTCTGGGTCAGTATGTGCTGCTGTGTTTGCAGATTTTTGTCTCTTCCTCCAGTCCTAGTACTTTGCCATGTCCCCACTGACCTGTCCTGAGCCATCCCTGCCCTTTTCAGTTTCATTCCGTTCTTCAATTCAGTCTCCACCAGAACCTGGTCCAAGCTGTTTACTAGCACACAGAGTCCCACATTTCATTCACACAGACTCTGTGTCTCAATCCTTACTTTCCTTCACCTAAGTGAAAATTATGCTTTCCTGAACAGTACTCTTTGCAAAATAAATGCCTTCAACAAAAGATGCAAGCCAGCTGGGGATACTTAGTTATGTGTATTTTAAGTGTTTGGGATTGATCACAACAGGTTTACTTTAGTCTACTTTCTATGTCGAATCCTGCAGTGCCAGCATGGCCAGTGATTTGAATTAATATGACCTTTCATCCTGTTTGTCAGCCATCCGTGACCATGCACTAGTGTGTGATTTGTGAATTATTTGTGATTCTGTATGAACTTGGTTCAGCCCATGAATTTTGACACCTCTTGATTTAAATAGCAGCTACTTGTGCTATGATACTCAGCTTGGTATTCAGTTTTGAGAAACGTGGTTTTCCATCTGTTTCCTGACTGGATGCTTTCTAAATCCACAAAAGGTTTTTGAGAACACAGGACAAAATTTTTTGTATGAGTACTCATATCGAGTGAGTTTTTTGGGTTGTTATGAGTAGGTATCACAACACATTTTTCACAGCTGCTTTTTATGAAAATATTAAACAGTACTGTTTTCATACAAAGCAGAAGAAAATTAACATAAACTTAGTCCTCATCTATTAATGGATTTTTTTCAGCTATGCATTCTCATTTTGTCTTCTGTGTATAGATTTACAAAGTAGGTAATCTGTGCCAGTTTTACTAAGTATATGGTTTTGCTGCCCCAGTCAAATTTCCTGCCCTGAATTTGAAAACTGTCCGTGGGTCTGCCATTTCCCTTCCTTAGGAGCTCATCTGTGGGGAGAGAAACATTTCTGCCTGGTTTCTGTTGGAGAAACCAGTCTTTGGTGTTACCTAATTTATGTGGATCGATTCCTGTGCTTCCTTCTGTATTTGTATTTGTCTAGCTACTACATGGACATTTCTGCTTCTGAATGCCATGATTGGGCATGCTGGAAGTTAAGCATGTTGTAGTTTCAGGCTTTCCTTCAGATACCCATATGACGTATATATCTTGTGGGAAAGGAAGATTTTTTTCCAGGTGGTAGGCATTGGACATCCTTCCACCATCTTCTGACTTAGGTCTTTAGGTATGGGCTGGACTTCCTTGTAAACAAGATCTTTCATTTGCGTATACCGAAGTATTTTAAAGGAAAACTTGAAAAATCTGTAGCAGTGAATTTTAGCAGTGAATTCCATTTATCTATTATGAATGAACTTAGGTGTATCGAAACTGCTTTTTTAATAGGGTGAAATATGGGTACATCCCTCCTCCATGTAGAGTTTTACAAATGGAAAATCACATTTTCTTCTTCTGGAATGACTTCCAGACTTAGTGAGAAGGAAAAAAAACCTTTTGGTAACTCTAAAGTAGTATGTTAGTCAGGAGCTGAGAGCAAATAGTGAGACTGAGAGAGAGGATTGTGAAAGACTCATTTTTTGGGGCAGTAGGGGCCAAGTAAGACATTGCTGCATGTGATGAATGCTTTTAAAGATATGGGTCCCCGAGGAGCATCAACAGGATCCAGCCAGGGAAACGCAAGGAGGGGCTGTGATTGTCCTGAGTTTGGAAGGTTGCCTTCAGAGGAGACCAGGAGAATGCATGCATCTCAAGGTCAGGTAGAAATTGAGCCATAAATGAATACAACTGGTCACAAGCAGTTGGGCATTAACACACCATTCCTGGTTATAGTTTTCTGCCCCGTGGCACTGTTGGAGAAGGGAATGCATGTCCTTGAGCTGACATCTTGGAGAATCTGAAAGCCCCCTGTGGGACAAAATAATATTTCTTTCCAGAGCTCTCTAGCAGCTCTGCAGTGGTTTTCTCCCATCAGGGACTATTCATCATTTCGTCCATGAGAAGCTTTTGTTGTGCAAAATGTCACATCATGAGACTGTTATGATGTGACGAGATGTCATTTCCCGGGAATACATGTTGGGCTCTACTTCAGTGATTGTAAACCCAGGCCTGAGTAGGTACACAAGATATTCTACTGGGGAGCAACCATCACTGAGGTAACATTGCATAACTCATGGTGGTGGACAAGTGTCTCTTGATAAATGGTCTGTGGAAATCGGTGGGGCATCTGGATGGCGAGGGGCAACCTTCAGCAGGTAGGTGGGTAAACAGGGAGTAATAAAACAAGAAAAATTGCTGCTTCGAACCTTTCCACAGGACCATGCATTACATCCTCTGCTCCAAGTCATGCCAGGATGTTTGGTGTATTCACTTTCATGAGCTTCTCAGAGCTGCATCAGCAGCTCAGCTGCACGGAGTCATTCCCGTGGGGAAGGCAGTAGGGAAGCACAGCAGAGTGTATGGGTTTTCTATGCACTTCATGGGGAAGATTGTGTCAGGGTTTTGGAACAGGAACATCAGTTTTTGAGGTGTGAGTGCAGTATTTTTCTACCTTATTTGAACACTCTTGGTCCAAGTAGGCAGCTTTATTATTCAAATGAAATCCAAATGGGCGCTTGCAGCTTTGAAAATGTGTGGATAAAATTTGTTCATGCAAACAGCCAAATGTATATGTTGTTGAAAACTCAATAGAACATTCTGCTGTAGGGTGAATTTCACCCATGGAAACAGACAGGTCTGTACTCAGAACTTGCAAACTTGCATCCAAGTAACTTTAAAGCAATTTATCTCAGGAGGGAGCTGAGCATGCTAGCTATTCCTGATGTTATGTTTGCCTGATTGGTGTGTCAGCATGAATTTAAGTGTCTTATTTTAGATGCTCGCATATGAAAATTGTAGCCCACTAAAACAACTAAACCAAGAAATGCCCTGACCTCTGGAAAAACCTGGCTAGTGTTACTCCAGAGAATGTATAAAAGAATAACTCTTGACATTTGAATGAAAAAAAAAAATTCATTATTAAGAAATATCTTCACAATGAGAAATACCCTAATTAATATGAAATATCATTCACTGTTTTGTGAATGGACTTTGATCTGCGCAGATAACTCTTTTTTGGTGCTCATGTTATCTTGTAGCCTCAGTTGAAGTATGGACTGTATCCTAGATGAACGCAGCAGCTCTGTGCCCATCCTACTTGTGAGGGCTTGAATGAAGTTGCCACAAAACTGGCATGGGGTGAAGTTTCCAGCTGAGCTGATGGTGCAGCTGGAGCAGAGCTGTATCAGTTATGTTTCCTCAAAGGTGACTTTGAGGCACAGTGCTTCATCATAAGACTTTCTGCTTAAGGTAACTGCTTTTGGATTGTCCCAGGCCTCCCCCAGCGAGTGGAGCTCAGACTCAAGGTTGGCATTGGTATTATAATAATATTACGAGAAAAACCAGAAAAAACATTTCACATATGTTTCCTTGAATTTGAGGTGACAGAATGCAGTTTGGCCAGGAATGTTAATGGGTATTTGCCATCTATGTTGATTATTCTCTTCTTTAACTTCATTTCATTATATTTTAAGCAGAAAATACCAGTGGATGAATATCTGATGCCTTTAAAAGCCAGTGCAAAACTACCACCACGTTTACTGAGGCTAGAATTTCATACTTGTTGTGGTCAGTTTTTCCCCACAGTTATTAAATAACAAACAATGGAAGAGAACAATTCACAGAGGAATCCTAGCGTTTATTTATATAACCTCCTTGGTGAGAAGTAACAAGTAACATTCTGTAATAAATGCGTAGTCTTTCTGCCAATGATGTATGAAACACAGAAAGGTGAACAGTATCTGATACTTTGTTCTCAGGAAATAATTGGACCAGCTGTGGTCTGCCCAGCATTTTGCCAGTAGGGTTGGGAATGAAATTAATATTGTGTCTCTGCATGAATACTGTGTCTGCCATGAGCAAATCACAGTCTCCAAACATGAGTACTTAGGTGCCTTCTGTACTGGGAAGAGACATCTCTGCCCTCTTCAGAGCTGCAGAAACAACCAGTTTTCAACAAGCACTATTTGAATATTATGTAGTCAACAGGATAGGCTGTTAATATTGTGGAAGGTCATTATTGAATCCATATGTCCTCTGATAATGACATCCTTGTTCTGGAAACACACTCTTCTCTTGCGTCATCTGCACAGGTCATTAGAGACGCTGAGCATGACTTCTTGGTGTGTACTGAGTCTTGAAGGGGCTATGCTCAAGCTGTGCAGTAGTTGAGAAAGAGATTTCTTGGCTTTCCTTACAGTACCTCTTGTATCTCAGGCAGCTGAATGCTTCAGGGAAGTGAAAAATCTATGGGGTTGGTTTTTTTGTTGTTGTTGGGGTTTGGTTTTGGGGTTTTTTGGTTGGTTTGAGGGCGTTTTCTGAGTAGAGGAATTGAGTACGATTTCTGAAAGGCGCTTTTAGCAGAGCAGGGGAATGGCTATAGGCTGTATCACAGATTTCAGATCTCCTGGCACCAGAGTTCATTCTCCTCCTGTCTTGAGAAGTGCTATTCTGGTTCTTCCCTGGTGGTTAGTGTTGAAGAGACAATAGACAGGGGAAGGTGTAAGGAGGAGGAGGAGCTGATGACCTTTTGATTAATGTATGGAGAACAACCACATGCTGTTTCCTAAATGTGCGATTATTGGCAGAAACTAAGCAAAACTGGGTCAGACAAAGAGCACAGGTTGTTGCTTGTTAGGTGCGTGAGGTGTACCATGGAGGTGCCTTTGAAGCATCATGGCATCTGTTTGACTGCACAGGCATTACAGTTGAGAGTGTTTGATTTCATGAGAATTTGGCTATAACCTGTAGTCTCTGATTTTGAAAGTAGGTCCCAGAACATTGTCTGGTACTTTTTGTTAGCTAAGCTTTGGCATATGTGAGGAATTTCTTCTTGGGATATCTATACTGATATGCAGTGCTGCTGTGTCTCCCACCTGCATCTGTATCTGAAGAACAACTGAGTGTCACCTCCTGCACAATGTCACTGATCTTTGTGAAGTATTTCTTAGCAAACACCACTGCGGTCTTGGACTCCACTGCCTTCCAGATCATTCTCAAGTATAAATCTTCCATTTGGTTTTGACCTAGAAAGGTTTGCATGTTACATGCCTGTACCTGAGAAATTGCCTCCCACCTTACCGAGGGTCTCCTACCAATCATACATCAAATGCATGGGAAGGGGGCTGGTGGGAGTGCTGTCTTCAGCAGGGCTGTTTGGACTTGTTCGTGCTCTTGGTCCAGGAAAGGATGGGAATCCTGAGCTTTGGGAAATGCGTGTGAGGGGCAGGGACTTAGGAGAGGTGGTTTCTGCCCACTCCAACTACTCTATCTATATCTGTCTATCTCACATATTTCTCTGGCACCCATCACCTTGGTATCTAAACATGTTTCCCAGATGACCATGTCTTTTTTTATCTTCTTCTCTTTTTAATAGTGTTTTCGCCTTCTTTTTAAATCAGTCTTTAATAAAGTTAAGAATTCTTGCACAGGGTTTTATAAACATGTGTTATTAAATTTTAAATCTGTTTTGAAAGTGCCTCTATCCTACTCCCTTCTAGTAAAGTGACCTTTTTAAATGGAGGGAAGTGGGTTTAGATGACAGTCATGATAAATGCGGTCATGTTCACTCAATAAAATAAGGCCCAGTGCATTTGAGGATAAATCAGTGAAATGTACAGCCCCACCTGTCTGTCTCCATCATTCATTTCCACTGTCACTTTCACAGTGGCTGATGGATCACAGTTGCTGTAAAATTAGACAGCCTTTAATCTCATTTCATCCTGATTAGCTTCTCCTTACCCTTTCCCTCTAACTCACTGACTGACACGCTAAAAACTCACGCCGGGCTGTGTTTGAGCGTGGCGTACAAACTTCTCTTCAAATACCCTTTTTGTGGGGCAGGCAGGTGTTCCAATGAGTTGAAATCAAAAAATGAGAAGATGGAATTTTCACACTATTAAAGCAAAACAGCAGACAAAGACTCATATAAAATTAATGAAAGCAACAGCCTGGCCAGCCTGTGTGATGGGCCAAATTCTTCCTGTTACACCCTGGCAAGCCCAGTGAGTTTGAGAAGATTGCTCCTATTAGGTACTGAATTTAGCATGCTCATTGCCATGTAATTTTGACTGTTGTCTGTGAAAAGTTAGGTCCTATCTGGGTCTATGTTCACGAGAATCACAGTTTACAGTGCAAGTCTTCTGTGCTCTCAAGTGACATTTTATTGTGGGAAAAAAAATTGTTCTCTCACATAATTTTGATTTCTGTGTGTAACCCATGATTCTGAGGGGAAGGAGAAAGACTGTGAGGCAGTTTATTTCTCAGTTAGAGTCCTTTCCCTCTTAGATGTCCACAGTGTTGGTCCATCCTCCCTGTTTTGTCCAGCTCCCTGCAGCCCCATGGGCAGATTCATGAGACTAAGGACTGAGTTTTCCCCAAAGCTCTGAGACAAACAAAGGTCACAGTAAAGGTCTGCAGTGTTTTATTGCAGTCACCTTTCTTTCTGAAGGCCAAATACTACCCTCCTTTCTAAGGCAAACTTCCTTTTAGCTTTCCTGTGAGTTATGGATTGTAGTTTGGGTCATTTGGGCCCAATCCTGTCTCAGTGGGAATGTTGCCATCAATTTCAGTTGGAGCTAGGATTAAGCCATTAGTTTTCAAGGTTTAATTATCATAATAATTATGGGAGTCTTACTGCATCCCTTATATGCATGGGAACAGCAGAAAAGCTTAAAGCAGAATTTCTTCCTCTACTGACCCTGTTTGTGTCAATGTGGTGGATAAATAAACACAAATTTTTGCAAAAGTGAAAACACAACGTGAAAAATATGCATGTGTGCTGCCTGCAGACAGTTTTTCCCGTAAATGCTGGAGCTCTCCAGACTGACCAGCATAAGAGGTTGAGGGTGCAACCACCAGCTTGGACCTAATTGGAAACAATATAGAGCATTGTGTTACTTAAAATTTGAAGCTATTGCAGACTGATCCTGAGGAGTCTCTTCTTGAGAGGAGGGGTCCTAAAAAGCATTTAGGGAAGGCAGAAAATTTCCCGTGGGACACCAAATTCCTTATTTACTACAAGAATCCACAAAACCAAGAAAAGTTCTGTGGTTCTGAGGGAGAAGATTTTAAAATAGGAAAGTGTCTAAGACTAAAAAGTGAGATAATGATGATATGGTGTCTCAAAAGATAGCAAAAACCAACTTCATTCTTTCATCCTACTGTAGGAATCTCTAGGTAATATAAAATCTTTTGCAATGTCTAGTATAAGATTAGTTCCCAGTTAATATAAAGGGAACCAGTAACAAATAACCTTAATTAATGAACTTTCACTGTACCTGGCTGCCTAATTGAGAACTGCTTCACTTACGTGACTTGTCAGAGCACAGACTGTGAAAAAGATACTCGACCTTTACTAGAAACTAAAAACATACCTTATTTATTCATCATTGCCTAGGCAAAAACTTCAGTAAGAAGCTTAAATGAGCCCACTTGATCTTTAAGAAAATGTGTCCTAAATAGCAAAGCTGTGCGTATTTCTTCTTATTATTATTTGCATATGCTATACTGCACAACTGCATTCCGAGAAAAATAAAAGATAATAAAACAAATGAAATGAGAGATATATCACCCAAAATAATCCAAGTGTGAGATAGGCTGCCTCTTTTTTTTTTTTTTTTTGGCATTGGCAAAAGAGCACAAAGTAAGAGCTGGCCCTGAGTCATATTGATTTCCCACTGCACTGGTTTCCTAAGTGCTCTGTTGATCCGTGTCAAGCAATAAGTTCCCTGCCTGTACATGCACATCACCTCCCCATTTGTCCTCACCTAGATTTAAGGTGCCCATATGATGAGCTGAACAAGGACATCATTTTTCCTACTGGTGTCACTGGGCCAAAACTACTCTATGTGGTATGGTAACTAATGCTGTGTAAGTTTACATTTTCCATATAATATCATTATAGTGGGTATGGCACACTGGAATAGTATGTGTATATTATGTGCATGTAATACTTATTTTTGCATTTTAGCATTTGCAGTGGAAAACGTAAATTTTTAGAAATAGATATTTGCATCAGTAGCTGGTCTGTAGTAATCATGATACCTCCCCCCCAAAAAGGGATATTGCAAACCTAATGCCACAGTTTTGATCTTTGTTAACAAAGGGCTTCCTGATTAGATGAATAGAAGATGTGTGATTGTGCTGCTAATGACATTGTACAGGAAATTAAGCGTATACATTTGGAAAAGGCATTAAATCAGCAGGACCTTAATTTAAAAACTTAAAACTGTATGGAAATGCAGCTTGTTCATTGCTGTGTAATAGAAAGCTACTGAACATACTGACTCTTCTTGTGGAAACATTACCAGCAGAACAAAGCTGGGCTGAGGATTTTTTAATGTTTTCTAGCATACTAGAATTCCTAGCGTCTGCTTATTTTCAAGGAAATAGCATGCAACTTCACCCCTTTTTACGAGTTCTTTTCAGAGCAGCATGTACAGCACTTGGGCAGGTGAGGGGGCACTGATGGACCAGAATTCCTGATTTTTTCCTTCAATATTTGCAAAATTGAATTGCCTAAGTTTACTAATAAGTGGCTTTGTCTGCTGCTAAGTCAGTGGACGAACATGCTTGTGGTGACTCATTCTCTTATTATTTCAAACAGATGGTAAAGAGGAAATATTTGGTAAAATCAGTATCCTGAGCTGACAAAGAATTCTTGCTTTGCTTGCAGTTATGCCATACAACAGTGCCCACCACTGTGTCGTGGAAGTGGAAAACTTCTTGTTCGTGCTGGGAGGAGAAGACCAGTGGAACCCTAATGGTATGTACAGAATACTAAAAGGCAAAGGCAGCACCAGCCTTCCTGTGCCTTCCTGTCTGTCAGGTCAGCTGATGCAGTGATTAGCAAGGGATTTTGAGGACCCTCAGCCTAATGGTTGAACCTAGTAAAGGCTACTCTTTGGTATTGATGTAATAAATATCTGGTACTTTAGCATTAGCGTCTCCGTCATTCATCAGCTCCCACATCCCTTGAGAAATGCCACAGGCAGCAGAACAGACTCTTTCAAGTGCATGCACCAGGCAGCAGCTGCTAAGAATTTTAACCTTCATTTCAAGTCTCCTTCCAGTCACAATATAATAATGCAATTGCAGTAGATGAATGCTTCTTTTCTATTGTCAAACAAGATACTCGCAGCTCAAGTTGTTAATGTGTTAATTATCTAGACTTTGAGATTCTTAAACTGATCCTTTTTTCAGTCTTGTGCAAGAGCTTCTCATATAGATTATCTGCTGCTACCTTCTTTGATTTGATTACTTCATAAATTTACCGCAAAGAGAAATTAAACAATTTAACAGGCTTCTGAGCAAAGCAAAAGGAGAATACCATGCCTTGCAAAATTCACAGAATTGTCAAGACATTGTTAAAAAGCTTGCACATGAAGAAAGAGTTGTAGTTGTAGCAGTCTGTGTAACAGAGATAATTATGACTGAGAAACCATAAAACAGCTTGCAGGTACACATTTTTACTTTAAAACACCAGAGGATCCAGCTGAAATTACATATACTGCATATATTTTATTGTGAAAGCCCCATTTCAGCATCTGCACTAAACCAAATTATAGAAAATTGTTACATCTGTTCACTCCCTAAAACCTGAGACAAACAATCCAGGCCACCCTATAAGCATGTTTCTGGTGTAGTTAAGAATATCACTATATGTCTTAGGAGAAAGGCCCTTTAGTTCTATTGTTGAATGTCCTTTATTTGAAACAGGAGACAGCGCAGTACCACTAATGACAATTTCTTCTAGGATCGTTGGCCATCCAGTGAGGGCCCCTGTTGTATTTGGTGGTAGGCATAGGGATAGGCAGACCTTGTTCCAGACAGTTTATAATTAAATGGCCATTTCACATGAAGGGTAAAGGAAAAGAAATATAATTACCCACATTTTAAAGTTGTGGAAACTCACTTGCAAGGTGATGGAGAGATGGTAGAAGGGGCACATATCCTGCATTTGAGATAGGAGTCAAACACAGTTGTTCGTGAGATGAATAGTACCTAAGGTCTGAGATTGCCTAGATCTGGATCAACTCCTGAGCTGAAGAAAACATCTACCAACTTCCCTGTCCCGTGAATACCAGTGCTGGGATTTTTTCTGTAGAGAAGATAGCAGTAAAACAGCTATGAGCATTGTTTATACTAATCTCTTTATCAAATGCATCTCACTGAAAGTGGACCTGAAATCATAAACTACATCCTGTGCTACTGCTGGGCATATTCTTTCTTCAAACTGATTTGCTCTAAGTGTGCAGCTACATGGGCGCAGCTCACACATATCCACTTGAATTTATGTTAAGGCCCTTGTGTGCTATCCTCAGAGCACAGGAGGGATTTCAGATGGACCTACCTGGAACCATCTTGCAAGGCTTTACAAAGCTTCTGCTTCAAATGAGAATGTTTCCAGGTATTTTTTCCGGTGTAAAGAATTATCTTGGAGATGGTGGCAATGGAAAGACATTGCTTTAGCCATCAGACCATCTGGTTCTTGAGAAACTGGGTGAACCCCAAGGAGTGCTCACGCCTCCTTCATGCTCCGCTGACTTCCTGACAGCCCAGAAAGTATGGGAGACATTTTTTCTCACTTTTATACATCCTCCAGTGGCTGTGCCTTTCCAGTCACAATGGGTTCTTGCATGAGTATACACTGATGAAAGCAGGGTGCACAACATAGGCATGGATTTAAGACCAACCTTCATAACCTTCAGAGCCCATCACCCTTTGGCATGGCTGCAAGCAGAGAACAGTATCTGCCTCCTTTTGTCCCATCATCCTGATTTGCTAATCCTGGTTTGCTAATCCTGATTAAAAACTACTTGTCCCAAGTTCTGACAGGTGCATCCTAACATGTGCAATCTCCTGACTGATAAGCGAGGCAATAGATAGAGTTCTCTTTTTAACTGAAGTCCAGATTTAAACTGCAGTCAAACCAGTTACACCAGGCCGATTAAATAGGTCAAGTCCTTTTCCTGCAATCACAGGAATCATATAGTCCCATTTTGTAAATTTTCTAAGCTACATTTGAAAAGCAGTTGGATTTCTAGCCCCTGCTACTCCTGTTGGAAAGCTGTTACACAATCCAATTGCTCTAAATGACTAGGAGCCTTATTCTGATATCCAGTAAAATGTATTCTTTGACTGTCTAAATCACCTTGTTCTCATGCCAAGGCTGGCCTTTAGTTTAATAGTTTTTTCCCCTCCTGGAGATTTGTTCCTCTGAAGTATTACAGACAGCACTCTTATCCCCTTTCAGCTTTTGTATTTCTAGGTGCAACAGGCCAAGTTCTTTGTCTCCTGCCATAAGGTAAACTTTTTGTTCTTCCTGTTGCCATAGTAGCTCTTCTCTGTGACTGGTTTCATCTCCTTCCCTGTGAAGGACCCAGATTTGTATTCTGCATTGCCGCTCTAGGCCTACTAAACCCTTCTTGTACCCTGCACTATACAGTCCTCTACATACATGGTGTTTATAGTGAGTATGTGTATGACATATGTTGTGTTAGGCAGCTGAGGTCCCCAAATTATAGGTTTGTATGACAGCAATGAACAAGCTGCTCTATAACTAATGAGGACTGAAGTCCCAGTAGCTCTGAAAGATGTAGTGAATACAGTGGCATTAAAACCTAGAAAAAAACTAAAAAAAATTAAAAACTCAGGATCAATATTTATATTATTTTGATTTTCTGCTTTTTGAAATACAAATAGATTGGTAAATGTCTTAGATAGTGAAACCTAGAACCTGTTCAAGGTTGCTGTTACTGTTTTGCTGCTTATTGAATCTATAGCTCTCGATGCCTCTTTTTCTAAACTGTCTGTGTAGTCTAAAGGAATCCACATAGGGACCAAGAGCAAAGCCTCACTTCACTAAGCTCAGTGGCAGAATGACCAGTTGCCCTTACAGTATGGGGATCTCACCCTGTGTCTGGAGATGGTGCTGAGATGGTCATGTCTTTGAGTGGCGCTCAGCGTGGTCCTTGTTAGGCACCATGCTGGATTAGAAAGGAAATTCTGCATTACACATCAGTCTTCTGCTTTACCCTCCTCATACAGAACATGCTTGTAACATGGCGAGGAAATCAGTTCACTTCCAGAGTGGTCAGCGTGGTTTCTTTCTCTGTTGTCTTGTAGAACATGATCTTAAATTATTACGAATACAAATTCCAGCTGTATTGTCATTCTTCTCTACAGTCTTGATGGTCTATTTACACATGCTGAAGTAAGTGTGGAGTGAAGCAGGCAAAGCGAGCCAATCCTGCAGAGGCTTGTCTGATACAAAAATATTCACCTTGTAGAATGCCCAGTGACCATTTATAGAACTGTGACATATGCAGTTAGGTTATTCTGCTGGCCTGTGAAGCCTCTAATTCAATTTTTTAGTCACACATACATAAACAAAGGTTTCTGTTTTCAAAATGCTCATCTATTGAAGTCTCAGGTGTTACAGGAAATTGCCGTGCACTCTCTTGCTTCAGTTTTCTTGCTTTGATGTCAATCTGCATGTAAAATAAGGTGAAATCTTAATATCGTGAAGACATGAACACAGTTCTTGGGCTTGACAGCAGGGAGAAGCTAGTTAGCTGGTGTATGTTGCTCATGCTTCATATTTTAGCTAACACACTTGGAATAAAACTCTTAAGAGTGTATTCCCCCTTCGATGCACATCTGTAATTCCTTCTAACTTACACTGAAAGTACATGGTAGAATAAACCATCTAGTGCAGACACTGCATACCCCATGCTGATGGCTTATGCAGCTCCTGGTTATTTGCACAAGGGGTTTTTGCCATGTTCCACACAGAGATGATGTGAGAATAAAAAAAGCATGTGTTCTCCCTTTAATTTTTTTTACCTGACACAAAATATTCGAGTCACAAAAATACCGTGGGGATGCCCTCTTTTGGGCAGTAATTTTGTTTAGTGCTGTGATTTATTGTGGCTGTGAAAATACTACAGCATTTATAAGAAAATTTAAATACACATTTTCAAGATCTTATTACAAAGACCAAGAATAATCACTGTCTGCTTTTACTGCTAGTGACTGCTAATTCAAACCTTGCAGTGCCCCATTTGTTGAATTATTACTGTACACATAGTGTAATCATACATTGTTGTAAAAGGGGGAACCTTTCATAAAAGGTGTCAACTTGTGAAGTATATGTAATATATATTACAATCATGATGTTAAATACATGAAACAAACAGCTGAGTGTCAAAATAATCTATCTTTACAGGGAAACACAGTACAAACTTTGTTAGCCGATACGATCCCAGGTTTAACAGCTGGATACAACTTCCACCCATGCAAGAGAGGTAAAAACCTGCTATGTGTTTTTCAATTTCTGTTTTCTCATCCTAGGAGCAGCTGAGGTTTGGCTTAGTTCTGGGAGTAAGGAGGCCTGTTAGAAGCATTGAAAACACAGATAAAACTGCAGCATGCAGTTGTGTCCCATTTGTCTCCTAATTTTTAAAACTTTCCAAATTCAGAACTCCAGATGCCAAGTCCTGCAGTGCTAACTCATGCAAAATAGCCATGGACTTTATGCAATTACTGGTTGCCTGAGTACGGTCTGAAGGATTTTCCTGAAGTCTCCATAGTGTCCTGTCATGTTCCCTGACTGAAGTGTCATGATGAGCTTGCAGTAAACAAGCAGTAATTACAGTCAGATATCTTAGAGGGAAGTGAAACCTTCACATGTTGACTCCATCCTGTTTCACCACACCAGCTATGAAAAGCTCTCCTGAACATGTCTCCACTTGTCAGAGGACTCTTAATCCTAGGTGGTCTTTGAGTGAAGTTGCTGTCAGTAAATGCATATTAGAGTAGCTCATATTTTAATCTTGCTGTGAACCAAAGAGCAAAGGTGGACGTGGACTTGAGCAATGACTCGTAAAGATGACGTAAACTTAAGTGTGGATCCCAAATCCTATCCTGACAGGAAAAAAATCCCATAAACCTGAACTGAATGGTGTATGTTTTATAAGAAGAATCTCAAAGGCAGAAGATACAAATTTACAATCTTATTTGAAGGAAATATTCTGTGTCCATGTACATGTCCATGTACAAAAGATCTCAGAGTGTCTCCCCCAAATGCTTTCTTTATTCCATGTCAGTATCACAATTCTTTTTTTGTTGACTGTCTACAGTATTCAGGTGTCTGGCAGTCGTAAATATATTGAATTCAGTACAGCCTTGTGATTCAAGGTGTGTCTTACAAGATGCTTGGAAATATGGCTGTCTTTTCAAATTTTCAGGGGTAAAATGTCAGTCAGCAGAATTTTTGAAGGACCTTTGTTCAAGACTCCGTTTGATTGACCTATGTCCCTGCTTTGGCATCACCCAGCCTCCTCCCTCATTCCCACCAGCACTGTGGAATTACCTTCACAGCTGTGATTGTTTACTTTGAAACAGAGGGACACCTTCCCCTCTGGTTCAGCTTCCTAGACGGAATCACTGCCAGCTTAGGTGTTGGCATGGGGGAGGCAGGAGGTGAGCATCAGATTGGGCATCGCCATGCCAATCATCCTTGCTGAGCTGGGAGACTGACTAGGAGACCGACTGGTGTTTGTATGGAGCCTGGACCTCTTCTGTGGAACCTAATCTGAGTCCTAATTAGGCCCTCTGGGTATCTCCAAGCAAAATTCCTGAGGGGCGCTGGCGGCTGGCTGAGCAGTTGGGTTTATTTGGCTGACAAACTACAGAAAGCAGAAGTAGGCAGCTGAGGGTTGGAGAAAGGAGGCAGTAGGAATTTTTCCACCTCCACACTGGCCGGTTGTGTTTCCCCGGAAAACCGTGCGGCAGGTGACTGGCCTTGTGCTCTGGTGGGAGCTGCTGCCTTCAGCCAAGAGGCAGAAACTCAGCTGTGCCTTGTGCTCCTGCCCGTAATAAACTGTAATGTATGGACACCACAGCTCCTGACAGAGGTACTGACATGCAATGGTCCACTCCTACATAGTTCCTTCTGGAAGGGGCTTTGCTATGACAACGTTGACTGTCACCTCTTTTGTTCAGGATACATAGCTCATGGGCTTGCCCGTTGTTTTTCTTTAAAGGCTCCTAAGCATTAGGGCTTTTGCTGGAAAACAGGGATTTTAAAATCTCTTTCTAAAATGTTTTTGAGGGATTGTTTGCTCACTCCTAATGACTTCCTCAGAGTTGTTGCAGGTTCCAGAGGTATGGACTGTCCCATTTTGTAGAAGATCATACGAACAAGAGAGAGCTTTTATGCAGTTTTCTTCCCCAGCTCCTTTAGTGAGATAAAGTTCCCATTAAAGTCAACAGGCTATTTTCCCCCTGCTAGGAATACAGGGTCATGCCCTGTCTCTGCTGGCATAATGCAGGCACCATTGACAAGACAGACTGTTTAATGGGTTTTTCTGAGTCATTATGGTCCATCAAGTCAAAACCTACTTAGGAATTTTAGTCTGAGAATAATTGGCTGGATAGACTATAATAGCTCCTTCGAAATGACTGCCAGGTAAATGTGGGACTTGTTCACAGGCAGTATATTCTCAAGTCGAAAATCTGTATGAAATATTTGATAAGTAAACTTTTATCTCACATGCCGAAATCTATATCTGATTGATTTTACTGTATGAGCTATAAAGAAAAGTCTAATCCCATTATGGATTCAATTTCACCAGTGTATTTTCTTTAAAGTCAAGTTTGGTTTCGTTTCATTTGGAGAACATCTCAAAAATAGATGCTTTTGGAAAGTATGCGCTATTTTCAGGAGTTTGTTGTTTAGAGAACCATCAAGTGACTCATAAGCTTTGAAAATACACATCTGCCTGATGATGCCATAACAACAGGAAGGTTTTTGGAGAGCACTTCAGTTAGACTATGATGGCTACTGAAGGAGCAGTCTTTGTAGCAGTTGTATCTGAACTTGTGGTGTGAGCCTCAGCTGGACACCTCAGTCAGAACTGTTGCATCTTGCCAGCTCAACACAGACCTTTTCAAGGTGTGTGGAACAAAACAACATTTAAAACAACTTGCTTTTTCTCATATTCTGAGTTAAATTTTTTTTGTTTGAAGACCAGCAAAGAGCATGGCATTTTACCAGGTTCTGAAGAAGCCCAAGTGGAAGTGAGAAGTGAGCAAGTCAGTGTACTCTCTGAGGCTGAGTGAGCTGAAGAAAGGCACAGAAAAAGAGATAAAACAATATCACATTTTATTTTTGTCTTTGACTTTACTAATAGTAATGTCAACCCCTATTAAGATTATTTATTTTTTAAAAAGAAAAGCATGCACTCTATAAGGGACTCTGAAATCAGGTCCAGATATTACAGAATCACAGAATCACCAGGTTGGAAGAGACCTTCAAGATCATCGAGTCCAACCCATGTCTCAACCCTCAACTAAACTAAACCATGGCACTGAGTGCCACATCCAATCTCCTTTTAAACACATCCAGGGATGGTGATTCCACCACCTCCCCGGGCAGACCATTCCAATATTTTATCACTCTATCTATATATTGCGACCATCAGTAACAGTGTTGGTAACTTTAAGCCTCAGACTGGTAGTTCTGTTTGGTGTTTCAGGGCATAAATTCATCATGTGTGAAAATCACGAGAAAAATCTTCCCTTTTATATGTGTATACTGGAAAGAAGAAGTTGGTTGGGTTGATGGTTGGGTGAAGGGGTGTGAAGGAAAAGCATTTCAGAGACCAGTGAATATTGAGTATTTTCAAGTCCTGAAGAAAATCACAAAATAATTATTGTCTATATTCAGATCCTGAGGTGCATTCTAGTTGTCTGATTAGAATGGATAGTGTCTTTCCAGTATTGAGGGGAAAGTTGTCATGCAAAGAATGCTGTATTATAGTTTAATCTGAATCATATTTTACAGAAGTTTAAAAGTCATCACTTGACAGCATGCCTTTGCACACTGTAACAGCATGCCCTTACACACTGTATCATTGAAAACTAAAAAAACCCAAAAAGCCTAAAATATTTGTGACAGTAGCTACTGAGTGCATGTTCACATCCAAGCAGAAGAGTGAAGTATGCTGATGGTTTCATTTTTGCTCCTTATAGTGACACTGTGTGGATGAAACCAGGAGTACACGTACAGAGTATCGTCAGTGAAATCCTGGTTAAGAGAATAATGCATGCAAATTGTGTCTACCTCTGTTTATTAAACCTCGACTGAAAAAAAAAGAAAGGCTAAACATGCTGAGAGCAGTTTGTTAATGGGTTCACCAGAGAAGGTGCACAAGGACAGACGAGTGCATGTGGGAGCACTGACAAGAGGCACCCTGTGGGTTTGTGCCTTGTGGCTGCTGAACACAGGAGGGTTGAAAAATGTGTACCTGTCTATGCAGGCTCTCTCATGTCTAATAGGAGGTGACCTCTGCAGCTTTTCCTACTTTTGGGGCAACTGTGGGCTGTGTTGCCTCAGGTCCATCACATATTCTCAGAAAGCTTATATGCCCTTGATTGCCTGTAACACCTATAGCCTCTGTCAAATTAGAGTGAAATGAGTCAGCAGGGTTTTTTTTTTAAGAGACAACAGTAGGCAGACATGGGTACATGTACGGTGTAATCAAATTAGCTTTGTTTCCATAGAATATCAGGCTAAAAACATAGATGCACAATTTGCTGCCCAACCATGCAAAGCAAAATATGCCATCAGCTTCTATCTGCCCACTGACAGATAAATTAAATGGTCTTTTTTAATTCATCAGTTGATCTGGAGACACTTGCCAGTATTCCTGTCCTCCTATTTCCACGTTTTTTTTCAGAAGTCTTCCCTGTGGTGGCATTCCCAGCCCCGCTCAGCAAGGGGTGCTGTCCCACACCATCCATGTGTGTTGCCCATCTGCAGGCAAGGTAAAAGCAGAGAAGTGAACAGGAGGTGCTCAGTGACCCTGGCTGGTGAGGAGCCCTATCAGGTGTGCACCAAATCCGAAAAGTAAGGTCAGAAACAGGCAGTGGTGCATCAAATCTGTTCCCTGAACACCCAGCCAGCCCTGCTGTTTCCATGGCTGTGTCTCTTGGTGTCTCCCTGACTTCTCTTCCAACTTACAAACCACCAGACAGTCTCAGATGCTTTTAACAAAGAGAGAGATTTCTCCAAAATGTTAAAGGATGCTACAAATTTTGTCAAAACAGGTAGCTGTGCAAAAGAGCAAGATCTTATTCCTGCCTTCACTGAAGGAAATGCTCCTGAACATGCCTGGCTAGATGTCAGGTTAGGGACAGGGCACACCATGCTTTGCTAGCTCACCCGGTCTTGGGATGGCTCTCCCGAAGCCTGGGGGGGAGTTGGACACACCAAAGCTGTTCACTGAGGTTGCTCGGCTTTGTGTGTACCACTGCTCATCCCAAATGCTTTGCTGTGGTCTGCAGGTTCAAATCCTTGATGGTGCAGGTGACCATCAAGCCCCCAAGATTTACTGTGTGATTCAGGAGTGAAATATGCAGCTGCTCCCAGATTCAAATTAAAGCGGCTGGGCTGGAACCAGAGTGCATTGAATCAGCCAGAGAGCAGGGTTTGGCAAGCTACAGCCACACTCCAGAGTGCCTGCTTTGCAGGAGCTGTCAGAGCTATGCTTTGCTGTGCCTTGCCTGCCTGCTTATTTCTGGGCTCCCACATCCTTCTGGTTTCACCCAGGAGAAAATTTTATGTTGGGGACTGGCAGCTCTTGTCATTGAGTATTTTGTACAGCTCTTTGTCCTAGCCCAGCTGTGCTCTTCTGCAATTTTCTTTCTCATGTTATTGCAGCTTAAAATTAAAGGTCTCTACTCCAGCAAACCTTCCTGCTGCTGAATGATCCAGCGAGCTTTCCCTGAGAGTGGACTACACCAACCAGGGTCTCTCAAAATCGTCTACTGCTCAATTTTTACTTCAGCAACAAACATTCAGCATTAATTTTGGAGGCACAAGGAAGACAAACTAATATATGCCTGACAGTCCTGGCCAGAAAAATTAATTCTTATCCTGCACACCTGAGTTGCATGTAAAATCAGACAGATGGCTAAAACTTTTCTCAGGGTTAGTTGGATGGAGACAGACCTCTTTTGAGTTAAAGGCTGGAAATTTAGTGTTGTGGCTAGCATAAGGAAAGTTGTTCTATTTGCAGTACTGCAGAAGGAAGAAAAAAATGATAATTGAAGAAAAATTTTGATGATGTGGTTCTCTTAGTAAATTGGGAACAATGACCCTTGAAGGACCATAAAGAAAGTGAATGTCAAGATAATTTATTATTGTTACATTATCTACCTCATTTTTCACTTTGTCTTACTGAGTTGTTATATCCCTTACAAGGTAATGCCCCAAACATTAATGAGCACCTTTTTATCTTACACGGGTGTGAAAAAGCAACAAACAGCTTTGAAAAGGGGTATTTCCTGGCAGTTTGATGTGTGCCTAATTGTTTTGACACAAAAAATGAAGTATTTTTTGATGTGGAGTGTGTATTTAATTAGCAAAGGAGCCAGCAGTCTCTAGGATAGCTGTAAGCATGTGAAGCTCCTGGACACTTCTCTCTGATGTAGCATTTGAAGGAGCAGCTCTCTTAGTTCAGGTAGTCACCTGGAGAGGGGAAAGAAATGTTTGACGTGGCTAATTGGTTTGTTGTTGGCTTGTTTTGTTCTGTTCTGCCCTGTCCTCCAGGAGAGCCAGTTTCTATGCCTGCCGCCTTGACAAGAACTTGTATGTCATCGGTGGAAGAAACGAAACTGGCTACTTGTCCAGCGTTGAGTGCTACAACCTGGAGACAAACGAGTGGCGCTACGTCTCGTCGCTACCACAGCCCTTGGCAGCCCACGCAGGAGCTGTTCACAATGGCAAGATATATATTTCAGGCCAGTGTCTTGTGTAATTCCTGCTATGTGACAGGAAAACCAACCCAAAAACACCATAAAAAAACCCCAAACAAAACGCAGAACCCCAAAACCAGAGAGCTAAATTCCTGCTGCAGCGCAGTGTCATTATTGATATTAATTAACTGATGTGTATTTATGTTGCAGGAGGTGTTCACAATGGAGAATACGTCCCCTGGCTGTACTGCTATGACCCTGTGATGGACGTGTGGGCCCGAAAACAGGACATGAACACAAAACGAGCAATCCACACTTTGGCTGTAATGAATGATCGACTGTATGCAATTGGAGGAAACCATTTGAAAGGTCACATTTTTAACAGCGAAAAAGTATCTCAGTGTCCCACATCTCTGATAAAGAATATTTTTGTTAGACAGTCACTGTTAAATACGTTAAAACCCAAGCAACACAATTTAACAGGACACTTGAGCCAGCAATTTTAAAAACATTTTATGCAAATTATTTTAAAATTATAACAGTACATTAAATATATGAGTAATGAATGCTTTAGATAATAAAAATGGGAGCTTCCATTACTCAAAGGCATGGACAATTTGTCATTACCAAGAATCCAATGAAACAAACAGATTATTCTTTGACCCGAAAGTACCAGCAATATTTTCCTCTGTAAATCATTTTCCAAAATGTGCAGTTAAAGAGATCTTTATTCAGAGCCACACACAAAAACAAGCTCCTGATTTAATGAAGAGAAAAAAAAAAAGTAAACTTCCAGCCATTAAATATTAGGACTAGGCTCTTTAAATCCCTTTTTAGTATTAAATGTAGCTTGTTTATTATAATTCTTTTTAGAGGTCTCGTTTTCATCTTTTGAAAAGGTCTCATATTAAAATAACTATTGCTTAGGCATCTGGTATTTTTATCTTAATACCTATATGTCATTGCTGTTAAATATGTTTCTTAATCCAGCCACTTAGACAAAAAGCACACCTCCTGCTCCTTTGTCTCGTGATAATATTTAATAGTTTATGTTCAGTTTTTTTCTTATTTCTCCTTTAAAGTTCAAAATCAAAAAAAATAAAAGACTCCCAACAGCAAAAAAGAAAATCATAATATAGAAGAAAAAGTGAAAAAATGTGTTAACTGCCAGTGAGACCAGATCATGTGTGACTCTGGTACCCAGGGCCCCATGACACTGTTCTGGAGATCTGAGTGTCTGTGGAGCGTGCAGGGGACAAAGTCCCAGATGTGAGTTTTCCCTGATGACGAGTGCGGGCGCACAAACCCCTGCAGGCAGGCTCGCGGCTGCTGTGCCTCCGCTCCCCAGCCCCAGCTGTGATGGGCCTTTATGGACTGCACCTTACCAGGGGAGGAGGGCAAAAGCTGCTTGCACATGAACACCTGCCAGTTTTGTAGATTTCAGTGCTTCGCAGTGTTGGCTTTTCCTCCTACAAAACTGAAACCTTTCACAGCTCTCCTCTAGCTAAAGCATATGCTTTGGTTTGCGGAGGCTTGAAATGCTTCTACTCTGCCACCTTCTTTTTTTTTTCACACAGTTTCACCTACTTCTAATAAGCCTTGCATTTTTGCCTCTACAACTGTTGCCCTGGGTGCCTTTGTTATGTTTGAACTGCTCACTGTCGTGAGAGGTATTTAACTTCCAGGCTTCTGGAAGGACGTGGCTGTCTGGTAAAAGGACTTTTTGGAAAAAAATGGTTTCTCCTATACAGTGAAACAAAAGGAGGAACTGCAAGGACAGAGAGGAGGGAGGGGACTGAAGTGTGGATGAAATGTTACAAATCCTCCAGGAGCAGGGAATAGCAGGCCTCCATGGCAAAGCCCTCCTTTGTGAAACTGGAACTGCGTAGTAGTGTTAGCAGTGCTTTTACCACATCACAGCTAATCATGTGCATACTGCAGTTTGTTACAGAGCTTTTGACGGGTTCTGGGTGCACAGCAGTGGCCTTTTTGTGGCCCATTGAAAACCTTACAGCAGCAAAGAATTATTTCATATTATTATTAATTATTTCATATTATTTCATATTAATTCCAGACATAAATAATATTCTAGCAAGCAGCTTCCTTGTGAAGTGCCGATATCCCCAAATACCCTTTTTGCAGAAAATCATACTTCTCTTTGCTGTCATACCTTGAAGAGAAGACAGAAGGGTTCCATAAAGCACCTCAGATTATTAAGAAAGTCATAATTTTACTATAGTGCTCTGATAAAGAAGGTAGATTGAGGTAGAGAATCATCTAAATATTGAATCAGGGACTGGGAGTCCTGCATTCAATGTCAGTGTTCAGCTCACTTAATTCATATTCATTGACACAGCTTGAGAATCTAGAGCTGAGACCCCTCTGCCTTTTGGTGATCAAACAGCAGCAGTTGCATGGACATTTTTTGGCCTACCAGGGAAGGATGGGACCACCGTTTTAGTGGTTACATTTTCTGTTGCCTTAAAGACTTCACCCTAGCTGTGTGCTTTAGGGTGCACCTTAAATCAGCTGGGAAATTGACACTGGTACTGCACATCATGTCCATCATGCTAAGCACTTTGTCCCTCTACCAAGTGGCATCAGTTGTCTAAGCTCCCCCTGGACTTTTAGACGTTGATTTCTGAGCAAAATTCAATCTGTTCATTTTTTAATAGATTAGATCTGTGTACTTTTGAGGAAGACTGCCAGGACAGTCTCTTCCTACATGTTCAAACTTGTATTAGCACTGATAGACAAGGAAGAATTTTGCTTGTATCTGCTTGCATCACTGATAAGTTATTACTGAGTGTTTCCTGTTACGGTCAGGTTTTCTATGGACTTGTGATTTGTAGAAGACTGTAGAACTAATGGTAAAAACCTTCAACAGATTTATTTGAACTGAAGGAACGAAGCATTAATGTTACAGAAGTTATACAGAATGTATAGGAAAATATTTTCTAGAAAAATGTTTAACAATTATGTTATAATTGTAATATTGTAATTTTAACTGTAATTTAATAAATTCAACAGTAAACCAAGTAATAAAACAATATGTCGTAACCCGTTCTCTTTTCTCAACGCCCTCATCCAGGTTTCTCCCACCTCGACGTAATGCTTGTGGAATGCTACGATCCAAAAGGGGACCAGTGGAATATCCTCCAGACTCCTATTCTGGAGGGCCGCAGTGGCCCTGGCTGCGCAGTCCTCGATGACAGCATTTACCTTGTAGGAGGCTACAGCTGGAGTATGGTGTGTACCAGCTTTCTGCAACCAACTTTCTGTTCCTCCTGGGTTCTTGTGGCCACTCCATATAATATGCAGATGGCATGGGGAGGAGATGAGATGGGAAGTAGCTGCAGGGGAGGGTTTGTGTTGGTTTTCAGCTTGTTTTTTCACCTTTGTGCTTTTCTGTTTAGATAAGTTATTATTAGACTATAATCACAAATACGGAGTTATTTAAAAATCAGAAGGAATTTTGAAAAAGTGATTGATGGGACTGTATGCTTAGAGCTCTACTTATGAGGAGACTGATTTTTAGAGGCTGGGTGCTGAAAAAAACAAACAAGCCTCTTGAAGAGCTTCTAAGTTAGAGTCACCATGAGTCACTTTCAAATGTCTTTAGAGCTGACACGTGACTTGGATTTTACCAAAGCCACATTAAATATGACATTTTGTTCTACTACAGGGAGCCTACAAATCTTCTACTATTTGCTACAGTCCTGAGAAAGGGACTTGGACAGAACTGGAAGGAGACGTTGCGGAGCCCCTGGCGGGACCGGCGTGTTCGACTGTGGTATTGCCGGCCTGCGTTCCGTACAACAAGTGATGGGCCAGGAGCACTGACACGAACACTGAGTGCATTTGGGAAAATAATGACGGGTGACGTAAATATTTTATTAGAACAGAATCCCTGTTAAAACAAAGCTACCATAATTGACCCCTCATTCCATGTTTATGCTTTAGGAGCAAACTAAAAGACAAGAAAAACCAAGTGTTGTCCCATCTCAGATAGGTGCTGGTGTCTTACGAAGCAAGTAGCTAAAACACACCGAACATTACATGCTGACAGACTGCCATTTCAGACTGATTTAAACTTTTCCTGCTGCAGAGACACTCCTCACGTCAAATTTAACTTTAAAAAAAAAATGATGGCTAACTGTTCAAATACAGCCTGAAGAGACAAGATCAGTATTGTGCATTGTATCTACCTGCATGTGATCTGTGTTGAAGTCATGAGGATGTTGTTTTCATGAATGCTTCAGAATTCAGATAGTGAAAAGCTCACACTGCATTGCAGAATTGTCTCCTCCTCTGTAATCCTAACCTACAACTACTTCATATGCTCTGCAAGCAACACAGCATCAGAAGATTATAAAAGGTAAAGAAATATCATTCAGTTTTTGCACAGCTTGGCAACTAATACACTCTGCCTTCAAAGTCCCCATGTGCAAGTGCAGCAGAAAGCAGACTACAATGAAAGCTATGCTTTACAGAGCACTTCTTGCAATAGCAGCTTAGGGATTAGGATCAAATTCTTCTAATCACACTTGTGTAAAGTCAGAGTCATTTCACTGAAATCACAAGGAATGACTGTTTCTGCATTAGTATAACAGAATTTGGATCCTACAGCTTAAAATCTGGCTTTGTAAAGTAAGTTATTTCTATGACCACTTAACGAAGCACCAGAAACCTTACTCCCTTTTCACTAACCTGTTAGATATCAGCATCTGTGCTAGTTCTTTCCAGAGACAAGAAGACTGCATTTAATCATAAATTTATTGCTTTGGACTCTGAAATGCTTATGCCCATTTTTGGAGAGACACTGGTAAGTAGTTAAAGTAGTCCTGTGTGGTTGATCTTAAGATGCACTCTGAGAGAGTTTTACTATTGATCCAAAGTAATATAAGGCTAGACTTTCCTCTGCCTTATAGCCTGTGTAATTATTTACACTTTGCAAAGCAAGTTCAGAATGCTCCCACATGGGACCAGTAGCATTTAGGGCTTGCTTCATGAAGTCATAGTTGCTTGCACAAATCAGACTGTCTATGTGTTAAGCTTATGTCTTTCTGTCCTGGCTTTGCGAAAGCAGTGACAAAATCTGAGCCTGATTCTTCACTACCTTGCAGTTAACAGACATAATTATCTGCAGCTCATTAAAGTATGTGCATAATTCTTCCACTGTGTTTTACTAGTGCTGCATCCATTACTCTCAGGACCATCCTCTTCACTGGTGTAAACTGACATCGCTCCATTGAAGCCAATGGATGTACCTTATGTCAGCTAAATATCTGGCCTTTAATTTGCCTAGCTGTAGCTGGCTGCACCAGATAAAAGGCAAAGGACGCTCAGATCCTGCATTTTCAACCCTGCACATACCTTTCACAACAGGACTTAATGCTAGTGCATTAAGCAAGGAGCAGGCAGCCACTGGAAGTTGGTTCTGCTGCAGAGCCAATAGATGGGAGAAAGATTTCATTATTTGCGTTGCAAAATAGAAAAAGGGTGAATGTACACAGAAATTACACTATATATTGATGCTTGAGAGCAATATAAATAACGGAGAGCAAATACCATGGGACTGTTTCTCTCTGGCATCAGTCCAGTTTTATTGCAACTCCCTTGCTTGCAGCAGAATTATACAGCTTGTAAAATTGGAGTAATGCAGTAAAGACTTATACCACACAAATGCAATAATCCAATTGATGAGGTAGCTGCACGCCTGGAAAAAAGTGTTTAAACAAAATAATTATCTGAAGATGCTAATATTTGAATGTGCCCTTGGGGAGTTTTCCAGTGAGCATCACAAAGGAACTCATAAAGGTGGAGTGTATATCCTGAAATCTCAATCCATTTCTCCTATATAGTGCAATCTTAGTTGGTTTTGTATTTATTTATATTGTTCAGATCCAAGGGATCCCTTGTAAAATATATTTGGTGCAATCATGACTTTTTTTTCTTTCCTGTTGAAAGTATATAAATATAAATATATATAAAAAAGGAAACTGTTAAGATACTAAATGAGGAAACCTTGTATGACATTTAAAAGGTCTGCCACTGAACACTGACTGTCACCTGTCGCTACTAAAATGTACCATTTTTAAAGGATACTTCTTGTCCTTTTAAATGGTTCCTTTTTTTTACCAAGGTAATTTAAACATTTATGAGGACTGTATCTAAATCTTTCTATCTTTCAGGAAGGCATGACCAAGGAAAAAGTGCTAACTAAATAAGTCACACAAAGAATGTAAATTTTGTACAGTACTAGACTGTGTAAATGAAGCTTGCTTGTAGGGGGGAAACTTTAAATAAAACTTTATGTACTAATTCAACTGTCTGCCATATTCCTACTTATAAAGTGTATGTATAAATAATATCTACATTAAATTCTTTGGAACTTTTTTTATCATGTAGATGTGTGAACTTCCTTTGTTTTGTGGTGTTTGTTTTCCAAGTGTCATTACTCAGTGCTTGTCAGTGCAGTGACCGCAGTAAAGCACCGGTGGGTAGGGAGTTGGTCTTCCCCTGAGCACAGTGCCTGGCCTGGGAAAGCAGCACCTTTTTCCAGCAGGGAAAGCCCCACCCCTGTGCCTGCTCTGACTGGAGAAGCCACTGCATGCCTGTGGAATGCCTCTGCTTTGCACTGCTCCCTCTGTTCCTCTGTCCCATGGTAAGGTAAGTGAAAAGGACACTGCTTTGTTAAGCTCAGTCTTGCTTTGGGGAATTCAGTGCTTGTTGTGGCAACTTCATACCTCTCAAAAAGGTTCCTCCTGTGGCAACTGACCCTTCTAACTATGGTTATTTCAGTTCTTGGAGGGGAAGTGCTGGCATGGGCGTGCAGTAGAGGAGTTGGGACAAGAAGTGTTGCCAGGCTGAGAAGACCAGGTAAAAGCAGGAGGTTTTACCAGGAAGCAGAGGCATTATCAATGCCAGTTACTATTCATGCATTGTTTATTCTTGCCTACCAACCTTTGACAGGGACCAGAACCTGCCTATGCAAACCAGGGGGGTGCACTGAGCAAACTGGCCCCCATGTTTACAGCAAGTGTGAGAGGTGTTGGAGGGTGGCTGTGGGCACCATGAAGGAGGGTTCTGATAGGAGGGAATCAGTCCTGTTCAGATCTTTGGGGAATGGAGAAATGAGCTAGCAGCAACTATGGTAAATACCACAATGAATAGGATTGTTTCTTGAATGAGTTTATTTCAGCAGAGGAAGGAAGGGAGATTTGTGCATATTGTTTTTAAGTAATGTGGGAGAAGGATGAAGAGGAGAAACTGGAAGCAGTGGGCAGAGATACGATTTAGAAAGGAAGGGAACAAAGAAAGAAAGAAAATGTAAGAATGAAAGGAAAAAGAAAATGAGACTTGAGAATGTGGGAAGTTTTTGAGGATCAAGGTCACGAAGGAATCAGGAGGAATGAAGAAAGCAAAGATGGTTTCTGAGATGCACATATCAGAGCAAGGCTGGAAAAAATTAGAGGAAAGGCAATACAAAGAGCAGAAGAGAAACCTAAGAAAATTCAATAGAAGACAACATGAAACTAACTAAATGAGCCCCTGGGTGATGGTATTCAGCTAATCATTTTCAGTGGTCTAGCTGTCAAGCTGAAGGATAAATCAGCAGAGTACTTAGGTGTTGCAGTGCTCAAGCTTTAATGCACAGACTGCAGCACAACCAAACCTATCAGAGAGATGCCCAGTGACACGTCTCTGCCATGCCTGGGCTGTGGCAAACACCCAGCCACAGCCAGCACCTGTGGCAAGGGAGGAGAGCTGGTGCTGGTGGTGGGAAGAACAAGAAGAGCAGACGAGTCACAAGTCCTGATCCCAGCTGCAGGAGGGAAGTGCCTTTCCATTTCTGAATCTCTGATGAGAGTCATCTTTGGGACCTGGACACATGGACTGGTCCATAGTTCTCTTTGCTGTCCTTCCTGCCAAACCTTAATCTTGCCCATTTTGTCTTCAGCATGACAAACTTGCCTAGGTACTTTTGCAGAGCAGGGCCTGGAAAACAACAGTCTGCTGAATGAAGGTACTTCCCTGGTCTTGAGCTGTGGTCCCATCCACTGGCTGAGAAGTGTGAGAAGACTGACTTGCTGTTGACTTGCAACCTGTATCCATGCTCTTAAGAACGACAAAGAGGGCATTTGAAAAATATGCTTTTCATTAATTACAGCACTGTCTTTGAAGGTATTGTGCATCCACCTCCCAAAAGCTGGCATTGCTTTCCCTCATGTGTTTGTCCCCGTTCCTGCTTTTAATACAATTATTTACTCTGCTAGCTACATCTGTGAGCCAATTTCTGAGAAAAAATCCATGCCAAACCTCATTATCATCATTATATATACTGGTTTCTATTGTATTATAATCATTCATCAATAAAGTACTCTAGTTCCCTTGCTTTTAAGGGAGAGACCATATTTCAATTTAAATAGAGCTTTCTGGTACAGACAAAGCAGATAGAAATCTGTCGTGGACTGGAGCTGAAAAGGTAAGGGCCGATGCACACACTCCAGGGCAGTTTTAAGATACACATTTCTAATTTCTGTTATTAGTGCAGCAGTGGAAAAGAGTCAGTGTTTCAGCCTCTCGGGTCCTGTCCAAGGAAGCAGTGACGGCAGCACTGGAGGTCAGAGTGGTTTGCAGGAAGGGAAAGCACACTAATGAATTCTGGAGGGCTTGTAATGCCATAAAAGATTCAGTTAATCTGCAGCATAGATGTTGATCAGCGAAACTGAACCTAACTCTCTGGACCTTGTCAGATGTATTCTGTGCATGTCAGTGTTCCACACCAATTACAGATTTTAGAAGATGCTCTCATGCAAAACTATGCACCCTAATATATAAGCCAGCTCAGATGTAACTAAAATTAAAATCTGACTGTGGCAAATCTCTGTGATCCTGATATATGAAAATCCAAATAAATGATTTGTTCCCAGAAATGAAAAATAACTTCAGCAGGAAATTTCAAAATTACTTATGCAGGATTAATCCAGTTCAATGAATGCATCTTGCGTTGATTAATAAAGCAATCCTGAACTGCAAACTAAAACGAGAGGAGACTTCTGGTGCTGATATATTTGTGTATTTCTGAAGCTGGAGAGAAATGCGCACTTGCAAGAGATGTGGTCAACCAGTGTAAACAGAGATTGAATACAAATAGTGATTTTCTAATTGTCTGTCTTCTCCCTGCAGCAGAAAACTACCTTTTTGTCATTGATCTTTTCTTGAAGAACATAGGTACTATGTTATCTGCCACATACTGAATGAGAACAGAGCATCTAACATGACTCCAATTAGTATCCAAATGACATCTGCAGTCTTATATCGCAAAGAAAAGAAAAACTTGAGTTACTTTCTGCTGATTTTCTTGCCATGCAGAGTAGAAATTTTGGTCAAGTAGCATTAGGTTTTGTGATCTGCTGCCCTTGAATTTAATTGGGCTTAGAGGTGAACAGATACAGGGAACCTATTTAGAAAGTGAAAACAGGGGAAGCAGATTTAAATGAATGTAACATTTTCCCAAAATTTTTGTCAGCATCTACACTGACAAAAAAATTATTTATTTAAAGGGGTCTCATCATTAAATCTAAACACCTGTTCTTCAGTTTGGAGAATTACCTTCAATCATTGCAGTGTTTTAAAAAGGAGTAGTTATGAATGGTTGAGATATTTTGCAAAATATCATTAAAATCCTTATGGTTTTATCTTTAAAAAAATGTTTCTCATATCACCCTTAAAAATCTTCCAGAAAAATCATATTTGCAGGATCAGATTTGTAAAGCTTCCTTAATATCTCGGTATATTGTGTGGTATTCAGTTCCTGATTCTTTGCAAACTCATTTCCATTTTTGCTTCCACTTGTGCAAAATAATTCAGTTTTCAAAAAACTTTGTCTGACCAACACTATTTTGTGTGAATGGAGGCTGAACTTTAAGTGTACTTCACTGTGAATAGTGAATACCAGCACTGATGATCCTTTGCATAAACACTAACAGAAAAAAAATCGTTGCTTCTTGTGTATGAGGGGGTTTTTGCAAAAGGTGTACAAATATACATGCACACATTTGCACCCAAAAAATGTCAGGCTCATAGGCCATAGCAAGGACTGCTGTGCCGTTGTTTTTGCTGAAACTGTTAACTCAGTAACAGCACTGAAACTTGGATGTTTTTCTTTAAAAACCACCTCTTCAACTGCGAAGATGCCATTAGTCACAGCAGGGAGCATAACCAGAAGGAGGATGTCTGTAACTATAGCAAGAGAGCACATTAAACTGTAGGTCAAAATCACGACTGACTGATTACCTTCAGGGTGAAAGTAAATCTTCAGACTTGCCAGAGTGAGAGGGAACGGGAGTGGCTGGGGCTTGCCAAGGTCATCCCCTGCCTCCCCCACAGCACGGCGGGGCTGGTGGTGTCCGGCGCGCTCCCAGCAGACGTTTGCTGACTCGCCTGCCCTCCGTAGCCATGTGTGACGGGATGGAGTCACCCTCATCACCAGAAAACGCTTCCTAATGCCCAGCTTAAACGTCTCATTAGCTTGAAGAGGTGATTCCAGGAAAAACCTAAAATAGAAAACAAATATTTTCCAAAAATCTAAGTCCACAATTAAATAAACTAAAACTTTCACAACTGACAGAATCTTCAAAGCTGCTTTTTCTTCTCCTGCTTTCAGTGGATAAGGAGAACTGTTTATTCCCACTCTTTGCAACAGCTTTTTTTGCAAACCCAAAGACTACCAGTCTTCACTTTTGTCTAAGCCTGGGACGCAGTCTCTCCCTGACTATGGAATTGACATCTACCAGCAGTTCTGGTTTTCCCTTTTTAGCTGATCTCCACCTGGCCCACATCTTCAGCTGCCCAGTGACCTGTCTAACTTAGAGTAATTCAGCCCAGGGTTGCAAAGGACTGAAGCTTTGCAATGAGGTCTTTCCATTCCTACGAAGCCTCCCTGTAACTTGCCCAAGTCAGAACTGATCAGACTGATATTCTGGCACTATTCAAGACAAAACATCCACTTCTTACCAGCATTTCCACTGAAGATAAGGATGAAAGCTGTCATCTGGCTGTGTGAAATTCAGGTAGGGTGGCCAATAAACTTCAGTGAATGGAGTTTACATACAAGACTATGTAAAGATTAATTTAACTGATGTAGGAAAGTGTGGCACTTTAATCAGTGGCTGGGCGCTCAGAAAAAAATTATTGATGTCTCTTAAGCTCTTTTGCTTCTTCTAGTGGAATAAAATGAGAAATATTGGTGAAGAATTATGCCTGGCACATCATCATCTCTTGTGAATTATTCTCTGAGCATTCATTTTTGCCATGATATATTCATGAATATTCTTGAATATATATTAATGATATATTCTTGAAACCATGGCACTGGTTTCAAGAGCTGCTGAGCGCTTCCACTGCCTGAACCGAAAAGATATATTTCTCCAACAATGGTCTGTTTTGACTAGCACAAGGGTGTCGTGCTCTGGATCCCTTCCTCTTGTTTTTAGGCCGTTGCTCAGGGCAATTATTTTCATAGCTAGATGTATTCATGCTTCTGAAAAACACCAGCTGTCCTGCTGGTCTGTAAAAATGTCATTGGACATCAACTGCAGTTGATTCCAACATGGATACTTACTCCACCCCTAGCGCTGTAGTTCAGAGTTTAATCAGAAAACTTTTTGTTGCAATCCTTAGTGATACTGGATCTGGTAACCAAGTCTTTGCATTCAGGGTTGCAATAACACTGGCCATTCCTCTTACAGTGGGGAAAAAAACCCCAAAGAGCTGTAGCCTTGTTCTGCAAAGTGAATTGTATATTAGACTCCATGCCCAGTCCAACCCAAAACAGCAATGAATGAAGCCTTGGACTGGCCCACACCCCAGTCCCTACAAACACCACATTTCCATGCCAGCCCATCGGGCAGGCCAAGGGCTGTGTGGCTTCACTCCCTGCTCTCTCCTCCATTCCCTGCAGATATGCGACAGCTCTTCCAATGCCCCCTCCCTGGTGACACTCCTGGTATTCCCCAGGCTGTGCCCAGCCCTGGCCTTCCCCAGGGCCCGCTGTCACTCGTGGATGGGCAGCAGGGCTGCCATTGGCCATGTGTCAGGGACTGCCACTGTGCCCTGACCATGTCCCTGTTTCAGATGAAGTAATTAAACTACGTTGCTTTGGGGAATTAACTGTGCAAACATTTTAGGACCCAGCTGCAGAACAGAATCAACACCCTCATACTTCACCAGAGGGCACTTATTGATAGCTATGGAGAGAACTCACAAAATCATTTTTCAGACCTGGAACAACACTTAACAGATGAGAAAAAGAGTTGTCATTCTGTACTTATTGGTTCCAATTAGAGGATGAACTGTCCCCTATTTTCTAAAGCATGTTTAATTTTGAATGGGTTTCTCATGAGCAGTGGGCTACCATAGGCAAATCTCATTTTGACAAGTACTAATTATGGACAACGCAGTGGCAGACTGTAATCTCTGTCATGAGAGCTATCAACAGGGATGCAGCGAAGGCTTTAACAGTGGGTGGCAGTACTCTGGGTCAAATTAATCACCACCATAATGACAATGAAATCAGTAGAGCTTTGGGATGTTAAGTTTGATAAAAGAAGCCATTCTGTTCTCTGTCTGGCTATTTACATTAAAGCCTGGCCTCAGCTTGAGCTAATCCTTTGTCACAGTGTTCAGGGCTGGATTTTTTTGGCATGGGGGAGAGAGAACAAAGAGCAATCCCCCTTGCAGAAGAAATGTTTTCATGTCCAGGTCTGAGTGGCTGAAAATGGATTACCTAAGTGTGAAGCAGACAGCCCCAGATTTGAACAGGCTGCTGTTAAAATGTGCATTTGAGGCACGTGAAAGGACTCAAAATATAAGTGGGATTTTTGGGGGTGCAGCATTGGAAGTGCTGATGTGCATGAAGTCAGCTCTGTTTGGCTTTGGATTCTTGTGAAAGAGCTTTAGGAAGGTCTGTTTTCATCCTTTGCCTCCCTTTGCCATGGCCACAGGTTGAGGTCTGAACAAGTACCCCCTTGGAGCATGATGTAGGCAACTGCCAGAAAAAGAGACATGCAGTGAGTGCAGACACAGCTGAAAAAAAAAAAAAGAATATTCTAGGAATAACCAGGTGAGACAATTCTGCATGTAATGATGCTACACTAAACTGTGGCAAATCTGAACCCAAGTCAGCCTTGCCCTACAGCTACGGACTTGCTCAACACGAGTGCTTCATACTGCTTAACTCTGCTTTAGATACATGTTTCATGCTCTGCCGCTAATGGCTGTTTCTCTAATACCGAGCCTCGGAACCTTCCCTAGCAATGCTCCATGTACCCATGTGTACCCGTGCACAGGCTCCCTCTGCACCCACAGGAAGGGCACGTCAGGGGCTGGGCAGGAGCTGCTGCCTGCCCTGACAGCTCTTCAGGCTTCCCATCCCGGGCAGTGGGGCCCGAGGAGCCGTTCAGTGCATTCCGACAGGGCCATGTGGGCACAGACACGGCGATGGGCTGTGCTGCTTGTGTTCCGCTGCGGCACAAACAGGGAACACCTCCGTCTTTAGTCACACAGTGCTCCCCCATCCCCTGGCCTGTCCCCCTCGGGGTTATTGCTCCACGTCCTCTGCATCTTCTGGCAACTTCACAAATACTGCTTTGATAAGGGTGGTCTAGCCCAGCTTTTTGTCTGGGGTTACAATAGAGAATTTTCATTCCTACATCCACAGTCCCATATAAATGGAAGAATCAAATGTAAAGCAGAGTCTTTCCTTTCACCTATTTAGTACCAGACTGGCTGCAAAAATATATAAGTACCCTAAAATCCAAATAAACTGCCAACCATCCGGTTTGGATCCATTTTGTAACTATGCAGAATAATCTGTTCTTTTATTAGAGTGGTTAAAGGAGATTTAGAGGGAGGAAAGAGCACGGTGACTTCCAAGGGAAGAGTGAGTGATTCAGTGCAAAAAGGGTAAATTTCATCTGCACATTCTTAACTGCGAGGACATTCTGCACATCTCAGGAGTGCACTAAGTGGTGCAGTAAACCAGTAAATTAGAAGAATGTAAATTCTTTAGTAGGAATTGCACGCAAGGGAAAAATGCTTCCTCATGCTCATATTTGTTTTCATGAAAATAATGTACACTTTTCCTAAAATCATACTGGTACAGAGCTGAGTAAGACATCAAAACTAGTAATAGATATTACACTGGACTAAGAAATGGCAATGACACAATTATCTTCTGTGTTTCTGATGATCACTGTGATAAAGCCAGGAGCTGGAGTATTTAGAGCCAGCTTGTAGCCTTGTAGCTCCCTTTCCCTCTCACTCTGTCTGTCTTATTTATCTCTCATTAAACTAAATTGTATTCTTATTGGCTGACTGACCTCTGATACTGTTATTAATTGATTTATATAGTGCCTTTTGCAAGCCTCAAGGCACTTCAGAGAATTGAAAATATATAAAAGGATCACTTCACCAATCACCTCAGTACAGCCACCTCTGGGCTGGAAACTGGTGGCCATTTGCAGTGGTACTGGGAAGAGTTTGGGTTAGAAAAGAAGGCAGGGTTGTGGAACCAGGGCTTCTAGCAGTCTTACTGCCAGGCTGCTGCCTTGATATCAGACTGAAACATCAAAAAACTTTAGGAAAAAAGGCTATTTCTGGCAAATGATGAGTCAACAGAACATCTTCAAAAGCAAGCTTAAGGCAAAATATTTTCATGGTGAATTCAGTGCCCAAGGGCTGTGGCAAGGCCTGTGTTTTTTCATGGGTTCTGGAGGACCACAGAACCCCCGTGGGCATCATTCCCTGAGAACTTCTGCTCAGCATCAGCCTCCTCGCAGCACGGACCCACTTCCCCACTGGCTCCCATGTGCACGTGCAGCGTGTCCCCACAAGCCTCACGGAGCCCGAAGGGGACTGCCGTGAGTGAATGCCATGTACAGGCTGGATCACTGAACAGCTACTCGGAGCCAGGTCTGGTGCTTCCTCCCCTCACCCTGTCAGGCTCTTGGGAAGCTGATCGGGATTTCAGAGCAGAGCCGGGGCTTCCCAGCTGTCTGAGCCTTCTTTAGCTCAGGACCTAAAGCATCCCAGGCAGCGTGGGATGGCTGCTAGAACCACTGCTACACACCTTGATGCCGGTAGTGTTATGAGTAATGAAGAAAAAAATGTAAAAATGGGCTAACACACACATAGTGGGTGGCCACCCTGACAGGAAGGGATCACACACACCACAAAAAGGATGCAGGTCTTCTCCACAGACGGGCACCCAGCCCTCTTTCCCTTACTCTCAGTGGTGACTCCCAACACCACAGCAGAACCACACCTCTGGTCCCTGTCAGCACTGATGCCGACTTCTCAAATGTGGCAAGGCTGTAGTTTTTCTGTATAATAGCTTGAGCATTCACAATAAACATTTTTAATACTTTCCCATCAATCACAGATGAGAGGGCTTTGTGTTTTTTCACAATATTATAGTTTTGTCTTCATTTGAAACATCTGAATGCCTCTAATTAAAAAAAAATAAAAGAAAAAAGAAAGAAATCTTTCTGAAGGTGCAAACATAACAGAGAATATCAGAAATCTCCTTGATTATGTTAGTTCATTAAAGCTACTTAGTGAAATGCTTTGTATAGACCTGAAGGTTTTGAACCCTTCCCCATTAAAATGAACCCTGAACGTGAAAATGTGCACCCCTTTCCAGAGCAGAATTAATTTCACTGACTCCATTAACAAGCAGGTCTGCTCTCGTCTTATCTTTCAAGAATTCTCTACCTGATTGCATTTATGTTCTCATTTAGCATCTCAAAATGGGCACTTTCTCTCAAGAAGGGTTAGTGCATGACTCACCCGCTTAGTTAATCTGACTAATTAGCATACAGTCACCCATTAACAGCATTAGAACAACAACTGTAGCTCTCACTACCTCACTGTCTGGAAAACAGACCTTTTTTAGTTTGCAAGGACATTGGCTGCTCCTTGTCTTTTGACAAGTGTGGGGTTATTTATCGCACCAGCACAGGATTTGCAGATAGCTCTGGAAGGGATGATATAATTCTTAATATCCTGCAAAAACCCTCAGCCCATAATCTTTCCTAGCAACTTATTGGAAATTATTCTAAAATTAAGTCCTTAAGTGTGCAAAAAACCTCTCTGACATCCAAGCTGCTCCCATGCACCTCTTCCAACTTCATTGAAAGAAACCAATGGTGGAAATTAAATAAGTTTTTCTGATGCGCGATAAGTCACAATAAATGTATCAATATTAAAATCTTTCATACTTGGACCATTCACAGTGGTCTTGGACTTATTTCCCACAGCTATTCTAGGTGTATCAAGACAGAAGTGAGATTTGTGAGTACTTAGAAGAGTAATTTTCTGGGAAGCATGCCTTGCGAACCAGGAACATTTTTATTCATGGAGGTGATGTTGGGAACAGCAGGTTAAAAGACTGAACTCGGGAAGCAAAGCCAGCAACTGCCAGAGCTCCTTAAGACAACTGCAGAGTGCCCAAGGTACTCAAGGAGATTTACACACCCAATTTCAGCCTGCCCCAAATAGTCTGAAAAGCTGTAGGACCCAGATAGGTGTGAATTTCTATTATTTATTTCAAAGGGTTGTTCACGGGAAGCCTAATTTTGGTCACTTAAATGCCAGGACAGTTAATCTTTCCACTTCTGCTCACCACACCAGAAATCCCCGTCATCTAACAGAATTCCTCTGTGCCACCAGCACGCAGCTGAAACCCACTAATGCCACACACTCCCACCATGCTCCCAAGGAATAAACCTGCAGCCTGCTGCGCTGCCTGCAGTGCTCAGATGGTCCTCAAAGCATGAGGGGAAGTATTTAAACTCCCTTGCTGTTAGCATGGAGCTGTTGGATGCTGGTGTTTGGCTGGGTTGTTGAAGTGAGGCTGGCTTTGTTGGGTGCCTCGGAGCCAGCTCTGGTGCCTGCAAGGTCTTGAGGTTTTGTACCCTCTGTACCTCACCTCCTCTTCAGCCAGCAGTGAGAAGCAGCAGACACAGGAGTTGAAAACATGGGTGTTCAACATAGCATCACACACTTAAGAAATCTGAAATGCTTAGTGGACCTGCAAGTTATACCTGATGGAAATGTCACTGCTCACTCTCAACACCAAATCCAATCTTTGGGCAGGCTCAGGCTGGACAATGCCAGAAATCATGCTGGGTGAGGTTTCTATCTGCTTTGAGCAAAAGCTGAGCCACAGATCCGTTGACCAAAGATCCCTGACGGGAGGTGATGCTGCTTGTACCCCACTCCTGCTGCGCAGCCATGCCGTGCCACTCGTAATGACTGTCCCTGCCACAGCTGGGACTGAAAAGCAAAAGCTCCTAGCACAGATGGAACAACACCAATGTCCCAGGAATCTGAGTCAGATTCTGGTTTCAAAGTGCCCCTGATGGTACCAACAAAGATTTTGTCCAACTCACATTAGCAGTTAAACTAGTTTCAGGACCAGTGGAGGGCAATATTGCTTTGGCTTCCTTGAATAAAGGGATTGAGGCACCAGCTAGGGCACAGAGCTGCTGTTTGCAAGGCAAAGCCCTTACTCTGGGCACAGGATGACACTTTTTGCTCCACGTAAACCAGCCCCCAGGGTGTACAGCCTCTGGAGTACCAGCACCGCCTTGTGGAATGCCTCACTCACTGAACACCAGCTTGCTGTAGAAATTGATGCTTTTGTGCAGACACCATTTCCCCAGACTCATACACAGGAAAAGACAGAGGTGAAAGCAGCTCCAGGGTGAAACACATTCTCTGTACATACCAGTCCTCTTATGACTTCTGTTGTTTTCCTCATTATGAGCTTGAGTCAGCATTCAAAACTTTCCCAGTTCTGCATTTACCACAATTAAATATATGAAGGAGGCCAAAAAACAGTACTTAGGCTGTATTTTGTGGAAATACACTCTAGTTAAGGCAGAACAATAAATGCTTCTGGACTTGAGCACAGCGTTCAGAATATGAAGTCATCAAGCCTGCAAAAGTAGCATGTGACTTAAAATATTTGCCCTTTTTAAAAGTAGTTCCTTAGACCCCTTTCATAATTTTAAATTCCTAATTTTAACTTTAAGAGGGAATGTTAGTATTTTGTGTTGCCTCTCCTAGCACTTTTGAATCAATCTTGCAGTTGTATCATTTATTCTGCTATAACTTCTCTCCCTGGAAAGAAATGCTTTGCACTTGTACTCAGTGAAGAGCTGTGGCATTCCTACTTTTTCATCTTTGGTGTCTGTGGCAAGTGATGACTACTTGTTGGCAACTATGGAACATGTGGCTGCTGGGTGACTGCTGCTGCTGGGGTGGTGAGTGGGCTTTCTGGAAAGATGGGAGAAGAGCAACAGGGCTGAAGCCTGGTTGGATAGAGGTGGCAGGATGTTGTCCAAATGAGGGACAAAAGCTGGGGCACCTGAGGGGAAATTAAAGCCTGATGGAGTTTGCAGGAGAGCTATGGGATTTGTGGGGGCAAATGTGAGGTTTTTTCTTTCTATCACTTCACTCACTGGCTGCTGCCACATCCCTGCCTGGTCCTGCTTCTGCTGTGTCTGGAGGACCACATTCCCCATGGAGGGTCCCACAGCAGTTGCCAGCACAGTCCCAGCACAGACCACCAGCAAGCACTGATGCTGCCCAGGCTGCACTGGGGCAAATCTGTCAGGAGAGATGATATCTTTGGTCAGACCTCTTACTTGGTTGTAAAAACACGGAAAAGGTTCCTACCTTTTTTTACCTGCAGAGAAGTTTGTGCCTGAAAACGTGAGGTTTTTTTCCTCAGCTATATCAGTTGCTCCAAGAAAAAAAAGGTGTAATTTCTTAGTGCAGTCAGTGTCTGTCATATCTGTAGGTATGTATCACAGCTGCATCATGGTTTGGAATTTAGCACGTGCCATTCAGTGTGAGCTGCAGATCCATGCCTGCTGAAATCTTGTCCAAGAGCCACATGTGCACTTCAAACCATTTTTTAATTGCAACCTGTATATGTTCAACCTGACCTTTACAGACACCAGAATTTATTTACACAGCATGGAAAGTGGTAGAAGATTGGAACTGAAGCCTGGAGAGCCTTAAGGTGTTATTGGGATTCATTTTTGCATGAGAGAAGCACCTATATTTTTTATGTATAACTATTAATGATAGGATAGCAGCAAAGTGACTCAGTGGAATCTAGGTACCTTCTCACAAGCCATAGATTGACAGAAAATATCTGCATTTCACCTTTAACATGTGACTGCAAAGAACAAGTTGGCAATACAAAAATCATTCCTCTTATTGATGTTATACACCCATCTTTCTGAGAGAGTTTTGATGTCAAAAATATCAAAACCTTCAGTGAAGACCTGAAATCTTTAATCACCAAACAGGTGCTTCAAAAACCTGAAATCAGTTTGGGTTTGGAACTTTTTGTCTTGTGATTTCACCAGGGACACAGTGGAACCACGAAGGTTCAGCTACTTTTTCCTTCCTTGTTGCAGTACTTCTGCCACAGGGAGTTCCATATTATTGCATTACATGTACAATGCTTCTGGCTCCAGAAGACAGGAAGGAACCCAGCTGAAAAGCCTCTACTTTTAATGACAAGAGGTGCTCCATGTTCAGTGATCTTAGACTTCAAGAAACAAATATACTGTACTTATGAAGACTTGCACCTCTGCCTATCCGCAACTCTGATCAAAATGGGGGAATCCAAAGAGACTGTGCAGTTAAATGAGTGCTGGCACATCACATGGCACACGAATGTATTGGTTTTACTCTACTGATAACATTTAGTGCCTCTTGTAAACCCATGTTTGTGCATCCCCTTTAATTTACATACTTGACAACAGCCTTGCTGAGGCCGAGCTAAACACGCAGGCAGGGTTAGTCTAACTCACCTGTGAAAAGCTGAGAAAGAAAATATTCTTTTCTTCTGTTGCATTTAGTGTTACCTTACCAAAAATATTGAATTAGACATTTATTTAGTTAGAATTAGTAATTGTCACATGGGTCTTTAGCTCGTTTGTGCATAGAATTATCTTCAATTCACAATCCTATTGGCTTTTAACACATGATCACAGGGAAGGACTCCATATGTCCTCATCTTCTGACATGTCTGTATTCCTCAGACAAAGGTGACTCTAATGAAAGAATCGCTAAACTTTTGGCTGCTGAGAAAGTCACACAGCAAAAAGAATTTATCATTTATCAGGAACAGCACCTCACTCCTCTGCAAAACTGGCAAAATCTTCTCAAAGAAGCAAGCTTTAGATCAAAAAAGCCTTGTCCCTTTAATCTTGTTTAGAGGAGAATAAAGAAAATTTCCAGATCCACCTTACTTCCTTCACCTTCATCTTTCTTTAAGTGCTAAAAGTGTTCAAAACTGGACACCATTCTCCAGTGAACATCACACTTGCAGAGGAAGAAAATTTCATCTACACTACAGACAAAGGGCATTATTTTATACATCCCAGTGCAATGTTTGCCTTTTTGCCATATCATTAACTCATATTCACTGTAACTTCCAGATCTTCTCCATTACTTTTATGCTGTTGCAGCTATTCCCAGGTTTGTGGGGTTTGGAGTTCAGGTTTTCCTTTCTGAGTGTAGGATTTTTCCTTATGAACTCACCCAATTTTTTTTTTCTTATCACCTTCTTCAAGACACCAAGTATAGTCTAGAACCTAATTATGTCCCGCAAACTGTGTGCAGCTTTCTTAGCTTGGTGTTTTCTGCAAATTTAATAAATACGCTATTTACTTCATCAGCAGTGTTTCACTGAAATTTACTCTGAATGAATATTCAGGTCTCAGTAATACCAGGTCCATGAGAGATCTCTGGGACATTTTCTCTTGAAACATGCTTCAGTGTGACAGTGATCTACTAATTATTCCCTTTAGTTTTGAAGTGGTTTAGGACTGACATACCCAGAGCGTATTTTCCTTGCTTGCTTATGGGAATTCCATGTGTAACCATGAAAAAAATCTCTCCAAAGTTGTGATTTACGGACTCTTATTCCTTCTTCCCTAATCCACAAGGCCTGTTATCCTGTCACAGAAAGAAATTAGGCTGGTTTAATACAATTTGTACTTGACAAATCCCATTTGTCCTTGCAGCTTGTTTGATTATTTGTTCCTTTAGTCTCTGGCTCTTCCTTTCCCTGCTTTCTAAAGATAAGCTTTACGTTTATCATTTTCCAGGCTTATCCTGTGTAACTTATCTGGCACACATTTCATTACTTGTTTTCATCTCCAGCTTCCTCTGAAGGTGAGATTTGGTCAACTTCGTCGGTCATCAAGCAGCACTCTTTTAAGCTGACACACTCCCGTGCACTTTGTAATGTGCATGATCAATGGCTCCAGAAGAGCTTTGGAGCACTCCCTCAGTGCTAACTATCCTTATTTCACAGAAGATATCAGTGCTCATGCTTGTGGATAAACTACAGCCACAGTTGCCTTAGCCTCCACAACTGCAGCACCACTGTCAATTTGGCTGCTCTGCTTTGCTTAGCCACAGTCTGCAGTAGCCCAAGATAATTTTGTTCCTCTGCCTAAACAATGACAAACTCCAAATTTCAAACAAAATGATCTTTGAGGCAGGTCACTTATTGGATTCTGATTTAAGTTATGCCACCAGTGTAGCACAAACAACTGTAGTTTGTAAAGGGCAGAAGAGTCAAGTTTCACACTTTGCTTCAATCTTCTAACACTCACCAGACCCTGTGTCTCCCATCCTGGCTCCTCTCACCCTTTTGATCCTTACATTTCACCCGGTCCTATCTTTGCTTTGTGAAGCACAATGTTATGTAAGGTGGAAAACCCAGGAGGGTGTGGAATACGATGGATGAGGCAGCTGTGAAAACAGGGCTGAAGAAGAGTTGTATGGAACATCTGTGGTGGTGCATTCCACCCACGGCCCACCTCCACCTGCCCCCGTCCCCACTACTCAATTTCTGTTGCAGCATGAAACAGAATTTAGGAACCTATAGTGGATTTGAAAAAATTACAGACTCTCTCCAGAACCCACTCCTAACATAATTCATTGGTTTGGCCAGTTTGAAAACAAGACAGGAGATGGTGACTTACTATGTATTATTGGTGCTTAAATGCCAACACGGCCCCACCAACAGCTGCACTACCAAATGCTGCAAACTCAGCAGCCACACTACGAGTAGCCATACATCCATGGATGGCAGCACTAGATAAAAAAGATATGATCTTTATGGTCCCCTTACAGGAAGATGATAAAGAGAAATTTGCTTTTACTTGGGAAGGTGTACGATGTACCTTTAGCAGACTCCCATGGGGGTATAAGCATTCACCCATGATTGCTCATGCTGCGCTTGCTGAACTTTTACAGACAGTGTCACTTCCTCACGATGTGAAATTATGTTAATATAGATGATATTCTAATTGCAGGAGATTCACCTGAAAAGATGGGGAAGCAGCAGTAACAGTGAAAGCACTGCATAAAGAAGTAGAGATCCCACCTGAAAAATATATCAAAGGCCAAGTGAAGATGCAAAGATTTTGGCTACTTGATGGATAGCAGGCAGTGCAGTAATTTTTCCAGACACCTTAAGAAAAACAGAACGGCTGCAGTCATCCCAATTTAGGAAAGAGTTACAAAAGATAGTGAGAATTCAAGGATATTGGAGAAAACAAGTGTCTGGATTTTCTACCACTGCTTGCACATTATATTCCTTTTCATGAATGGGAAAACTGCAGAGGTGGAATTCGGAACATGAAGAGGCAGTCAAAACTTTAATACAGGAATTAAAACCATCAATCACTGGGACCAGTACACCCCCATGACCCTGTCATAACAGAATGGGGTTTTGCTGAACAGGGTACTTCCAGTAACCTATTTCAAATTGTTTCACTGATGCTTCAGCAAAAAGGATAAATGGGAAGTGGCAATGTAAGGCTACTGCACTAAACATTGACACTGGCAAACAAATAATAGAAGAAGGTGAAGGTAGTAGACAAGTAGGAGAATTAAGGGCAGTTATTATGGCAGCACAAAATGCAGCACAATATGTAGAGTCTTATGCTGTGTGGATTAGGCATCACACAATGATTCAGTCAATGGAAATAACTGAACTGGGAAGTAGGCAGATCTTCAGTTTGGAGAACTCAAGACAGGCAATTACTTCTTGATATAGACAGGAAATATCATTCAAAATGGGATGGGGGAAAGCTCATGCCAAGGGTAATAAACCAGCCACAAATTGGAATCAAAAGGTGGATGAATTGACTAAAATTAGGGAGATAAAAATAGGGAACTCTTTAAATCCTGAGTGGTATCAATTGGAAGAATAGCCCATCATCAGAAATTAGGTCACACTGGCAAATCAGCGCGTTATTTTGCTGCACAGAGCAAAGGTTAGAAAACTTATGTAGCTACTCTTACAGAATGTCCTCAATGCAGCTTAAAATTGCAATCAGATCACCCTGCTAAAGCATCACCGTACACATCAACCAAGGGAAAACTTTATGGTCTACATGGCAAATTGATTGTCTGAGGCCATTCAAACCCTCTGTACGTTACCAACCTATCCTCTCAGAGTGTAACAGTAGTCTTCCAGCTTACCTATGGTGATTAAGTGCTGAAAAGCTGATGGATGGAAGTGCAGGGGTTATGATCTTGGTTCTTGAGTCTACTTACTCCCCATACCATTCAAAGTGATACTGGCTCATACTTCTCATGTAAAGAGGTGGAAGGATGGGCCAAGCAAGAAGAAATTCAGTAGGTATTACACACTCCAAATTACCCCAAATCAAATGGGATGGTAGAAAGACCTGAGGGATTATTGAAAAGGAGCCTTAAGACACACATTATTCAGTGGGATACTTGACTTTCCAAAGCTCTTCATCAACTGAATAATTGGCAATCTGTGAGTCAAGCATTCTTTGCAAAAGTTGAACTTGATGCTTTACCTTCCAATTTAAAAAAGTATCGGGTAGCATTACAGTCAGAACAACCTGTTATGGTAAATTTACCACAAACGGGAACTGTGCCTATGACTCTGACTAAACCTTATGGCTTACTTGCTTGGGAAGCTACTGATAGTGTTGAAAAATACAGAATCAATGCATAGTGGATATATCCTGCATCACAAAAGGGATAACCCATTCCACTTTCCCCATCAAAACCTTTTATTTCTTTTCTTTTACATCAGAAAAAGAACCTATATTGATAGCAATGAAAACAGCTGTATACCCACAACACAGTCTTGTTTTTCCTCTTGATTGAGACACTATAATCCCTCCAGATCAAACACAAAAGCCTTGGGATCATGCACTACATTATACTGGAAGACTGGGGATCCTGCCAAAAAATAAGGCAAGCTTAAACCTTGCTACTTTGTTTATACAGTGAAATGAGGTATATCTTGAAGATAAGTGAAGATGGGAGACACTATATGGAAAAAGAATTAGCATAATAATAATTGTAATACTAGGGGAGGATTTAAAAATAAAAATAGGGTGCTGGGCAATCAATGAATCTACCCCAGAAAGTCCCATCAAGATTAATATATACTATACAGTTTTTTTCAAACCCAGAAATAATGAGAAATCTTGCTAAAAAACTCTCAGAACCAGACCGCCAGTTCAATCTTACTTTCACAACCCATACTCACATTTTGCCTCTGGGTAAACCTGATGTAGAGCTATTATTTGATTTCATTATTGTTAAGCACAAAATGTGGAATTTGTGTACAATGGGGTGTCTATGGGTTGATGCATACATAATTCTAAATGTAGCTATGCCTGATCTAAATATATCAGCAGTAGCAACTAGACAAGAACATCTCCTTTTGTAGGCAGGAAAGGATTAGTACAGATGAAAAGAAAAAACAACAAATTCCATCTTTAAATGGACCTAAAAGACACATCATTTTGATATGATGTGGAATACAATACTTTGGGATATTGTATATTGTATGCCATAAAATAATGTTGTATATTGTATATTGTATACCATAAAGCCAATCATTGTGATGGGATTAAATCAGCATGAAACCATACTCTATCTGATAGAACATAGACTATGGGGCCAACAAAATGCATACAGACCTGTTGATGTTGGTGCATGTGTTGTTCAGAAACAACAGGGATTTATTTGTGAAAGTAATACCCTTGTGGCCCAAGACATTTGTTTGACACTGAACAAAATATCTGTCATTTTGAAATACATCCTGACGAAACCCTGAAACTGTACTTGTATATGTTGGAAAAGGATTTGGGGTATTTTGAGAACTCTTTGTGATTCTGTACTTAGATATAACACCACTGTAGAGACAAGCAATCAGTCAAATATCTGTGTCTGTAATTTTGCCAAACTGGGATGCAATTTTAACCATTCAGCTCCTCTTACAACCCACCAATTGTTGCAGACTAACTGCATCTCATATCAAGATTTACCACCCACCTCCACTGGCATGAATTTTATCTTGGTGAAGAAACTACTACAAAATGATGACCTGAGTCAAGAACCAGAACGTACATGTCTAAAACCATGGACATAGAACTAAGCACTGTTCATTATGACACAGACAAGAAATGTCCTAGATAGAGTGAAGAAAGATGGAGAACATCACTAGTGGGATGGGATACCTTATTTGGGTGGAACTCATCACCAACAAGAACGCTAAATTGAATCCTATTGTAATTTTATTTATTTTATTTATCCTATTGTAAATTTATTTATTTATTATTTATTATTGTTACTGAACAGAGTGTGGAAAATAGCTAGATGTGTGCCACAGTTGCAAAGCCCTCCTTACATATGTAATACTACTCAATCATGTTTAATAAAACCTAAATAATTATGTAACAACCAAAAAATTCCTTCAAATTACAACTAGAATATGGCATTAATCTGTTTATAGGCCCTGAGGCAAGAGGTGACCCCATCACCACTCTGTGGTGCAAGATGAATTGACTTTAAGTCATGGGGTGGGTTGTGTTGGTGCATTTCCCACACCCTCACAGCCCCCTTGGACCTGCTCTGTGACTTCAGCAATTCCCATTAAGCCTTGACCATACCAGCTGGGCGGTGAAGCATCCCTTGACTGTACGAGTTGGGCAGTGAAGCATTCCTTGACCATACCAGGAACTCTTGAATTGCAAAGCTGGGAGCGGCACTGTTCACTGTTCACCCAGGACATCCATTTCCTGACCAAGGTGGAGAACAAGGGATAATCAATTCTCCCCTGACAGCCTTGGAACATTACTTAGCTGAATTGTAGCCCAAGTGGAATGGTACCATTGTTATCAGACTTTTGAAAAACTTCAGTAGTTACCGCCTTGGGTTATGGCCAGGATTATGGCCATAATGATTAAAGTTAGTAATTTTGTAACCCTATAAACAGGGGACCTAAGTGAGGCCCTTTGAACTCTGATGGACTGCAGTCGACTGTGCCAGTATCTCTGTCTGAGTTGGATGCCTCTCAGAGCCCACAAACTCTCAAGTTTGTGATACTTGAAGGACCATCCACAAAAGCTGATGGGGCATGAGCTAATACCCTCCACTCTTCTGATGCTCAGCCCTCACCCTTTGAGAAATGCATTCATAAATTCAACAGGAGTATTTCACTGAACTCAAGGGGAACTTCTAACAAGTACCTTTTTACATATATATATACACCTCTACATCTGTGTGTATGCATTTGTGAATTGATCCAAATGCCCTCTAACATGTATAGTACGAATACTGCCATCCTCGATCTACAATTAAGTAGTTGTTGTGAGTAAATCAGTAAATTTTGATTTAAAAACAAAAAATGTCAGTAACTCCTGTTGGATCACTTTATAAATACTAGTCAATGATTAAGTGCTGCTAAACCCTTTAGACATAAATCTTTGATCAAATATGGGACTTAGATTGGACTCAGCTACATCTAGGATCTCTCAGGAGTTTAGAAAGCAAGGGGGTCCTCTATGAACTTTGTGACTTAACAGAAGAATCTCCCTTATCCTTTTGCACCCTTACCCTTTTGCATCCTCAGTGTCAATGTAAATCATTCGAAATTGTTTCTAAATTGATTTTCCTTTGTATGCTTGGTTTATGTAGTGAGTAATAGAGTGAACCTTGCCATTGAACTCTGTTAAGCCACACGTTAGCAAATTTATATTAAAACCTGCTTTTGCTAATACCTTTGGTGATGATTTTTTTAGTGGCCTAAACCACTCATTTTCAAGAGTAGCACATGGGGAAAATGCTGTGTGTGTGGCACACTGGGCAAGCAGAACATCAGCTCCCTCAGCCATGCTCCTTTAAAAAGTCCAAGCAGTGACTTCAAAATTTCTGGTTTACAAATAAACAGAGAAGGTTAGCAATAATAAAATTGAGCAGAATGGTGTTTCCCAAGAAAATACCAATTTCATACAGTTGGATTGTTCTGCGGCAATATTAAAGATTTCCAGGCAAACTGTGAACATGAAATATTACAGAAATGCAAAATTGATAATTTGCTTTCTGTTGGAATGGGAAGAGAGCTTGTCATGCAGGTGTACAACCTCTGTGTCCCACTGCAGTAGTCTATTTTGCTAAACAAGGCACACAGGCCTTTCTCAACAATTTTTTTATTCAACCCATTTTATTCCAACCCATGACACTCTCCAAATAACTTTCAACTGCTTGATCAATATTTCAAATGATGTGCACAATCACTCCTTCACCTCTGTGTGTGTGGAGGGACCTGGATGGAAGTTTGGTTCATTTTAACTGTAAATCAAAGAAAATGTTCTTGACTTAAAACACAGCTTTTACTTAAGGGAGGCATACCTTTAAGAAGGTTAGGCTGAGTTAGAAGTGAGCATTGATTATTTCATACCTTTGTGGCATAACTGCACCTTCTGATTTTTCTCTTTTCAATGGGCATTAAGTACTCATGTTTCATATAGCTTCCCTCCCTTCCACACTTCCCTCAAGGAATTTTAAATTTTTTTTAGGCAGGAAGGGGAAGATACTATCCTTGTTGCTTAGGAAGCTGTGGAGATCAAAAGGCAATTTATTTATTATTCTTGTTTTGCAGTTATAGTTCTAATAACTCAGCAGAGGGTGTGAACTACTGAATTACATTTCACTTTCACCAAGTGTTTTATTTCAAGGAACAGCACAAGAGTGCTAATCTCCAAAGTAAGGCTTGTGCAACAATGATGTTAGCAAAAATTAAAACATGAGATAAACCATCAAATTTTCTCAGGTATGTTCTACCCTAAAGGTGTATTTCAGGTACTCTTGCTCCAGATTCCCAAGAAGCAGTGCCAATCACAAACTGGTATTGGGTATCAGTGGTCAGCCTGCCAGACTGCTGTCCAGACTTCTTGTGCAAACTCCCCTAGCTCATACTAAACATCTCAACCTGTATCCACATTTTCTCGGAAAAACAATCAAAATGTAAATATTTTACATACCTTCCTGTGGGCAAAAATACTTTCTTTCACCAGGGCAAGATGGAAGCCATCTACCATCCCAGGCTCCAGCAACAAGCAACCTGCATCTGCATAAGTGGCAGCAAGCAGAAAAGATGTTGTGACCACAGCGACCCTCTCAGCCTTTATAGGAGCACCACAGGGCTCGTCAGTCTGTGACCAGATCTGGGCCCCAAGGCCTTGGATCCTGACAGAAATTCCAGGCATAAGGAAACCCACTACACTTGTGTTGCTCACTTGAGAAAATATGTCACCATGCAAGATATAGAGAGCCACATTAAATTTTTTTAACTCTCAACATATTTAAAACACTGTAAAGAACTTGTAACTTTAAGTTACATTATAAATTTAAAAAAAAATTCTAAGGCAATAGCTTAATATTTTGAAGTTATCATTAAACAGTCTACAATTTTTAAATACTGTGATTTACTGAATAGTTTTATCTGGTTTCAAAAGTAGCCTTAAATAAAAGCTGCATAAGCACAGAAAAATCACTTATGTTTCCCTGAAAAATACTTATGATTCAAAGTTGTTTCAGTCAAAATGTTATTATATAAGAAATAAACAGACTGTGTTTGTTAATACTAAGAAAATATTGTGTCAGAAACACTAGTTGCCAAATGCTGCAGGCAGTGAAATCAGGAAAAATAGAACTTCCAACAGACTACAAGGGAAACTAGGGAGAAAGGAAGACAATAGTGAGATAACAAGTTAAGAAAGAGCTAAGGAATTAAATACACACCACAAAAATCCTGTGTTTCAAGGGCTGAGGTTCTCACATTTAAAATCACTGCTTCAAACTATGAGGAACAAGTGAGGCATATAAGAAGGGGCTGCAGCAGTTAGTTTGTCTGTCTAGCAGGTTATAATTTCATTTTTACAGAACTGTCAGGTTCCTCAGCTTCCTCTTTTGTGACCAAATCTACTTCCATTCAGCTGAATCATGCAGTACAATCCCAATATGTCTTCTTTCCAAGGCTGCTTTCTGCAGCCAGTGCTTTTATGGGACTTAGATGAGGTTTTGGTGATTCATAGTACTTAAACTACTCAAGAGCACTTTTTAAATTGGAAAATTCACTTGAAGTAAATGCATCATCAGCATGATTGTTCATGCATGAAAGAACTACAAGCAAAACAATGAGCACCATTTTTTAAAACCTACACTTAAGCCAAGAAAAACAGTTATCATGAAAGATATTAAAATACCTTATTTTTCAGTTTCCATGAATCTCTCATGGAAAACATGGGTTATCCTTGTCTCTGCATCTCTTATTCTGAGAATCCCAAATTGCAAATGAAAAAAAAAATAATGTGCACATTGGTTTAGAGTCGTTAACATGATACATAGCAACATAAATTAGATTATCTAAAACAGATTAGGGTACTACTGATTTAGTGTTATTCTTCTAGCAGCCTTTTCCAGGAAAAAAAGCCTATAGGATCTAGGCATCAAATGACCTTATTATTCCCTACTTTGCTTTCGGAAGTCTAAATATGAATAAAGTGCAATTTAAATCTTTTTAGAATTGGTGGAAGATGGTCTGGTATCTGCCAAGCACTGTGGATTTGAAGAATATGTCAGATACTTAAATGAAAATGGACGCCCGAATTTTTGACATTTATCCCAAGGAAAATATACTCTCTGTGGGTTATGTATGTGTATGTGCCTATGTAGCATTTTCACAGATGATTTGATAGTGGTACTTCCAAAATATTTCTACACCTTATAGCATCAATGCAATCTTTCACACTTACTCCATTCTGGAAGTGCTTATTTATTTATTTATTCACTTAGATAGATTTATATGACACATAGAAAGGTCTATCTGCAACTCTGCATGCTTTTGATAGGAAGATATAGGAAGATATAGTCAAACTGGTGAAAACTAGTATAAACCCAGCAACCTCCATTAAATCGGAAAACAGTCACTGAAAAATAAATTAAAAACCATTGCCTGCTCCAGACAGTCATTCAGATAACCTGCACTAACCAAAACCATGAGGCCAATTGGAGAAGGTGACTTCAAATCTTAAGAGCATTTTAAAAAGGGGCTCTCCGAGCCCCCAGCTCTGAGTGCAGCCAACCCAGTCCCGGCTTCGTGCTCCATGACAAGTGGGGAGTGGAGATGGGGCCATGAGATCTGAAGGTGAAAGGAATTAGGAAATTTCACAGGGGAATGGTACAGTCCAGATGTGAGAGCTCCACACCAGGATGAAAAAGGAGAGGATACATGTTCATCTTGCTCTTAGCGTAGGGTTTGGGGGCAACTGGGTGCTTTTGACACGGATGGAGACTCCTGCCCTGGAAAGCTGACTTGTCTGGGGAGCTGCCATCTGCCTTAGAGTTTGCTAACCAAGATTCAGAGGATTAAACACCACCATCAGCAACGACTAGCACCTCTTCTCCAAAAACACTGCTCCAGCAAAGGCAGCAGCGCTGTGGCCTCAACTTTCTGTGATGAGCTGACAGCCACCTTGTAGCTGGAATAGCAAGTCTGGACACAGAGGAGGAGCATGTGGCATGGGAGTTTGCAGGACCAGCTGTGGCACAACACATGGAGACAAGAACAAGCCAGTGAGTGACAGCCAGGGGAAATGAGCTAATACCTATAGGATAGATGGGGCATTTTCACTGGTTTACTCCTCCAGCAACTTCACTTGGTGAACTTGAACTGAAATATGGATGTTTCTAGTGAAGGTGATACAGATGTAGCCTGTGTATTCTCAGGCTCATCTATAAGCAGTCTGCTTGCATCGTTTCCTATTTGTTTCCATTACTGGGTAAAAAAGTAATCGGAAGAGTATGTCAAAGCTTACCTTCAAAGCTGACTGTCACGGCTGCTTGGCCTTTAGTTTGTGACCTCTCTAAGCCACATACTCCATTTAGATCCTCTAAAACTGCTGTAGGAAATCATTCCCATAAATTGTACCTAAAGGCCCCTGCGAGGATGAATTCAGTCCTTCACCTCTACATCTGCTCTAATTTTCTACTCTCCATCCCCCTGATTTGGAGATCAATCATCTCCCTTAGTCCACACTGCTCCTGACATTACAGGTGCTAAGAAAAATCAGAATAAGCACATGTACTTAGTGTCTTCCTCCTAGTCCTTATATCTTGATGATAACATATCTTTTCACCCCTCTTCCTATTACAGGGTTCTTTTTGTGATGTTAGGATGCTTCCCAAGTATTTTTTCAAATAATAGAGATTTCTGTGGCAATTCCTGTGGATGCTGTTTACCAAGATATTTTCCATATTGTTTTTGTATGGCCAGGTTTTGGTAGGTAGGGGTCCACATGGGTGGCTTCTGTAAGGAGTTGCTAAAAGCTTCCCCCATGTCTAACAGAGTCAATGCCAGCCAGCTCCAAACCTGACCTGCAGCTGGCAAAGGCTGAGCCCATCAGCGATGGTGGTAGCACACCTGGGACAACAGAGTTAATCATAGAACCATAGAATGGTTTGGGTTGGAAGGGACCTTAAGGATCATCTCGTTCCAAGCCCTGCCCTGGCAGGGATGCCATTCATTCCACCAGGTTGCTCCTGGCAATGATCCAACCTGGCCTTGAACACTCTCAGACATGGGTGATCCACAACTTCTCTGGACAACCTGTTCCAATGCTTCACTACTCTCTTTTTCTTCCTAATATCTAAACTAAATCAGCCCTCTATCAATTTAAAACCTTTGCCTTTTGTCCTGTCACTATCTGCCCATATAAAAAGTCCCTGTCCCTCCTTTTTATAAAGCCCCTTGAGGTACTGGAAGGTCTCCCTGAAGCCTTCTCTTCTCCAGGCCAAACAACGACAGCTCTCTCAGCCGGTCTTCATAGGAGCTCTGATCATCTTTGTGGCCCTTCTCTGGACCTGTTCCAACAGGTTCATGTCTTTCTTTATTGAGGACCCCAGACCTGTATGCAGTACTGCAAGTACTCATAAGAGTGGAGTAGAGGGGAAGAACCACCTCCCTCCACCTGCTGTCCACATTGCTTCTGAGGCAGCCCAGGTTGGCCTTCTGGCTGCGAGTGCACAGCGTTGGCTCAAGTTCAGCATTTCATCTGTGAGAACCCCCGAGACCTTCTCCACAGGACTGTCTCAAAGACTTCTTCTTACAGTCTGTACTCAGATTTGAGATTGTCTCCGCCCAGATATAGCACCTTGCATCCTGTTGAACTTCATGAGGTTCTCATGGGCCCACTTCTCAAGTTTGTCCAGGCCATGAAGGGGTGGGGGGGAAAACCCTGGGCAACCACAGCCAGAGAGAGGAGTAAAAATACATGAGAACAACTCTGCAGACACCAAAGTCAGTGCAGAAGAAGGGGGAGGAGGTGCTCCAGGTACCAGAGCAGAGATTCCCCTGCAGCCCGTGGTGCAGACAATGGTGAGGCAGCTGTGTCCCTGCAGCCCAATGGAGATCCATGGTGGAGCAGAAATCCACCTGCAGCCTATGGAGGAACCCAGGTTGGGGCAGGTGGATACCTGAAGGAGTCTGTGACCCTGTGGGAAGCCTGCATTGGAGCAGGCTTCTGGCAGGACTTGTGACCCTACTTCCTTCTCTGTAACCTATCAGAATCCTTCTTACTTGTCTTTGTAACTAAAACATTTCTCTTAGCCTCAATTACCTCTCCCTCTGATTACAGAAAGCCTCACACTGTTCATTTATTCTCCTTACTGTTCTTCAATCAGCTGAAATTACTTGTTATTGTGACTACTGCACTGCCTCTTTCAAATATATTGAGAAACATGGCTTTGAATCCAGAGACATCATGGGACACACAAACTGAGGATAAGCCAAGGCAGAATGTAGTTATGACTTCTGCTGTTGAAGAAAGTAAAATTAAAACCTATTGCAAATCCAAAGGGGATCACGAGGAGTTACAAACAATGGGTACCTCATTGCAATCACTTTTCAGCAGTTTTTATCAGTAACCACACATTTGAGTCATTCTTAGAGAGATGTCCTGTTCTCTGATGAATTCTTAAAAATTATATTCTGGTTTGACAGAGAATCCTGTCTCTTAAATAACTAAAATACTTTACACTTGGCCCAGAAATTTCATTTAAGGATTAGTGAACCCTGTTTTGCCTATCATGAGTAATTTACCTCAATTTTGTCCACTCAGAAGTGGTTTTATCTTAACAGAAATGAAAGCAAAAAGTTCCACTTTGGTCACTTAAGAGAATCTATTCAGTGAGTAATCTTGACATGAGCAGTGACTTAGTACTGAGGATTTAAAATCCAAATTAAGCCTTCCTCTTTCTTCTCATTACCATTTTTAGCTTATATCTCCAGCTCAGGAAAACTTTCATGAATATGCTGCTAATATTTGTAATTGCATTAGTATTCTAATATTCCATCAAAATAATTTCAAATGGAAATACATTGAACCACTTAGCAATACTTCATAAGCTTTATTTCATTAAGGAGGAAGCTTCATTTATTAGGGAGGCCGTGGCATCTGTAATGGTACCATTATGTTTCAAAAGAATATTTCTTCATCCTTGGTTCATATTTATGTTCTTCTCCTTAATTTTTTTTCTTAAATGATGGTTTCTTGCAAGTATGTGCGAAGCAGGCTTAGTGACAAGATTATGCTGCATGGTTTGCATGAAATATTTTGCTGAAGAATCTCTCTGGTTCCTTCCTGCATTCAGAGCACTTTACAGTACTTTCTGTAACTGCCATGAGGAGTTTGACCACTTTTGTGGGGGTTTGGCACTATGAAAAATTGGCTGCTGATTATCAGGAGAGATTGGGGTCATATGCCACACTAGTGCAAACTAGGAGGTGGGAGCAGTTTGAGAATTTAAAAATAAGAATTTTTTGAGAATTTAAATTTAAAAATTTAAAAATTGCTTTGCCCAATGTACTTCTGTACTCAGAGTAAACTAAGTAATTCTTTCTAAACTGAATGTTTCAGGTAAGAAGCAAAAATGTAAGAATCGTATCTGTGAGAGCAACTGCAACAATTAACAAATACTGAAGAAAAAGGAATGTGATGTTTTAATAATCTAACATTTTATAAAAATAAATAATAATAAATCTAGTAATTTTTCTATATACAAAAATTCAAAGTTCTCCCACTAAAATGCTTTTAAAAATTGTGTCTTTGTTACTAGTACTATTCATCAGGTTTTTGGATAGAATCAAGAAATGGAAGCAAACCATCAAAAAAGCTGAATGAGAAGAAGATACATCCTTTTCCGAGTATATCTCAATAAACATAATGTAAACTTCATTTTCTTCTTTGCACAGATTATTTTGTAGCCACAGTCATTATTTTCATGTCATTAGCTTCATTAAACTAACTTTGATTATGATTAGCTCTGTAAGTACAGAAATATCATATAGTTTACAAAGATCTGGAACTTTTTTCTGAAGCATGAAACATGCATTTAAAAAAATAAATAATTTCATTGAATGGTAGTTTTTCAGGGAGCTAGCTATTAAATGGTTTTAGTCGGTGGTAAGAGATGGAAAGACTGTCCCCTTGTGGATAGGAATATGAGGAAAAGAGATACTGTAACTCACTGAGAGCAGCAGTAACCCCGGGTATTTGGAGTCTCATTAGGAATTTGGCTAGGATCCTGCCTCGCACATGGCTCATAAATCAACACTCGAATGTACAAAATGCTATGGAGAGCCCTTTTTTAAAATTGGTTGGCCTGACAGACAGCAGAGGGTAAAGACTGAGCTAATGTAGCATCCTTGCTAACACCACCAGTCCAGGCTAACACGTAAATCTAACTGCTGCAGGCAGCTGCAGCACTGCCTGCATTTGAAGAAACCTATTTTGAGAAGGACAGCCTCAGAGCAGACAATGGGAGAAGGCTCCACAGTAAAGACAAAGCCTTATGGTGCATCTATTAAGCAGTGTGCTACCCACATGCATGCATCTGTCCAACCCCTGCTAGATCATCCATCCACAGGACACAGCACCATTGTCCTCACTCCAGCAGCCGCACTGACAGAGGGACCGGAGCTGGACTGACGCACATCTGGCTGGAGACACTCATCTGTGCCTGCAGACGCTACATTATTACATTTGTGTTAGAGTTTTCCCATACCCATCATCGCCTCTGACCCATGAGATATACCAGAAGATGCCAGCACCCCATCTTCCCTCAGATCTGGGAAAATCAATGGTAACTTTAAATTTCTGCATGGGGAAGCAGAACTTCATGGGACTGCTGAGATAGCAGGGGATCTTTCTCATAGGAAGTGTTCTGGTTTGTGAAATCCAGTCCTTCCCTATTGCAGACAGTTACAGCCCCCCTAACACATTCTTCTCATTGGGCCTATATGAAGAATTTTCTCCCAACTACCTCAACTGCAAGAATTTTCTGAAATATCATTAGAACCCTCACAAATTTTGGCTTAGCCATATTCACAGTCAGTGTATCTATTCAGTATATTATTCTTTATTTTAAGCTGCTTTTTTTGCCTCCTTATAGTTGAATACCCAGCAAAGAGTAACCATATTCTCTCCTAGCCTTTATCCTGTCAAACTAAGGAAGCCACATACCTGCTGCTTTATTGTACAGGCCAGGTTCCCAAAACACCTTCATAATGTGATGTGTCACCTGAAAGTGTCCTGTGGGCTCAACTTTCTCCACCAACAGTTGCTCAAGAATGTATTCAGACTCATCAATATACAACCTTACTCTGTCCCTTATGGAAACACTTTAACTGATACCTTAGTTTCTAGTGTTGGATTTTTCACACAGTCACATTTCAGAGGTCACTCCCAAAAAGCCCACCTAACGCAGTAGTTGATTTCATCTGTTGTTTCCTACTCATCATTTCTCAGCTTGTAGCAGAAATTCTCATTTTTACAGCAATGAAGGAAATTGCATTGACTGAGAAACAGGCTGCTGACATCCTTTGGAGATTTTCTACCACAAAGTCCTAAAGGTTACCAAGTCCAATACTGGCAAGCAGAGGTGCAGGTCGGTGTGAGGGGTGAAGGAGACATAAGCCTGAAATAATACTTGGCCATTGATAAGAGGACATTTGTGGAGTCACCATCCCTGGAGGTTTTTAAGAGGATCTGGATCTGGTGCTGCTGATACAGTTTAGTGATTTAGGGGTTTCAGTGGCAGTGCTGGGTTGACAGCAGGACTGGATGATCCCAAAGGCCTCTTCCAACCTTGATGGTCCTGATTCTGTAATCCTGATTCATGCTAGGTGGAGCTCACCAAGTCATAAATTGTCCTCCACAAAAAGCAAGCGTGTCACATCTCCAGCTCTGATACATAAACCGATCAGGTTGTTGCTTGAATGGTTGAAGGTGACAATGTCAAATCCCGTGTGAAGTCTTTGCAGGCCTAGATAGACACAAATATTTGCAAACATACACTAGCACTTTTCATTCAAATATATCCTATTCCTAAATTTATGACACTGGATGAGTTCCATGTGCACACGGGCAAATGGCCATGGGCCATATAATTTGGTCAATGTGGGATTCTGTAAAAACGTCCAGGCATATATCAAGCCTACACTGTGCATACAGTTTTTCTGCTGTTGGGTTTTTTGGGCTTTTTGGTTGGGTTTTTTTTTTTTTTTTTTTTTTTTTTTTGGGGGGGGGAGGTTGTGTGTGTTTTACAGGTCACTTTGACTGTCAGATGACAACAAATTAAAAGAGGAAATTCTTAAAACCTGTTTCCTCTGCCTCTGACTTAACGCTAGGAAGCAATGTGAAACCAGACTGTTTGTTTCTGTACTTCACGGAGGAAGCGTCATGGGGGTTGCGAAAGTTCCCCGCTTCCTCCGCAGTGATGAAACTTCTTGAAAAAAAAGGTGTATCTTTGCATAATTTCATGCCGCGGGCTGGGGGCAGTGCCTGGCGCGGCGCTGAGGAGGCTCGGNGAGCCGCGGCCGCTGCTGGTGAAAATCGTGATGGCCGGAGAGTCCTGCGTGGGGAAGACCTCCATCGTGCGCAGGTACACGGAGCCCGCCGGCTCTCCCGCCACCTCCTACATGGCCACGATCGGTGAGTGCCGGCCGGCTCCGCCCGCCTCGCTGCCGCTCCTCGCCCTTCCCGCCGCGGTGCCCGCGGCTCGCACACGGCCAGACCGGCGCTGTCAGCGCGGCACCGCCGGGCTGGGAGATGTCAAACCTCCCTGCGCTGCGCTGAGCGTGTGTGCAGCCGCGTCCAGCAGCTTAAACCTCTGCCGGGGTGTCAGGACACTCCTCACACTGGCTCCGGAGCCACTGCAAAGTGCTGGCTCGTTGCACTGTCCTTGCTGTTCGTCTGGGCAGTGGGAACCTACTCCTGTTGTAAACTTGTGAAGACTTGTTTCTCGCTGTTCCTTATTGCCCACTGAGGCCCTGCTGCTGTGCATCGGTGCAGGTGCAGAGAACACAATACAGAGTCCCAGATCAGCGAGGCTGGAAATGACCTCTGCGATCATCGAGTCCAGCCTGTGACCAGACACCACCGTGTGAAACAGACCATGCACTAAGTGCCATCTCCAGTCTCAAACACCTCCAGGGGGACTCCGCCACCTCCCTGGGCAGCCCATGCCAATGTCTAATCACTCTTTATGGGAAGAAATTCTTTCTAATGTCCAACCTAAACCTTCCCTGGCACTGCTTGAGGCTAATTCCTCTTCTCCTGTCGCTTGTTGCCTGGGAGAAAAGGTTGATACGCACCTTGCTACAGCTTCCTTTCAGGTACCAACCTCAAAGAGTTGTCAAATGTCAGTAAAATGCCCAGTTCATCAATATTTCGGGCTAGAAAAGGCTTTAACTTTGTGTTTATATTTTAATGGTATTAAGATACCTTCTACTGTGGTTAGCGGTGTGCATGATGATTAAAGCAGAGCTGTTGCTATGATGGAAATAATTAACCCTGCCAGACCATGTCAGTCCTGCGCTGGCACCACACGCTGCAGATGGGGAGTGATGGGGAATTCCCCACTGCTTTGGCACTGCAGGCCCACAGTGCCATGGGGAGTGGCAGGCTGACTGTCCACATGCTGAAAACCGTGTCTGCAGCGTGAAAATGTGTTCCGTGAGTGCTGTGCTTTGATTTGCTCTGGAGATTTTTACAGGTTTTAGTTGGTAAATTTTCATTTTTAAGAGTTCGTGTGTAAGAATTTTGTTTTATTTTATTTTATTTTGAAGAGAAAACTAAATTATGCCAGGAAATTGTGTATTCCGGCATTTGGAATATGCATGGTCCTTTTACACATCTTTCAGTCTGGGAGGAGTTGGCATAACAGAATTAAATACCAGACAGTAGCTGTGGCAGTAGTTGGTCCAACGAATACTTAATGTCCATGAGATGACTTGACCTGTCCACATAAGAATAGCTGAACTTCAACCACTTCTTATTTTCTTGCCCTTTCTTACAAAGCAGTTTCTGAAACCAGCACAGATGAAGAGCAAAGAACACAACTAACAGTTAAATCAGGAAATTGATCCTAATAATAGGCAACTTGTTGCCAGGCTTAGCAAGAAAGCCCAAAGAATGGCTATAAAAATAAACAACAGCTTTGTTGATGTGCTTTACATTTTGATTCCTGACCATGAGGTTGAGACATAATTTCTTTCACTCCTGATTCAGTCCACTGCAGACTCAAAAAACTTTTATATGGTGATGATACTAAGAATATATTTCCCAAGTTGTGACTTGAAATATTTCAAGGAATAGTGAAGATAATAGACTTTTTGTGATAATTTATGGACTAAGATTAATCTCGTTAGTTTTATTACTGACACCTATGATTGAGATATTTAAAAACTTGTAAAGAAAATGTTTATCCGAAATGTAAATGAATAATCCAAACAGGGTATTTGTTACCCCAATATTTTTTTAAAGTTATTTCTGAAATACTGTGTTCCATTTAATTCCATTTTACCAAGTGTTTTAGAGATTAGACTTTGGAAACAAATGGGATTATGAGTGGTGTCTTCCAAAAGAGTGATGTTAGAAGTGGAAGGTTCCTTTGTCATGAAGACAGCTGCAATGGAGAGGATGCCTTACAGGTTGTGGCTCCTAGTGGTGTAAAGGAAGAAGACACAATACAGTGTTTTCTGTTTGTGATGTCTTCTCCCTCATTAACACCACCAAACACATAACTAACACCATCAGAACAAATAACTGTTTTTATCTGGATGTCTGTTTCATACAAGCTCAGTCAAATGATCTCTTCCTTTTGTACAGCCTATTAAATGCTCATCTGCTGTTAGGTTATTTTTCACCTTCTGTGTCCAGTTAAAATGGTGATTTGTGTAGAGGGAAGATTATCCTGTTGGTGCAGTCTTGCAGCTTCCTGAATTCCCTGACAAAATCATGTGCTATCACCTTCTGTGGTGGCAAAGGGTCATAGGCGCAGAAGTTAAAAGGTTGTTGAAAGTCTCATTTATATGTCATCATGAATCAGAGATTTGTGTTACTAGGAAAAATCCTAGTGTTATTGCAGGGGAAAAAACCTGAACAAGCATTTTGTAGTAAGCTCCAGCAGTAGTGATCTTTTCTAAAATTATGTATTTTATGAGAAAATACAAAAAATACATCCACAGTAAATTTTCATTGAAAGCTTTTAATGCAGCACTTAAATACTCAAGGCTGGGTGCCCTTCCTCCTTTTGGATAAATTATAAGCAGTTATAGTTTTCTAATTAAGCTTATACGCATCGTAAGGTGGATGCATGGAATTATGGATAGACTATAAAGAATAAATGTTTTTGTTTAAACAATGGCATAGCATATAAAGTCATAGAGAAGGTTTATGAACAAAAAACCCCCTCGTATACCAGAAGACAGAATTGTGATCTCACAGGCTGTGAGGTTATTTTGCTGTGTTATGGTGGCTGTGGTCCCACAGCACATGTGTTTTCTGTGAGAAACATTTCTCCAGAGCTGTGAGTCCTCCCAAATCTGTCATAGCTTAAAGTGGTACAACTTCAACATTGGGATTAAAAAGTCTGTGTAGATTCCCTGAGATTTACTTTAGAAGGGAATGAAGTAATCAACAAAAATGAACTACATTGAAGGTAAATGTGTCCCGTGTCAACACCACCAGTAACAATCCACATCTTAATTAATTTTTTTTACAAAACTGGATTTTCTTGTCACTCTTATTTTCCTAACAAACCTTCTTATCCCATGAATTACTTTTCTCAGCAAACCAGGAATTATCAGTACTAGTGACTGCTCAGATACCCCTCTGCTTCAGAGATTTCTTGACATGTTCAGAAAATAATCTGATGCAAGTAAGGCACCAGCAACTAGGGGGATTAAGTGTGGGTAGGAGTGACAGTGGAACTCGACCCACAACATCTCACTGGGCCCTTACCCAGTTTGGGCACAGGGGCTGGTAGGAACTGCTTCCCAGTTTCTGGAGCTGAAGATGCTGTGTGACAGGCAGTGTTTGGGTAGAACCTGTACAGGGGCATTTGCCACCCTCTGTCTGTGCTTTCACTGTTGCATCCTGCTAAGCTACTCAAACTTGCATTTTCTCCTGATAGATAAATATTTTTGAGCATTTTCTATCAGGAACCCACCAGCTCTGTTTGGGTGAGAAGTGTGCTGTAATTTCCCAGGCCAGCAGCAAAAGACCCCTTTGAAGAGGACTTCTGCAGATGGCCAAAGGGAGGGAAGAGAGGGGCATTTCACAGTTGAATTACCCTGTGGCTGACTATTTTTATGCTTTTTAGACCTAATTGTCTTTAAAGTGCCTCAGTCCTAAAATGGGCATTATTTACTCTTCGAAATATAAAGAAAAGAAATAATGTTATGGCTATAAAAGTTGGAAATAACAACCAGAATTTGAACTTGCACCCAGCATCCCCCTTCTTGGTTTTATTTGACAGCTTAAAAGAAGCAAGTACATGCTGTTGCATTCCAATAACATTTATCTCAAGAGCTGTAATCAATGCTTGCTTTGTTAGGTTGATCGTGTTGTATACCAGGTAGGCCTAAAAGCATCTGAAATCCGTGAGCTGTCTTTGGCATTGTGTATCTCATTTTTCTTTTCTGTCTTTCCAATTTGCTAAGTTTGCTGGAAATTTCATATAAAGACATGAACAATTCATGCATGCAGAACATATTGACTTCTGTTTTTCACTAACATTCATTGACCTTTTAGGTCAATAAATTTGAAGTTGACTTAAGAAGTCAATATGCCTGATTTTAATTTAGATTAAGTTTTAGTCTGATTCAGCACTCTGCTTCCCTTTTTATAAATATTTTTTTAAAAAAAAAAAGCTTATAGCAATTTGTTATTAAAATGTATGTCAACTCAGAACTTTTTCCTATAGTTCTGGGAATCCCTGTCTGGAATACTTTTTGCTGTATTCCTGATGCACCATTTGGAAGTGATGTTCCAGCCTCTCGTTGTGTACTCTGTCCCTCTCAACTGCTCCAGCAGAAAATGATACAGATAATTAAACAAAACCATGTGAATTTCAGGAGCAAATGTTTTCCATCACGTTGGAATTTCACCTTACATGAGCAAATTTAACTTAAATTACATTTCTTTCTGACGTTATTAATTCCATCAAGGAAGCTTTGTGTAATATTAATTACAGATACCAATTATATTATTTCATCTTTCCTTTTCATTGAAGCTTCAATGAAAATCCATCAAGTGAAGGACATGATTATCATAATAATTTTTAAAATCCACCTCAACTCTCTTACCACATACACACAAAAAATGTTAATAGCGTTGAGAGTGCATGTGAGTGCATGCATGTGAGATTGTACTTGTCAAAATTTTATGTACAATACATCTGTTAGTACAAAGGAAGGGAGCATTTCCTCTGTTGCATTTTTGGTTTGCTGCCATGGGTGTTTTCCTTTGATAAAGTAATTTGGCTTGTACGTTCTTACAGAAATCCACACAGTGATATTAACTGAAATTTTTTGTGATTTTTCAGTCTATCTGGTTCTTTCAAATAACATTATTACTGGGGAAAAGACACTCTGTCATTTTAAGTAGCTGTAGTTCGCTCTTGTGGAATTTTGACCAAATAGTATCATCAGCTGTCATAACATTACCTGAACTTCACTTACTATAATTGACAAAAAGAGCCAATTTTTTTTTTTTCAGTGGGGGAAAAAAGCAACCAGAGAAATTATCAAATGATATTTCAAACTTCAGCAATGAAATAATAGGGGAAACAATGGTTTACTCTGTGAAAATATAAGTCACTCTAAGATAGCAGCTGATAGCTGGCAGATTCTAATTTTAAAATTGGAACTTTAACAGCTCATAAATCTAGGTATCATCTAACACATTCGGAGTACTAATTTGATTATTTAATAAAGGAAAACACTGTAAATCATAAGGAAAATATCTTTGAGGATGGATCTGTAGTGTGTTTAGCATTGGCTTTCTGGATCTGATTTAGGCTGTAGAGCCAATCCTCTTCATTTTGAATTAAATCCCATGTATGTTTGTATTTAATGAGTACAGCCAATTCCTATTTCTGCTCATGTAACACTGGATATTTTTGGGGGGGGGGGATTTGGAAATGAGGACAGAAAAATTGTGTTGCGCATGTGACAGCTTTGTAAGCATTTGTACCTTCCCATTAACAGCTGCCATGCTCTTGAAAATCACCAGTGTATTTGCACAATGTGCTATTGTGCCTGAAACTGCTGTCACACCCCTTGCTGATCCATGGTAATACTGACTTGTAGGTTCAAGTATCTGCACCTTTGCTTTGACCTGCCCCTTCTTTGCTTGGTATTGGCATTGCTTTGTTTTGTATTTGTGCAATGTATTGGCACATAGTTGCTTTCAGCGCTGAGTAATTTCCTTCTACAGCTTCCATTTTGAATGTATATGGTTGGCTAGTTATTCTTTCTACAGTATTATTCCTTTTCACCTTCTGTTTGAAATTGCATGGTAACTAGAGCCGAGAAACAATCTTCAAAGGCAATCTATGTTATGAGAAATGTTACAGGTTTTCCTTTTTTCTTCTAGGCATTGATTTTAAAGTAAAGCCAGTAATGTTTAATGATACGAGAGTGAAACTTCAAATATGGTAAGTTTTAATTAGTATCACAAAAGAAAGCCAACTAAATTGCATTATGACATGAAAAATCTAATCTGCTTTTAATTGTGTGTCTTCATAATGTGTAGGTGCTCCTACTAGGTAATTTTAAAATTTGAATTTAGCCTAGGAGAGTACCTTTTTTTCAGCAACTGACCAAAGTAAAAAGAGGGTTCTCACTGGGTTGCTTTAACAGTAAAACTTGCAGCATAAAAACAAATGCAGATCTATGATCCATATGAGGTATATTTAATTGTATAGGAACATGGAGGAAAGTTACAAATCAAGAAGATGTTACATTTCATTACCCATCAAATGCATATTCAAAAGGGTCACCAGGAGAAATTACTTCTGATAAGATGAATCTTTGCGAATGTACACTATTTTTTGGTTTGGAAGTTTTTCTAAAGGGTATGTAGGGCTTCTGACAGCTGGCTCTCCAGGCATCTAATATAGATTATCTCTATTCACCACTATTTAACTTCTGAAGGAGTAAATCTGTACATGAGTTATCTGACCAGTGTTGGATCTGCAGTTATTCCATCTCAGGCTTTAATACAAAAGTATTAGAGGGTTGTTTACAGCTTTCCTAAGGCATAATTCATAGAATCATAGAATATGCTGAGTTGGAAGGGACCCATCAGGATCATTGAGTCTGACTTCTGACCTTGCACAGGACACCAAGAATCACACCATGTGCCTGAGAGCGTTGTCCAAATGCTTCTCGAACTCTGTCAGGCTTAGTGCTGTGACCACTTCCCTGGGGAGCCTGTTCAGTGCCCAACCACCCTCTGGGTGAAGAACCTTTTCCTGATATCCAACCTACCTGCCCCTGACTCAGTTTCAGGCCATGTCCTCAAGTCCTATCACTGGTCTTGAGAGTGAAGAGATCAGTGTCTGTCCCTCTGATTCCCCTTGTGAGGAAGTTGTAGACTGCAAAGAGGTCTCTCTTCAGTCTCTTCTTCTCCAGGCTGAACAACCCAAGTGACCTCAGCCACTCCTTGTATGGCTTCCCCTGTTCTCATGGCCCTCATTTGGATGATCTCTTAATGTCTTTTTATACTGTGGTGCCCAAAACTGCCCCCAGCACTTGAGGAGAGGTGCAGAGCACCTCCCCAGTGCAGAGCAGAGCGGGACAATCCCCTCCCTTGCCTGGCTGGCCATGCTGTGCCTGATGCCCCCAGGACAGGGCTGGCCCTCCTGGCTGCCAGGGCACTGCTGGCTCACGTTCAATTTGCCATCAACCAGGGCCCCAGGTCCCTTTCTGCAGCCCTGCTTTCCAGCATCTCGTTCCCCAGTCTGTACACACAACCAGGACTGCCCCGTCCCAGGTGCAGAATGCAGCACTTGCTCTTGTTAAACTTCACACAGTTGGTGATTGCCCAGTCCTCTAATTTGTCAAAGTCTCTCTGCAGGGCCTCTCTGCTCTGGAGAGAGTCAGCAGCTCCTCCCAATTTAGTATCTTTGGCAAACTTACTTAGTATCACTTCAAGTCCTGCATCCAGGTGGTTAATGAAGATGTTGAAGAGAGCTGGGCTGAGGATGGAGCCCTGTAGAACCCCACTCGTGACCAAACCCCAGCCTGATGTCACCCCATTCACTGTGACCCTGTGTGCCTGACCTGTCAGCCCGTTGCTCACCCATCACCCAGCATGGTTATCCAGCTGTGTGCTGGACATTTGGTCTGGAAGGTACTCTGAGAGACAGTATCAAAAGCTTTGCTGAAGTTCAATGAGATCATATCTATTGGCTTTCCTAGATCAACTAGGTGGATTACCATGTTATGGAAGGAAATCAGGTTCAACAAGCAGGACTTTGCCCTCATGAAGCTGTGCTGGCTGTGACCAATGAGTGCGTTATCCTCCAGGTGTTTTTCACTATCTTCCAGAATAATATTTTTCATTATTTTACTGGGCACTGAAGTGAGACTGACAGGCTTGTAGTTTGCAGAGTCTTGCCCTTCCTGAAAATTGTGACAACTTTACCCAGCTTCCAGTCAGCTAGGACCTCTTCAGACTCACAAGACTGTTCAAAACTGAGAGGCTTTGCGATGACATCAGCCAGCTTTTTGAGAATTCTCAGATGAATCCCATTAGTCCTCATAGATTTGTGGGAATCCAGCTGGAGAAGCAGATACCACACAATTTCAGGGTCGACTAGGAGTTGATGATTCTCTCAGTCGTGATCCTCCAACTCAGGGCACTGAGACCCCCTTGGTCTGTCATCCATGTTGAAGACAGAGGCAAAGGATTTGTTGAACACCTCTGCCTTGTCCGTGTCCCTGTTGGTGAGGTGATCATCCTCATCCGGTAACGGGCTGATGTTATTTCTACACTGCTTTTTGCCATTCGTATATTGGAAAAAACTTTTTATTGTCTCCCATGTTTCTGGCAGCGTCAACTCCAGTGTAGCTTTGGCCATACAGATTTTCTCCCTACAGTGGCATACAGCATCTCTGTATCCTTCCTATGTCACCTGACTTTGCTTCCCCTGGGCATGCATCTTCCTTATTCATCCTTCCCATCAGGTTTCACTTATGCCAGTGATGTCAAGTCTCTGGGACTGGGCCAAAGCTTGGAGCTTGTCTCATTTGTTCCTCTTGCTTGGTGTATTAGTGTAGAAGCATTTCAGGTGTGGTACTTTGTAGCCAACATCTCCTGAAGCAGATTGAGGGATCCCATTTGTGTTTGTTTCCAAAAGTTTTGGCATTATGTGTAGGAATCTCCGTGTCCGTATTTTATGGCTTTTTCCCAAAACCTGTCTTCCATCTAAACCAGGCTGCTGTTTGTGTCACAGTTTACAAAGGGCTTGTCAGAATACAGGGATGTCATCTGACATCTTATTTTTTTTATCACTTGAGTTATTTATATAAAGAAGGAATGGTGGGCTTGACATTATTCTCAGATTTCAGCCACTGGCTTAGCTTCCCTAGTAAGGCTGTATTATTATTATTCAGAATCAATTTCCAGTGTATTTCTTTTACTGCTATATCTGGCATCCAGATTTTTTCTCATCCATATTTTTTCTTGTTCCTTTTGTGTTACAGTACGTAATTTAAAATTTGGACAATACTCCTTAAAGTAAAGTAATCTTTCTTGGGGATTCTGGCATTTGATCATCTCTTTTTTGTTTGTGTATGTGTGATTTGTTACAATTTCTTTCAGGGATACTGCTGGCCAGGAACGATTCCATACACTTAGTACCAGCTATTTCCGTGGTGCACAAGGCTTTGTTCTTGTATATGACATCACAAATCTGAAGAGTTTTCAAAGTATAACAATCTGGATGAACGACATATATGAGGTAAATATATCTGTCAGTGGTTGATCTCTTAATGCAGGTAATTAATCTGTCATTTTAAATGACTGTGTGAGATGTATTGTTGTTCCTGTGTGTTTCGTACCAGAATTTCTGCTATTTAACTCAGCACACAGTATGATAGTAGAATTACTGTCATCTGAAACTGGAACATGGTGTATATTTAGACAAGCCCATGGTGATGAAGGAATGTTTTCTGAAGTACTTCTAAAACACAGTTTCAATCCAGCTTTGTGCATGCTGAGTTATGGTGCTCTTGTCACTGCTGTGGCTATGCATAGATCAATCTCCATGAGCTCATCCTCGGATTTTAATTAGATTCCATATCAGAATTCCGTATCACAGCCAGTGATTTCCCCTTCCTAATTTCATTACTTCAGTGTAGTTACCTCATCCCAAGATCAAAGGAATTAAATATTCTCTTTGTCCTTGCTGGATAGTCCTTGAGAGGGTGGTTTCAAGAGGGAGGAAGTGGGGTGGGAAGCTGTTTGGTTAGCTCAGCTGCTCGCGGTGCTGCAGCCAGAAATACGTGCTTTCATGGGACATAGGAAGTGATTCAACAGCACATGGCTGCCAGACGGGGTATGTGTTCCCACTGGAGCTTGTCAGAGCCCTCTGTGGTTCTCTCTGACTTCCTAATGTGGTAGAAAACTAACACAGCAAAAGAAGTTGGGTGGTTTTTCTGCTCCATCAGTGAGTTTAAGAGGCCCACAGAAAGGTCTGACACTTAGTGGAGTTGGAGCAAGGTAAATAGGTAGGAGTAGGAAGGCCAGAAGAAGAATGTGTGGGAACAATGTGAAGGGAGGGAGGAGTGGGCAAGCCCTTAGACATGACATCATTCAGCTACCTGTAGCCCTGTATTCCAAGTCTTTTTTGGTAAGTCTCTCTTGATGTGTTCTCTATTGGACAGAGGCAAGGCAGTTTTAGAATAGAATAGTTCAGCTGCAAGGGACCTGCAGTGATCATCTAGTCCAGCTACCCGACCACTTAAGTGCTGACCAAAAATTAAATTATGTTGATAAGAGCATTGTCCAGATGCCTCTTAATTTGGCTTGGGGAATTGACCATCTCCCTAGGAAGCCTGTTCCAGTGTTTGACCACCTGCTCAGTAAAGAAATGCTTCCCATTGTCCAGTCTGGATCTCCCTGGCACAACTTTGAGCCATTCCCAAGTATCCTGTCTCTCAATACCAGGGAAAAGAAATCTTTACTGTTCTCTGTACTTTCCCTCCTCAGGAGGCTGTGGGTGCAGTGAGATTGCCCCTCAGCAGTAGCGTGGCAGTTTGTAGTTAGCATGTTTGTGGCAGTCAGTGTAAGAATCCAAGCAAGGTAGTGCTCTTTGTTGGTTAAAATCAAGTAAATTTTCAGGCAGGTTTTTTAATACTCTTGTGATTTGATGGGGATATGAAATGATGGATGGGAGTGTTCATCTTGGGAAAGGGGGCTTGAAATAAAACCATCAAATGCATTATTTTCTCTCTTCACAGCTTCAGTATACAGCTGAATTAATGAGCTACACATAATCATATATCCAATAATAGCTGCATGGGATATCTTATACCATTGGTAAAACATTACATTCACATTATGTGATTATTAAAACCATTACTCTGGTGACCTAGTACATCATTATTCTTGACCTTAGAGTTGTCTTAAAAGTCTTAGTGGCAACAGAGCCTAACTTCAGTAACATGTTACAAAGGAGATTCAATGACAGAATATTCTTACTGGCTTGTATGCACACACTTTAAACTAACACATCTGTTTTATTATTTTGTTAAGCAAAGCATGTGCCCTTGTTCTGTTGGCCACACAAAAATCACAGCTAGATATGCCACTGGTTGTACAGTTTCATGGTTAACAAAGATTTAGCTCAGCAAACAGTATGATAGCAGGTTTACTGTTACCTGAAAGTGAAAATGTAAATTATCTGCATATATCCATTTATATCCATCTGTCTGTCTATCTGTCTATCTAAATGTCGACATAAAATAACTGCTCTGTCTTCACATTGGCTCCAAAGGGGTCATTTTGTCCTGTTGTCTTTAATTAGATCAACAGGGTGATTGATTCAGTAGGCTACAATGCACAACCATAATCACCAAGAAGGTGTCAGGGCTGTATGGCTAGGGTGGAGGGAAGGATGGGACTTGCTCCTATGGCCACCATGCAGGCTAAGATCTGCTTTAGTCCATCTGGAAATGACACCTGCACAAGCCTGCTCTCCGTATGTGACATTTAAAAGCTTTCGTGTACATGTACTTGAGCTATTAATACTTAGACTGTTTAATCTTAACCCCTGAAGGTACTTTGTTAGTTTAAAGTTTAAAAAAGGGAAAAATACTCAATCTAAAACAATTTCTAGGAATGTAAATTGCATGATTGATTGTACCAATCTCAAAACTAGCAATTAGTGTTGTAATAGAGCTAAATAGTAATAAAAAATTTAATTTAGTCCTAGTGGGATATCAATTTCTGAAGTGTCTTGGTGAAAATATATGGGGCCATTCATTGCAAAAGAAATGTTTTTAAGCAATAACTGTTAAAACACAGGGCATCTCATGAAAATTAATTACTTCCTGGAGGTCGGTGACATTCCTTGCATTTGCTTTGGTCTGTGAATGCAAACCAATATTTAATTCCCTACAAATGCCCAGAATCAAAGTGACTGTTGCTACAGCACCATTTAAAATATGGAAGCATAGAAAAAATAAGTAAGTTTTTAAAAGGGAAGCAGAGACAATACAGGTTTCACAAAATACCAGACTAATGGGTAATGTAAAGCTTGCACATGGACCAGTCAAACAGGAATTTTGAGGCAGTTCTGCTATTACATTATGCTTTCATTTTTTGGTTCTTTGCACATAAAGATTTTAAACAGAAAGTTTTTTAAAAATCTGTTCAGTGTGCTAAGCCATTTTTGCAACAGTTGAAAATAACAATCCAAGCAATTTAGCATTCTTAAAAACTCCCATTGATTTTATAAAAACTGGCCAGTCAGTGCAATTACAATCAGATTACCAGTAATGTTCTCATTATATTTCAGTTATTTTAAGTGTGGAATACAGCAGCTTTACTATTAAAAATTAATTATTGTCCAAAGAAGTTCAAGACACAATATGGAAGGGAATATGCTTCCATATCTGTATTGCCGTAAAATTTAAATTCAGAACTAGAGGAAACTAAGTAACATGACTGTACTTTTTAAAAGCTTGCTAGAATAACATACTCACTCACAGATTAATATCTTAGGACATTATTGTCAAGTCCAGTATGAGGATATTGGATTTGTAATGCATTCATTAGGAGCATGATAATTGCAGGAAGATACCTTTAGAACCTGAAAGCAGTCTTTATTTGTGGGATTGCAGGTTATGTCCAATTTAATAAAGTGTTCCTCTTGTGTGTTGACATAGCTTTTAGCTACTGTATGCACCTGTTCTGAAAGGCTGATGTTTTTTGGCCTTTGAAAATTAAATACAAGCAGCCGTGTAACAAATCCATTTGCAGAAAACAGTTACTTCCAGGATGTTTTGAATAAGAGTCCAACTAACACTGGCAAAAAGTTCCTCACAATAGCGTCCAAATGCTCAAATAGGTGCCCAGAGAGGATCTCTTAAAGGAGACACTTAAAAGTCCATTCAACAGCGCCTTGAGAAACCTGACCTGATTTTGAAGTTGGGCTATCTTTGAGCAGAGATTAGACCAGCTGACTTCCAGAAGCCCTTGCCAACCTAAATCACTCCATTATTCACACATGGCATCTGAGTCTCCAGAAACTGTTGACGTAGATGGTAGGTCCTACTTTACTTCCAAATACCTTGGAAGTAAACTATTAAACTGGTTTTTATAGTGCTAGTCTCCTGCTGTGGCCATGAAGGTGGTGTTACCAGCTCCTAACAATTCTCTCTGTGCTGGAAATTTTCTGCCATCACAGAATTTTCTGCATGGAGAAGATAATTTTCTTTTCTTATGCAAGTCTTGGTGACAGTAGTTTAGTGTTTTTGGAGTACATTAACCTTCTGTTTGTCCTTCCTGAAGAAGTGACCCCCTCAACCAGGACATGAACTGTTTGGATTGTTGAGTTGCTGCCATTTCTGTATAATGCCCTTTTTTGGTTTGGTTCTTCTGGTGCATTTGGGAGACTGGACTGTCTTTCAGTGTTTCTGCATCAAACTTAAAAGCAGCACAACAAACTGCTTTATAAATGTAAATTAGTTTGACTTCAAACTCTTCTGAGTTTTTCTTTCTCAGATGGGAAAGCTTGATGTCAAAAGATTGAATTGTCCCAGTTCATAGATAGGTTTGTCTTTGTGGCTCTCATTAGAACTTAAAATTCTTGTTCTTGTTATTTTATTAAATTGGTTTATCTGTAGTCCTAGGTTGGTTTTGGGATAAATTGGTTTATATCTACTGCCTTCTAAATTTGCTAATAGACAGATAGATTTTATCATTCATTTATTTCCACTGAAGTCCTGGAAACCAGGCATTTGTAACTGAGGTCATAAGGTGGCACTTAGAAAAACATGTGGAAAGATATGTGTTTGGCAATCCTAATATGAACACTGCCCATGTGATGCTTTCAAAGAGACTCTGAGGACAATCTATTCCTAACAAATTGTTCTTCAGTATTACAAAGGATAGGTTTCTGGTGTCACTGTCTACCGAGTAAGAAGAAGTAGCTTCCCAGTTTTATGGCCTTCTCTAGCTCTGCCTTCATCTTGATGTTTGACCATGTACATCTTCAAACGTGAAAAACTGTGTTAATGCTACATTTCTTCCTCAAATGCAGAGCCTTTAAGTACTCCTGTAGCATGCATTTATCAGGTATGCATTCTCAGCTTCACTGTTTGGACTTACAAACAAACTTCTCTTTCCTTTTCAAACTGTAATTAATGAGCATCAAAATCATGCAGCCCTTCATAACTACGCCCTGGAGGTGTGGTGAAGGGACAAGGTGGTGTTCTGGGAGATGTGTCCCTGAAAAGATAGCTTTATACAAGGAGTCTGGGTGAGCTCATAATCATTATGGTCAGTTTGCTGCAGGGGAGGTTGAGGTCATTCATGGTAGATCTGTGCTCACTATTTAAGAAGTGAAGGCATCGTTTCTTCCAATAACCTGTAAGTACAGATATGGTGTATCTGCTTCTTTCTCTTATAGAAAAAGTGTTTGCTACTTTTCATATTCACATAAATTCACAGCACTTCTGGAAAATAAAAGCTGCAGAAAAAAAAAAAAACCCTAACATTTGAAAAAACCCCACCCAAATCCCCACACAAATTACATACAAAAGGGATGAGCAAGATATTTTTGCTTCTGCATTTTTGATTTCTGTTAATAGCCTCATAGTGAGGTTGTGTATTCCCCTGTCTGGGTGGACATTGAGCAGTGGGGTGAAGGGCACGGGGGTGGCCCCTTGTCAGTAATGTGCTACAGGGACTGTGGTACTGTGCTGTGAGTGTCCAGTGTTCCGAGTCCAGGATGTGGCACGGCTGAGTTTGAGGCTCTGCTGCTGCTCCCTCCCGTGGCCACTGCTCAGAGCAGCCTGGCTCCTGCTGCTGCCAGATCCAGCTGCCTGGAAACCCAGTGGAAGAAAAACCCTTCTGCCAAAACCTGGGGGCTCCAAGCTGTGCCAAACACTTCAGAAAACTTGGTCAGTCTCAGTAAATCTCTTGGCTACAATTTTTTCAGAGAAATACAGTGAAGATGTTTTCCTTTTCAAAATAAAATAGTGTAGGTATTCTCCACGTTCAGATTATATTTATTTTAGCTTTCAGTAAAATGTGAACTTTGAAATGTTAAAGCCCAAAGAAAAACTGAAAGAGTGAACAAAAAATTGGTATTTTTGAGATACCAGAACAAAATTTTATCTGGAAAAAAAAAAGTCATTTTGCCTTGATGAAATTGATGAAATTTTTAATAGTACTTCTCCATAATATGGGGGAAAAAATGTTTCTTGAGTCTATGAGCTTACTCAGTGCTGACTTGCATGATAGGATTTTAACAACTGTAAAATAACCATCATCTTTTTAGCTATAGATTTTGCATTTGGAAAGCTTATTCCTGAGCTATAAATAACTGAGTATGAAAATATACAGCAAGCTTTTGGAAGCACAGAAAAGCCATATTTTTGGCCACTTCAAATCAGTGTACCCATGCAGTTTTTATGCCAGCTGAGCACACGGTCAAACTTCTGCCTAGTCATATTGACTTAACTTTTTAAGACTTCATACATAATTAGTTTTCAGAATTTAAAATGAACATCATTTTGACTTACAATCTTCAGTTTTCTAAATGCAAGAAACTGCAAGATACCATCTTTAAAAAATGAGAACTGTAAGTGCTTTGGTGGAGGATCCAGACAAAGTGAAAATACATTAATACATTATATTGATGTAGAAGTAGTACTTATTTGCAGAAATAAATGCTTTGTAACTGGTAGTACTGATAAATACCCACTGAAAGGCCTGGTACCTCATTTAAATTTTGTTATTGTTTGAAGCTGTTTAGGAAGAACATTCCTACTGCAAAAAATTGTGCTGTTTATACAGAAATGAAGTTACAGAATGAATGCAGTGGGTTTGTACATGCAGTATGAAAGTATTTCCCTCTAAACTTTAACTTCAGAGTGAAGTCAAATGTCACTCGTAAAACCTTCATCAACCTTCAGTCTTCTTCCGAATTAAAAGTTGATTATATAATGACATTTAATTGTCTATTTACCCTATTTTGGGACTGCTGTATGTGATTTTATGTAGAAGAACCACTGATCTTAATGAGTGAAGCTTCAATGCATTCTGAAACAGCTAACATTTTGGTCTGTTAATCTAGGTTAGATGAATTCATTATTTTAGGCCTGTACTTCATACTCTTACAAAGTTTGCTTCATTTTAATACTACATTATCTTGAATATAAACTGTGGGTATGAAATAAGTCTAGCTGACTCTAAGAGGAGAATGAATTAAAAACAAGAAAAAGTGTTCCTTAATGTTAAATTGTGCCTACTGATGAAATCTTCAAATTGTTATAGAAGTAGAAAGAGACTAAAAATAGTGTTCTTTCATCCTTGAATGAATAGAGGTTTTTCTCTGTATGGTTGTGACGGATTTTGTCTTATGGCAAAGTTACAAAAGTTAAGGATTTGACAGAGATCAGAGATTTCATCAAAGTCCCTGTAGAGAGATCTGCAGCCTGAGACCAGGCTTTTTGTGTCATCCGGGAAGCTGTGGGAGAATAAAAGCCGTGGCATCAGACTATGTTAGCTTCTATTGTTTGTAGATTGAAACCCTCAGTTTCCTCCATTTAAGCACCAAAAGGGCTTTTAAATATAATGATTTTCACAACGAATGTCAGTTTTCAAGTTCCTCATGCTGTTGCAGAACTATTGCCTTTCCTTGTCATTATTCCAGTCACATATAGTTACAATGACTTATCTTAAAATAACACTGATGTAAAAACCCAGTGCATTTCACAGTCATCATGCATGTGAGTGGATTAGAGGAACAGAGATGGAGGCAAGGTCAAAAAGGTAGATTTTTCTTCCTTTTGGAATCAATGAGGTTTTTAAATTTTACTTCATTAAAAATCTATTGCCTTCTTCCTAGTGTCTTGGAATAATCAGACTTTTATGTTGAGTTTGAACACTTTGAAAGTAATTTTACTGTCTCTGTGCAAAAGTGAAGCACAGAGAGGTGCTCTTTCAGGTGCAGCAAATTCCTTCCCTTTTACTTGTGAGTGCTGGATGTAGACCAGAGTCATATGCTAATTCATGAATCTATTACCGTAAGGAGGGCAGTGTCTGTGAATTCAGGGCATTTCCAGTCACTTTAAAGCCTCAAGATGGAGCATTCATCAGAAGATGGTGCCCATGCACCATATACTTTATATCTTATGAAAGAGGTTGGAAATTACACGTGGCACTTCTAAGTAGCTTTTTTCTGCTCTTTGCAATCTTGCTGTTTTCCTCCAAATCCCAGTAACTGGTGGAAAATATTTGCACATATGAAGGTCACGACAGAATTTAGCCTTTACTTTAAAGGAAATGGAGTGCTGAAGGTTAGTGTTAGCTGAAGCTGAAGGGCTTTTGTTGTTTGCTTTTTTCTTACTTGACACTTATTAATGCTGGTTCTCTTTTAGAAAGCAGGTGATGAAGTGGACGTAATACTGTTGGGCAACAAGTGTGATAAGGAGTCAGAACGGGTAGTTCCAAAACAGAAAGGAGAAAAGGTATCTTTGGTACTTTCTTTGGGTCCTCATGAGTTTCTTAGTATGTGACTGTGAGCTGTTAAACTGGAAATGGTAAAAAGCTCCTGAATTCCAAAAATTCTATTAGGTCTTGCTCTAGAAGAACAGTTGTGGAGTTCTGGAGTGTTAGAAATACATTAAGCAATTCCTAGCTGATCTCTTTAGAATACTGATCTTTCTTTTAAAGGTTAAAATGTGCTTTAAAAGTTTTAGGTGCTACAATAGAAGTCTTATATAGAGTCTTCATTTTCAGAGTACTGTTGTAATGTGGAATATTAAAATGTAATACATTTTGCATAATTTTTCTGATACCACCCATCAGTGATATTTTTGCTACAGTCTGACTATAAAGAACTATTCTGGCAGCCTGTGCAAAGTGATCTGCATTGTCTGTGAGTGGCCTTAAATAAGACTGGACAGATCCTGAACACCCAGCTCCCCATAACTGTGTGTGTGATGTGTAGCTGAGACTACAGTAGAGTTTATAGCTGCTGACCATGGGTGGGGGAAGAACTTACTAAGTGGGGAGTGCTGTTCTAAAGGGAATGGCAAACATCTCTCACTGAGAGCTAGTGAGGAGATTCAGAAGCCATGCTATGACAGAGGAAATTGGGATAATAACTAAATATTGCAGGAGAGCGTGTCCTATATACCAGTAAATTTTGCTACTGAAAACTATGCGTCTGTGCTCTGGAACTTGGAATTAGCCCTCCTGTTATGCTTTCAGGCATGGTGAGTCAGGCAGGATGTCTCATGTTTAAAGAAAAACACACTGATCGCTTCTTGCCAATTATATAATCCGCGATTAGGGAACTTTAAAAAAATAATACCACCTCTTGGACAGCATTATGCTCCTGAAAGTTCATAGTTCATATGCAAGATGCTTTCAGTGTTAATGTACCATATCTGTGTACAAGGAATAAGGTTGCTGAAAAATACAGGTTGTATTCTCACACAAAGGATGCACTGTCAGAAACCTAGAGAGTCGCTGGGTGCATGTGCACAAGAGGGCAGTAGTAGGGTTTTGCATAGGGTATAAACCATGACATTTTCTGACTTCCGGGTTCTTAACCATGCAACCAAAATTCCTCTTAATGTAGTATTTTTTTTTTCAGAAACAAATCATTACCTCCTCCCCAGTGAGTCTGCTTTATAGATTTCCCCTGTGTTTTGAGGCAAGGCAACTCCTGTGTTATCCCATTTCTTTTTTTAATATGATTTACAAGTGCTAAAGGAGCTGAGTGTGCTGGAGGAAGATTCCATTAGCAGAGAGAAAGTAATTGTCCTCTGACTCTAAAGAATAAAATATCCTTATTAAGATTGCAAAACAGTTTGATTCTAACTTTGACAAATAATAATTCATAGTTAAGTATTTCATATTACCCTGGTAGTATGAGCTTTAAGTATTGCTCTGTTCAGCCTCTTGTGCAGAAGAACTCTAGATGTCCTGGGAATTTCATCATCTATATTGGCATTTCTGTAAAAATCTGTTATAACTGTGAGTGGCTGTCGTATATAATTTCATTTCAATTTAATGCTGAGAAATTTTTTGTTGTTTCTTTTTGTACAAAATCATGTAATAATTCATGTTGTACAAACTTATGTAATTTTGATCACTCTGAAATTGGGATTTATAATTTTGACACTATGAAGTTTAATTTTCTTGTATTAATTGCTTCTTATTCACTTTGACAAAAGTTGTAACTCAACCTTCTGAGGCTCCTCCATTCACGCCCCAATATCATTATTTTTTTCATTGAAAGATAAAAATTTTGAAGGTTATATGACTTGGTAGAATATGTCTGTTTTTTTCCTATCAAATCTTTCCAACAGAAAAAGCCAAGTAAAATTTTCCTCCTTCTTTTTTGCTTTTGCTGTCTTCATAGCTGAAGCTGATTTATAGTTTCAAAGCTGATTTTTCATGTGTAATACAACTCTACACCATTTAGGAGTATTCCAGACATATCTCTCTGATTCAGCACTGAGAAATCATACCAGCACTTTGCTAGGAAGTAGTATTAGCATTACTTATTTTATTGTTGTATGTAAGATATGAGCTAATTTCACACAAGTTCTCCAAACTGTTATCAAGGATATTATAAACTATCATTTCCCAGTAGCATAATTCTCACAGGTTTGTAAATGTATTTAGGTATTTTATTTATGGATCTATTCAAGATGCTCCCAAAGGAAAAAAAGAATAGTTCTTTGAATATATCTATTGTCTTTAGGAGAAGGAGTAGCCAAATATGCATTCATACTTTTGACTGCTTTACCACTGGACCAGTGGGGGTTTTTCCATGGAGCTACATTTTTGGAGGACTTGCTTGCCACAGAATTGAGCATTATGCAGGGTAAAGTGAAAAAATACATACATTAATCTTCTTTGACCAATATTGTACACGTATAGAGAAAATGGGGGTGCATTGATAGATGTAGTAGGCAATGTAGTAACATGTTACAGAGAAGGCTCAAGTACTCAAGGTTTTTTTGTTTGATTTGATTTTTCTTTTCTTTGGTCTTTATAAATAGAGCTTGCTCCCAGGCTTCTGCAGGTACTGTCATGGTTTGGGAAGGAGCAGGTCAACTAGCAGTGGGAAAGCTTTGGATTAGAAATTGCTTAGGAAAGTTGGATGCGCCCATAGACATGATGAAGTTTGCCCAGTTGTGCTGAAAGAACCGGTCATTGTGATTTGAGCCAATGTCAGTCAGCTCTGAAAAATCATGGTCGTTGGGAGAGGTCTCTTTTGACTAGAAAGATGCCAGCATCATGTGTATCTTTTAAAAAAGGCAAGGAGGAAGGTTCATGGAACTATAGGCAGTCAGCCTTGCCTCAGTCACATTGTTTGACATCTTCATTGGTGATCTGGCTGATGACAGAGGGAGATTTGCATGTGACATGAGATTAAGGGGTGTGACTGGCACACCACATGGGAGAACCCCAATTCTGTGGGACCTTGATAAACTTGGGAACTGGGCCAGCAGAAACATTGTGAAGTTCATGAACTGCAAAGATTTGCACCTGTGACAGAATAATCCAAGTCATGAGTCACTGCTGTGCTACAAAAGACTCATGAGTTAAAATGATCACCAGCTTGAATATAAGTCAGCAATGTTCCCCATGGCTTAGAAGGTGCTGGGCTATGTTAGGATGATAATGGATGCAGATCTGGGGGGGATTATTACCCCCCTTACTTTGTGCTGGCAAGGCCACATGGGGTATTGTGTCCAGCTCTGGCTCTCCCATTTGAAGAAGGGTGTTGAGAAACTGCAGCTGGTCCAGCAGACAGGTACAAAGGTGATTGGGGTCTAGTGGCAGTATTCCATGAGGAGAGGGAGCTGGGTAAAGAGCAGGCTAAGGAGCAGTTACTGGTCTGCAGGAACTGAAGTGGCACTGGGGGAATTAGAGAAATAGACCCTTCTCAGTACAGACAGACAATAAACCAAGGGGCAGCAGACACAAGTCCTGGCTTGGGAGGTTCAGGTTGAAGTTGAGGAGAACCAGTTGCACTAGAAGGGTGATGTAGCCATGGAAGAGGGTCCCATGAAGGCTACAGAATCTCTATCATTGGTGGATTTCAAGACTTTTGTAGGCAAAGCTACAGCTGACCCAATGTCGTGTGGGCAGTAGCCTCGTTTCAAGTGGGGTTATCTTTCAAAATAATTTCTGTGATTCCATGATTAAAAGGGTTGGCTTGTGTTCATCAGAGTTTGTACATAGGTAACCTCTAGGAACCTGTTACATGATACAAGGAAGGAAAAGGGCTATTTAATAGTAGTTTCTGTGTACTTTATAACCAGCAAACCAGTTTTCTCTGCTTTATTAGCCCAGTATTTTTTTATTGCTTGTATTTTTCTTTAGGAACCATTATGCATCATTGTTTTGTACTGGCAAAAGTCATATGATCTTAACTTTCTGTAACAAGTTGCTGCAGTACTGAAAACAGTTCACAGCAGTCCACTGAGTTTCAGAATCCCTTATGAAGTGGTCTCTGTCAAAAGAATCAGTTAGGTCTCATCTTTATTTTCAGAATTACATTTGCTTGTATTATTTTGGAAAGGAAACCATTTTACTTGCTTTTTTTTTTTTTTTTCCCCTTTAATATAATCTTTATTACATTTTGACTAAAACTTTAAAGTCTGATTATTGTATCTTCATCTTCATGCCTGATTTTGGAATTTTTGTCAAGCATTGATTAGTTACTTCTAGACCTTATAGACTTTTTATCCTAATGGAGAGCCTTCCAAATAAATCATTAAGTGGTCAGTAATTACAGGATTTTCTATACATTATAAGAAGTGAGGTGTTTTCTTTGCCTGGGATTATCTTCTCCAGATGTATTCCAAGAAGTGATCCATTGCAATGGGAATAATTGCAATGGGAATAGACTCTCCCACTATGTTTTTTTTGGCATGTTTATTCCCACCTTGGCCCCCTCCTATGTGAGGCAATGATGCAATTGGCTTTTTCCTTTTTCTCCATGTATTTAACTGTATAAAGTAGAAAAATTTAGGACCTTAAAATACTGTTAGTCTCTTTGTGTTGGGATTTTTTCTTCATGCCAACAGAACTCAAAACTATTTCTAATGGAAATAACACATGAAATGAGACAACAGGAGTAAATTAAATAAGACCAACCAATGTAAAGTCTATGCTGCCCTTCTAAGTATTTTCTTCTTTGCCTTTTACCATAATATATTTTTGCATGCATATGTTTTCTTTGCTTGCCTGTTACCTCTGTGTTTCTCTCTGTCTAGAATATAGGAACATCTTTTTTTATATTTCATAATGCCACTTGTTTTCAACAATTTTTGTCATATTTTTATCTACAGGCACTCCATTAGTTTCCTCTAAATAATTGCTTAGGAGACAGTTCATTTTCCAAATAAATCAAAACACTGAGAACAGACCCACTGGAGTTTATTCTTGTTATTTACAAGTAGAGATAGGTTTTAAAAGCTGTTTTAAAAACACAAAAATTTAAGAAGAATGTTTTAAGAGTGACCTGAAATTTATAAACTGAGGGTGAATATAGAGTACTTTACTGAGCAGTCATGTACTTAATTAGTATTTTTATAGCGTGTTAGAAGCAATCAGAACACCTCCATATCTCTTGCTGCTAGTATTAGGAACTGGGTTTTTTCTGAGGAATGTTCATCCTATTTCCTACATTTGTTTTTCAGCTTGCTTGGGAATATGGAATGCCATTTTTTGAGACGAGTGCTAAAGAAAATGTGAACATTGAGCGCGCATTCTCAGTCTTGACTCAGGAAATCCTGGAAAAGGTAGGCTTCTTTTCTAAGAAAAAGAAAGTGGGAGATTTTCTTGCCAGATTGGGTAAACAAGGTTGTAACTACAGAATAGTTTTAGCAAAGCAGATCCAATGCTGGTTTTGCATTATGGAGTTAGTATTTTGGGGGGATCCTGTAGCTGCAGGCATGCAGAGGAGGAACGTGGGGGAGAAGAATCGTGGGAGAAGAGAAAAACAGAAGAGGCGAGCAGGTACAATAGAGTTCAGAGAGAAAGTGAAAATTCAGGAAGACTGCATTTGTGGCTTTATTTCCCATGCTTTTCCTTAAGGGAGTGGTTAACAGCTCCGGAGTAGTTCCACATCTGTGCTGGGAAGATTCCTTTTTCCTCTACGTTTCTGCAGAGTGTGCACACAGTGAAGATGCTGCATGATGATGGAATCAGTGGAGCTTTTATGTTCAGCAATCAAATGTTTTATCCAAGGTTCATAGCTGTTTGTTTGGCTGATTTACACTAGTGCTTTTGAAGTTATCAGGGCCTAAAGATTTGAGTTAATTAGTGGTAGAATCAATATTGTAGCTGTCAGTGTCAGCATCTCTAACTTGAGTGTGTTGGCTTAAAGGTCCTTACTCCTTGAAGTTGCAATTCTTTTGTAGGACTGAATTATTGTTCATTAGTTTTGAAAATGTTTTGCATTGCAATTTATTTTTAGACAGTAGAATATTATTTTAGACATTAATAGATGTTCTTCATGCAATGCATTATCACTGCCATTCATCACCAATATTAGTTATACAAAACTAACCTTCCACTCCAAATACTCTTGAAGTCATAATAAAGATAAATGAGCAAAATTACTGACAAAGTCACAAGTAGCAGTGTTTTGATTAAGTAGCCATAGGGCATGGTCAGAATAATAGCTCAGGGTTGGACTGCTTCTAAATTGGGGTCCTGTCATACTACATAGTAACACAAACTGTAGTTGGTTATTTTGGGGGAGGAAAAAAAAAGGCAAAAAAATCTTTTGGTTACTTTAACATGAAAATGTAACTCAGCAACTGAACAGTCAAATATTGTTTAGAACAGGAGGATAATGGCAGGCCCTTGAGTTACTGAGCTTGTTGGAAAAACATCTCAAGTAAGATAACTCTGATTTTGTTGTAAATGAAAAAGACATTGTCTACTGTAAATAGAGAATATATTGTTAGTATGAAACATGAAAACTACAAAACAATAGCTATGATCATAACTGCTGCAAAGACAAATATGTGCAAAGTGAGCATTTCTGCAGAGTGTATTTGGATGGTCTCTAAGAGAATTCTCTGCACATGCAGAAATGATGTTTGGGTATTTTTCACAATAAGATTGCCTACACTTATTTTATTGTAAGTGAAACTTCAGTATTCCTACTCACCTTTATGAAAATTCATGGGTTTTGTAGAGTGGACATGGCAAAAAAATTCAGACCACGTTCAACATGCTATACTGCTGCTTGGTTTTAATTAGAACTGCTTTGAACAGTTGTATGCTCTGCATATATGTGTGTTTGGAAAATATGCCCATTAGGATTTGTCATATTTGTCTGTAGTAACATTTCACCTTAGCTAAAAATATTTGCAATCCTGATGAGGCATCATGTACCATTACTTTGGTCTATCATTTGCCATTTTTAGTAAAATGCATTTGTTGATTTAAACAAGAACCCATTTAGCCTAGTTGGTTTTATGACTGGCCTGATAAGAAAGAGTTTGAAGTGAAAAAAAAAAATTTACCATACAGTTTCATCATGGTTTTCAGGTTCAACAAAATAATTTGCCTGTTCACAAAACTGTGAAATCTGAATGTAGTACTTGAATTTTAACTTCCTCTAACTGATGAAATTTTGGAGAAGGGAAAATGCAGTAGCAAGTGTGACTAGTAGCTGTGAAAAATGACATGATAGATGCCAGTCTGAGATCATTTCAGTCATACATCCATTTGGTGGTGGTGAAATATGTATTTGCTGATTGTAAAGAGGAGATACAGCTTTGCACAGTGTTTTGGCCCAAGGCACCTATGTCTGGGGATATCGGGCCTCCCTTCCCTCTGCAATAGGACCACCTATCAGTCCCAGACAGATGAGCTGCTTCAGTGGAAGCACATCACTGCTTTCCCAGTCCCACAGAAGAAAGGAGCTCCCTAGAACAGTCTATTATGGCCATGCTTTTGGGAAGCGCGTGAAGCTTATTCAGAAGTAAGATAAATAGGCAGGGCAGGCTGGCAGGCAGTAGACCATTCGCAGATGCATTGCAGTAGACTGTATTAATCTGAGGAAATCTAGGACTTTTTATGTACATTCTTGCTTGCCATCTGCTGTGGACATTTCCTTAGTAACTTAATCTATACAAAACACTCCTAAAGATGGGGAAGATTGATGTCCAGAGTTATAGAGCTTACACAGAAGTACTAAGATTCTTGATTCTTTTGAAATTTAAAACAGGTTGCGGTTTGGTGGAGGATTAGGGAAAAAAAGTATTTAACAGTTTCAGACATTTAAACAACTCAAAACAAAAAAGGGCAAGTGTTTCAGTGTATTGTCACTATTTTGTGCTGCATCTTCCCATCTCTTCTTTTCCAGTTTTTCTTGTAGTGGGCTTAAGGAAGAGAGAAGACTTCTGTATCCCAGTCATCAGGATAACTAAAGTGCTGCTTGACCTTTCAGATGCTTTCCATCTCAGCCATTCCATGCTGGGTCTCGGTACTGCAGCTCTAATTTACATGGGCGGTCTCGTTAAAACCATCAGATGTTCTTTTGATAGCTTACATTGGTAGCAGCTAAGGAGTCATGCCACGTTTCTGAGAACTCCCAATTTCCAAACCAATCAGTTAATAATAACAGAATGCAGTACTTGAGATTTAACTTCCTCTGACTGACAAATTTTTGGAGAAAGGCAATAGTAACTGATTTGATTTTAATTGAAAGGCTGCAGTGGAAACAAATGTTAATGACACAGATTATTCCAGGAGTTTGCTTAGACATGTTGACAAATAACAGTATTTTATTTATTCACAATTCTTACGAATCTCAGTTATGCCTAAACCTGTTCATTAATACATGACAGCTGTTCTTTGACAATGTTTCTGGTTGCCAGTGAACTATTTTTACTTGTGACTCAGTCCTCTAAATACAACCAAAACCAAAAAAATACCACCCAGAATACAGTTAGCATTTGCTCTTTTGTGTTCTTTGGTTTCATGCCTGACAAGCAGTACTGTTCTCAAGTAGTTTTTAAAAAAAAATATTACAAGCATTTGTACATGTCCTTGTGTGTGTGATTGTAGGTATTTTTCTAAACTAGGATCAGGAGAGAAACTCCATTAAAATAAAAGGAAAGAAAAATTAAATTACCACCTTTTTCTGAAAACTGCAATAAAACTAACGAAAACTTATATTCTGCCTACCTCCTGAGAGTGATTGACTACTAAGATTATTGTAATCATATTAAATAAACATATATCTGCTGAGTAGAGAACAGTGAAAATCCATTTAAGACCTTGCCCTGTGCTGTTGAGAGTAACATTTAATGTTTAACAGCTGGATGTCATTTGAGATGAACATTCAGAAGTAACAGGCCTCAATTTTGCCCTTCCTTCATTTCTTTACATTTCTTTCGTATGGCAACAAGATTTTTGAGATTACACTCTGTTTCCTATTCCTGTGCTTTTAAAGTACCTGTGGAACTTGTTAACTGATTTTAAACAATTTTGACAGATCAAACTAAAAGATATTTAAGTTCCGGAGTAGTTCCTTGAAAATAAGGTGAGAGGCAGAGTACTCTGCAGAAGGAAAGTCTCCAGCATTAATTCATAGAATATTAAATAGAGACCACTACATAGAGAGACTGAAAAATGCTTCAACCAGCCACTCCAGCTGGAGCTTGCATCACAGATATCAAATTTAATTCACTTCAAGACCCAAATCCATAGGAAATCGGATTTCATTATTGCTGAGGTTCATGGAATTGTTAGTTTGTCTAAAAGATCCCTGTGTCTCCAGTAGTGCATACTCAGTGTTTCTTTATTATCCTCAGTCATGCATGGAGCCCCAGGCTTTATTTGCCCTTTATTTATCTTGTACTGACCACAGAATATTAATTCCTTCGAGAGGTTTTTCATAATGCTTGTACTGCTGTACTTTAGATCCATTTTAGATTTTTATCTCCTTAACTTTTTTAGTAACATTAGGTAGTATATTCAACATTGCACATGTGGGAACCGAGGTACAGAGATTAAAGCAAAGAGGATAAATGCTACCAACTCACTCAGTGCTGGTGCTGTGTAAGGCATAATTTAACTACACTATCTTATTTATTTTTTTTAAAAAAGTCTGTTCTGGACATTGAATGAGCCAGATATTCTTCTGGAAACAGTAGCATATAATTAGGTCATGTAAATCAAAACTTAATCACAACGTCTGTGTATAGGGGATGAGATTCATTTTAGCATGCAACCTTAGCCAGCTAAAATTTGCATGAGTGGTCTGGTTGTCTGGAATAATTTCTATTCAATGCAAAGAGATGAGTCTTTAGGATAAAACTGTGTTTTGGAGGTGCCTTTCTCCCTCCATTGATTATAGAGGCCTCCATATCTCAGCCTGTATGGTTTCAAATGATTCAAATTAAAGAAATTAAACTCCAAGAGACCAAACGAAAGTTACAGATATGGCTTACTTCTGGCATTTGCAGCTTTTGCAGGACATTGACTTTGAAGATATGTTGCTCTCTTAAATAGAGTTTTTATGGTGCAACTATATTAAACCTCACCTAGATGATCTGTAGGGTTGAGGTACCTCACAGGAGATCCACAGCTGTCTTCTCAAGTTTGTGAAATAATTAATTGCAGTACAGCATTGTTACAGTCTACATGGTAGTCACAGGAGAGGGAGATAGAGCCCCACGCTTTGCCAGTGGGTTAGATGTTTTAGACATGGTGGAATAGCAGGCTTTGGGAACAAGACCTTCATCAACATTTCTTGAGGAATGTAGTCAGCAGCAGCTAGATCCTGCTATGCCAGACCTCATATTCTCTCCTGCTCCTGTCCCTGTTCCCACAGTCATTGCCTTCCCTGCTAATATATCCCAGCCCTTGCTTAATACTGCTTGTCCCATGTCCAGCCCATTGTGACTGTGAGACTACTCTCTTGCATTTTGAACAATATTGCAGAATATAGGGGAAATACATAGAAAGTGTTGGGACTATTAATAACTGAGCTCTCTCTAATGGCAGTTCAGGCACAGAAGTCACATGGTTGCATGAAGTTCTCTGCCAGTCTTTGTCAACTATCACTGTTAAATATAAACAAAATGATTGCAATAATTAAGTAGGATCATTTTGTAATTAGAATAAAAATCCCTAAAATTTAAAGAAGTTATAAATAATATCAACCTCAGTTACAGTCTCTTCTGTTAGTTTCTCCAAGGCTTCCAATTTTTCATCAGGCACTCCAGGTCTGACTTTGACTGGGGACATGATATGGATAAAGCAAAATACTGTCATTCTTTCAAACCCACAGTGAGCCCCACCTTCAAAATAACTAAACCAGTATCAAAATACAAAAAACTGGTGCTAGAGAAGGTGGATCTACCATTAATCTGAGTAGATTTTTCAGCAAGGAATGGGCAGCCGAGCTTAATGAAGATTTATATATTTACTGCTTTCGAAGAGGTTGTGGGGTTTTTTTTCATTACATTTTCCTTCGTATACCACCCTAGCTTTCTTGCCCTGATTTAAAAAAAAAAAAATCGGTAACTCATCCATCTCATCACAGTTCCTGGGTCTAGGTATCTATTGCACACCAGTCATACAAACTCTGCTTAGAAGTGGGAAGGAGAGACAGCCAGGAGGGCAGTTTTAAGCAGGAAGTTTAAAACTGGCTTGAAGAGATGCCTGCCAGTTAGGTGAGACATGTCTTTAGTGCTATTTAACAGGAAAAACTAGTATTTGATAGCAGGAAGTTTCAACATCTTACTGAAATCACTGCAGGGTACAGTGGCGTCTGTGTCTGTGGCGGTATTTTCAAAACCTCACTATGCCCAAGATACCCAAGTGGAAACTCCAGCTTCTTGGTACCATTTTGGTTCTCATTTTTTCACAGATTTTTGCTGTTTGTTGGCTGAGCTGGGGGCAGTGAGTTACAGCAAGCTGAGCTGAAATGTGAGCTGGAAGTGTTAGTGTTCATGGAGCCCTGGAGGAGGAATGCTGCCCGCCTTGTTCTCACAGGTGGGAGAGATTTGCATACCTCCCTGCTGTAATTTCAGGAGAGGGGATGCCCCACCTCTCCCAAGGCTTGGCTGAGGCTGAGCACTACGTGGGATTGCCCAAATCTGATCGTTGCTTCAGCACTTTATGCAGGACTTGTCATAGCTCTTTAGATTATGAATGTGCAGTTTTTAAATGTGTGTGCAGCACATTTGCTTAAACGGATCCCAGACCCTTATTTGTTTCACAAAGACCCTGTATGGAAGTCTTACAAAATGAAGTGATTCAGAGTCCCCAACTTTTAAATGGATTTTAAAATGGCTATTCTTTATTTGTGGAGTGGTGGTTCTTGTCTTTCTGTCCTGGCTAATTTGATGAACTATCCAATAATGATTTTAGAGATTAATAAGAACTGTTGAATTATCAAATATGTTTTACCATTCTTAATCACTTGACAGTACTGAGGATCCTTGCTAAGGATACATGAACAGCTTACTCACCACCCAAAAGTACTATTAAGTAGTGAAATGCTAAGGATGCAGATAAGTATCCTAAGTCTTTAAGGAAATATGTTTCTCCCTTTTGACTGAAAGCATAAGGTTTGATCTTGAAGTATAATCTGCAACATCTTCAAATTACCCGTTTCCTCTAAGTAAGTGAAAGTTGAATTCTGAAACTGTTCAAACAGGGATTTTTCTAGAACTCTTTTACTACTTAAACTGATTGTTTTCTTCTCAAGAAAAAGCAGGGGTGAAACAAAACATATTTAGTTGAGGTTCACAACAATCAATGCTCAGTATTATTTCTTGGTCTCAGTTGAGTGAATTTAAATTTCTTATTGTACCATTATCTTCCAAAGCTTTTATGTTCCCTTCAGAATCTTATCTCTAAACGAGAGTGGTATCTTGTTCCTTGAGATGACAAGGTTATGTTTGTGTACTTTTGACTCTGCCTTGCTTCCTCTTTTAAAAAGGTCTTCATACTTTAAATTCACTGTCTATGCTTGCAGACTACCAAATACTGTCTTTGCCCATCAGAAATCATAATAGCTAATGCTTGTACCTCCCACAACTGTGTGAAAAGTTAAAACTAATCAGAAGCTATAAAGCTGCGTGTTGGTATTTGTGGGTAATTCTCAAGGGTAATAAAAATACTATGTCTCTTGATCCTTACCACTCAAAAAATAAATTTAAAAAAAACCCAGAAAACTAAGTAAAAGTACACATGCTGTATTTCTTTATTACGTGGAGAATTCATTATGACAAGAATTCATTATGACAAGAAATTCCTAAAATCAGTAAGTCACAGTCTTCGGGTACTCTTCAGTCAGACAGTATTTGCTAATAATTTTACTGATGACAGCTTCAGCATCCATCCTGGGGTTTAGACACTACAATACATTTCCTGCCCTCTGCTCCTTCCTCTATCCATCACTTTTTATCGCTTCCCAGATGTTTCATTTTTTCCCCCCAGCACCATGCACTGTAGAAGGCTCCCTGGGTCCCTGCAGCCCGAGGGAGGAATGAGCTCAGCTACTCTGTGGGAATGTCTCTGGCACAGGGCAGCCAGCACTCTGGAAGAGCTGGAACTGTGGCTACAGAAGGAAAAAGATAAAAAAAATTCATGCATCTTCTCCAGAATTTTAGGTAGTGATGAATATTGTCAGCCAAAGAGAATAAAAAAAAAAAAAAGAGGCATAAAGCTTATTTGGAAACTTTGTATTTTGCCTTAGTTCTGATGCAGCCGAGTAATTTTAGGTGAATCTTTCTGGATGTGGTCAATGTTCAAGTACCCTGTGCCTTTGTATGTGTAAGTTTTCCATTTTGAACCATGATTAGCATTGTACTACATGATGCCTTTTTTTCCCTTCTTTTCTTTTTTCCTGTGCTTTGGATTTCATTCATTCCAGCTTAGCAGATGTCTCTGGAAGCTTCTCTTTGTTGTCAGAAATGGTTGTTTATGGCTGTTGGGTTTGGGTTGAGAGAGGAATGTGGTGAATCCAGTGGTTTCACTTATTTCTCTGCACTTAGCTGGTAAACCTGCCAAGACATAGGCAGGAGGGTGGCAGGTAGAGAAGCTGGGGCTTTATTTTCCTGGGCATGTGACAATATTCTGTGTGTCTTTGTGCCCTAGTTCAGGGTTCAGCGTTCATAGTTTCAGAGTACAGGATTGCAACATGTACTGCATTGCACAACTGGGTTTGATTGTTTCTCTGGTCAACACTAATTATCTAGTTGAGTTCATTGCTGAAAGGAAGAGTCCTGGTTTTGATGATTTTCATTTTTGTTATAATCTGCTTTTGCAATCAGTACATAAATGTTTTACAAGGGTGGAGTGCTATTTTGATAGTTTATCATGATAAAGACTGAACTTTTCAATTTGGGGGTATTCCTGGTTATTAAATAGAGGCAAGAAAACAGAATTTTAATAGATTTCACAAAACAAGTTAATGTCCTCTATAACAGTTAATAGTCTGTGCCTTTTTTAGTGGGTACTGATATTCTGTATTTCCTGTTCCTTTCAACTGGACCTTTTCAACCCATGCTCAGTACTTCAAAGATGAGTGTACTTTAACGAAAATTAGCTAAAATTGGTGTAGTCAACAGAAGAATCTTTACTTATAGAACAGTTCATGTGAGTAAAGATTTATAGGATTGGAACAAATGGTTTGTAGTGACTCCTCAAAAGACACTTTCTGTCACCTTCAGATTTAGGAGAGATGTTTGAGGCAGCTAAAGAATGTAAAGCTGCCAAACTGGGACTTGCATGGGCATCAGTTTCCATCTAATTTATTAGAAAACTTCAATCATTTGATTAAATATTCAAAGGAAAAATATGTCCAGTGACTTCAACAAATATTTTACATTAAAGTATGTGAAAAAGCAAACTTTTCAACCGTTTTGTTCTAGTTATCTTAATGAAGTGTTTGCTTTTGTTTGTTTTACAGAAATCCTGTGTATTACATGACTTAGACGTTGTGTCTCTAAATGAAACTAAGAAGAGAACCTGCTGTGCATTCTGAAATATTGTTTCTTATTCCATTTTCTCTTCAGGAAATACCAAGTGTTGCAAAGGAACATAAAAGATTTTAAAAGTGAGCCTGTAATCCAAAACCACAGTGTTCAGGCTTCCTTTGTATTACACAGACTTTGTTGCCAAATTTTTTTTTATATGTTTATATTATATTTTCATACTTTTAATGTGAAGATAAAACACTTATCTGATTTTGGAATTATTAGATACATCACAGGGTGACAGTGTTTGAATGCAAATGTTTGCAGAAATGAAGACTTAAGTGTACTAATTTTCTGTTATTAAAAATACACCCTTCACTTTCTTTGTGTGTGTTATTTATACCAGATTTGTAATACAATGAATATTGACATCCTCACACAATCAATCTTCTGATTTATGAAATTATATAACATCTCTTTAAGTACCTAATATTTACTGCAATCCCATAAGACAAGTCTCAGAGAATTTTTTATACCCAGTTTAGAAACATACATGCTACTTCAATACCCTTGAAGAGGTACTCTGCAGAGGTGATGTCTGAGAGAAAGGGATAAACTGTATAAAAATTGGTGTCATTGAATGGTCTATGCTGGAAGAGAGTTTGAAGATCATCTAGTCCCAACCTCGCTAGCATGGGCAGGGACACCTTCATCAGAGTATGTTGCTGGACCTTCCTAAGAATTTAGAAAACATGAAACAACAGAATGCAGCCAGTATTAATAATAATAATGTTTCTGATATAAAATTTTATAATTCCTTAAAATAATTTACACAGGTGTTAGCAGCATACCTGCATTTTCAAATGTTCTTTTAGTCACAAATGATCACAATAAAAGGCGTTGTTTGATATTGTGATATATTTATGTTATTTTCTTAAAGTATAAATAGAGGAGGTATCTGATTCTGCTCATTTAGATCTGTTTTATACTGACTTGTAATACCTTTGAAATCTGTGGGGAATATCTTATTTAATTTTAAACAAGGGCAGAACCAGGATGCTGGTTACTTCTTTTTTTTTAATTTAAAAGCAAAGCAAGCACAACTCAAACCTGAAGGACAAGCAAAAAGCAAACATAAGCTGGGAAACCTGAAGAATTGTGGTGACTATACTGGTTTTTTTCTCCTTGCATAGGAGATGTGGTTGTTTTATCACCATTTGTGAATGAATAATGCTGTTGTGCAGTTTGAGCCATCCCAGCACATCCAAAATAACTAACTCCACTAGCTTACTGTTCTGGAATGCCACTAACTTTCTGAAATATGCTTGCTTCTTTTTTGAGGGCTGTTTGCAGATTGTTGTGATATAAAATTATTATTAGATTTGGTATTGAGAAAGGGAGCTCAACTGGAAAATGCTCTCTGAAGCACATGGCACCAAATGTGCCTGAGCACACTGCCAGGTTCATGTGCCCCTAGCCCATTTAGTGTGCCTGCCAAAAGGGTGCAAAAGGATGGGCTGGGCTGTGTATTTGCAGCTGCTCCTGACTACTCATCATGGCCAATCACTAAAACTAGTGCTTATCACAAAATCTGAAAACAAGGAACAAAGGATAATCCCTGCCTTCGTTAAAACCATTGCAGAGGAAGGAAATAGTGCTGGAAGGGATTTTGAGAGTCTGTCTGGGTTCTTATAGTATCTCAACATCTGATCAGCTATCCCTGATGTAATTGCAAGAAGATGGTCAGGGACCTGCAGTGGTAGAGATTTCAGACTGTTTCTGAGTGGCAACAGTCCTTACTTAACTGGTCTGGTAAGCAGGAAATTTCCTAATACCTAACCTAACTGGTACACATGAAAAGTAGGTTCTCCCTTTCCTCTTGATGCAGGTGAACTTCTCTCTTCTCTTCTCTTCTCTTCTCTTCTCTTCTCTTCTCTTCTCTTCTCTTCTCTTCTCTTCTCTTCTCTTCTCTTCTCTTCTCTTCTCTTCTCTTCTCTTCTCTTCTCTTCTCTTCTCTTCTCTTCTCTTCTCTTCCTCTTGACCTTCCTACCTTCCATTGTAGTTTGGGTTTTCAGAATCTTTTGCCCTTTCTGTCTCCCTCCTCTTGAGGTTCTTGAGTTGGTTCTCAACTATCCTGGACTCTAGACCTGAAAACTGAGCAGACTGTTCCAGTTTAAATAAAAGCAGCTGGATAGATTTAAATTATTTTTTCATTATCTTATTTGTGATACTCCTATTTATGCATTCCAGCATCAGCATAATGCAAGGTAGCCTAGGTAGTATAATGCATGGCCACTTTAACAGCCTAGCACTGCTTGTGATCCATAGAACAGCTTTTTTTATCCTGCTACGTACTTGTGCAGTTGATTACTCCTTTGGATGTGTAGAAACCTTCTGTTTCTCCTTGGCATTTCAGGTGCTCTAGTCTGCCAAGATCCCTCTGCACTGTAATGTTGTGCTCCAGCATAGTTGGAGCCTCTTCCTGTAGATACAGTCTCCAAATACAAGTGTACTCTGTTCAGTCATCAATGATCTTGATAAAGGTCCTGGATAGTTCTGGATCCAAGATGGATCTACGTGAAATCCTGTTTAATGTATCCTTTCATCTTTGGAGTTCTAATTATCTCCAAGTAGTTTTGTATTTACATTGCCTAGACTGTTCATTTGGGGTTTTTTTTGTTAAGAGCACATTATAAGAAACTCTTATGATCCTCAGTCTTTCTCCCCCATCCACAAAGCCTGTTAAAACCTCTTTATTTAGTAGAAATTCACTTGATCAGTTTTTATAGGTATTTCCTTCCCTCCTTTGAGAGAGATGCAATCCTTTTTGGGTTTTCTGGAACCTCATTCTATTGATTCTTGGAGATATTCAGTAGCAATTCTAACATAGTTTGAACCACAAGGGAGTTTCATTGGGTCCAGTCTGTCCAAAAATCTTTAACTTTCCTATGTATTTTCTAGTTTATTTGTTCATTTTTCTAGCCTTAGACTTTTGTCGGTGGTGCTAGTAGTGAAACTATATTTGCCTTCTAAAATTGAAGGCTGAGGTTGAAAGTATCAGCATCACCAGTGATGATTAGGTAGAGTTCCCTCTCTGTGGAATAACAGACCAAGTTTTTCCTTAGTATTCTCACTATGCATCTTATCAACAGTCTTGCTATCTTTAAAATCCAATTTTCTGATATTTTTGGACCTTATCTTTCAGGTTTTGTCCATACATAGTCTATATATTTATTAATAATTTAGTGATTTGACCTACTTCCTATTTTCTTTCAGGTCATTGAAGATATCATGATTCATCCAACTTAATCTTTATCTCACTTCCTTCCCCTTTCCTGTATAGATCAAATTCTGCAGTTTTGCCTTTCAGCAGTGGATCTCTGATGAACTTTCAGCTGTCCTGAACTCACAGAAGTTTAGCTACTAGTTCTCTGGGTTTAAGCCTCCATGTAATTCCTCCTCCTTTTTCTAACACTGAAAATAGATTTAAAAGGGTCAGAATAATTTGTAATTTTCATTTCTTCTCTTTATTGCTAATGAGAATTTCAAGTACAGGAATTTCAAGTTCGTACGTTTTTCCTTCTTGCAGAGTTTCCTACTACTTATGCTTAGGTATGATCCAGTCCCACCTGAGGGAGATGCAGATACTCAGGTTCCCATGGTAGTTTTTGCAGGATGCTGACTCCTGCTAGATGATGCAGTGTGCTTCACTGAACACTCCATGAGCACCATGAGTGCTCTCCTTTTCACATGTTCTGGAGCAAAACAACTGCCTATTTCCAAACATACTCATTGTAGATTACAAGAGTATGCCACTAGGGAAGAAACAACACTCTCACTAGAAAGGGCCAAAAAAAGGTTCAGGTTGGGTATCAGGAACAATTTCTTCATTGAAAGGGTCTTCATTGGAACAGGCTGCCCAGGGTAGAGACACCATCCCTGGAAGTGTTCCAGAAATGACTGGACATGGCACTTAGTGCTGTGGTTTAGTTGACAAGATGGTGTTTGGTCAAAGGTTGTGCTCAATGATCTTGGTGGTCTTTTCCAGCTTAGATAATTTTGTAATTCTGTGATTCAGAGAAAGAAATTTAGGATCTGATTCTGAAATGGTCACTGCATCTTCTGTTATATCCCACTGGACTTGTAAATACTAGGAAAATCAGGCCTTTGGTATAAAAATATAGGAACAAGGAATGCAAATTACTTTTTTTAAAGAAATACCAAATACTATGGTTTCCCATGAAACTTACTGTTTAAAGCTTAGTTCTATTTGATGTATGCATACTACACTGTAAAGCATGTTACCAGACTCATACTAAAATGAGTTTGTTGTAAACAGTTCCTTTTTAGATGTTAGCACAGATATGAACTGATGATGATCTGAAATGCTTTAAAAATAATGTTATTGGCAATAGAATAAATATATACTACAGATTTTACAGCCTGCTGCATAAATGTGCTGTGAAGTCAACATGAAAAGTCAAATCAAAATGCATTTAAGAATAATTTCAGGAATTATTCTGAGTCCTTTTGCAACTGCTTATGGTTTTACGGCAAGAATTTACTGTTGATTCATAAAGGCTGTCTCTGAACACCACCTGAAAGGCACATAGACAAAAACTAAGATGTTGTGTAACTGAGGACTTGGCCCTAGGGTGGATTTGCTCTTCAAGTCTGGTGGCTTCATTAGTATTTTGCACCAGTAGGAGACTGGTAAGAGATCACACTAAAGCATTGCTAGACATCAGCAAAATTATCTCTAAAGTGTTAATTATATGTAAGGTGCAGTTAAAACAAGAAATTTCTGTTACGTGCTGGTGATTTGAATGCCATTTATGTAAAATTAGAAAATATTCCATGGAGGTGGAGCTGTAGTACAGTTAGGACATGTAACAATGTGACTCCAAGAGCAAGAGCAAGACATTTAAATACTAGTGAGCATTATGACCTCTCTGCCTGGAGACAACTGAATGAAATATAGATAGTATCTAGAAGTCACATTTTTTTAAAATGCACATTGTTCCAGTAAAACATTTAAGGGTGGGCTGGGTTCTCACTGGTTGGAGAGAACACAAACACGGTTATAGGAAGGCAGATTTAAAGGCTGTAGGACATCTAGTACAGAAGAATGAAAAAAATGTTTCAAGAAAAATCAACAGTAACTATTTCCGTGTGAAAGATGCTTTTCTTCCCAGAGAGTAGAAGTGCATGATGTCTGAGAGAGGCATATGCTGTGAGATGGTATCTATCCCGGAATTAATGGTACCCAAGATAGTGTTTAAGACAATTCCTGACAGACTAGTGCTTCAAGTCCTGGTGAATCTCAGCCTGATCTGATCTGCTTTGCTTTACATACTGCACCTGCAAACCTCATCAAGCCTGAATGAGCTAAACCCGTGCTTTCCATATTTCAGCAATAGTGCTCTTAGCAACAGCGCTCAAGTTCACTGGCAACACAAAGCTGGGAGGAGTGGCCGAAACCCCGGAGCCTGGGCAGCCCTTCAGAGGGACCTCGACAGGTGGGAGAGATGGGCAGAGAAGGGTCTGAGATTCAGCAAAGGCAAGTGCAGGGTCCTGCACCTGGGGAGGAATAACCCCAGGCACCAGCACAGGCTGGGGGGGACCTGCTGGGAAGCAGCTCTGAGGAGAAGGACCTGGGGGTCCTGGTGGACAACAAGCTGTCCATGAGCCAGCAGTGCCCTCGTGGCCAGGAAGGCCAATGGTATCCTGGGGTGCATTAGGAAGAGCATTGCCAGCAGGTCAGGGCTGTGATCCTACTCCTCTACTCAGCCCTGTAGTGTTGTCCTCAGCCTCTGGAGTGTTGTGTTCAGTTCTGTGCTGTGTCCAGTTCTCAGTACAAGAGAGACAAGGAGCTCCTGGAGCGGGTCCAGTGAAGAGCAACAAAGGTGATTAAGGGACTGGAGCATCTCTCTTATGAGGACAGGCTGAGTGAGCTGGGCCAGTTCAGCCTTGAGAAGAGATGACTGAGGAGACTTTATCAATGTTTATAAGTATCTATAGGGAGGGAGGGTGTCAAGAGGAAGGAGCCAGGCTCTTCTTGGTGATGCCAAGCAATGGAACAAGAGGCAACAGGCAGAAACTGAGACACAGAAAGTTCCACCTGAATATGAGGTGAATATTTACTGTGCAGGTGACCATGGACTGGAACACATTGCCCAGAGAAGTTGTGGAGACTCTCAGTGGAGATATTCTAGAACTGTCTGGATGCAATCCTGTGCCATGTGCTCTGGGATGACCCTGCTTGAGCAGGGAGGTTGGACCAGATGACCCACTGTGGTTCCTTCTAACCTGACCCACTCTGTGATAACTACTTTGCACTTCAATAGCTTAATTCACTGCAGTTGTTGAAAAGCATTTGGTGAACTTGGTAAAAGACAAACTACTTCATAAAGAAGTATCTTTTCAAGCTAAATTTTAAAAAAAAATTAAAGCTAACTATTCTATTAGGTAGGATCTAACAGCAGCATGACAGAGTGTAGAGAACGAAGGTTTTTCACAGTGTTGGGAAAACCCAGTGCCACGCTGTATAGCTAGAGCACAGACCCACAGCAGGATGAGCTTCAAGCCAACCTAGATCCACTTAAAGCAAGATAACTTGGGTTTTCTGTAATCTTGTATGTCGACTAGTTTCCACGGTCTTTGTTTCATCTTGGAGACCACGGATAAAGTCCCAGTCTCTGTTTGCGGCAGAGCAGAACAAGAGCGCGTCTGTCTCAGCCCTCCTCGTGCTGGCAGTGCTGTGGCACCAGCAGTGACAAAGGCACGCAGCAGCGTCTGGCCCTTCACCCAGGCCATGAGGAAGGGTGAGCGGCAGGAGGGCTCTTGGTACAACAGCTCTTCCCTGAGCTCTGCCATCCCCAGCAGTCTCGAGGATAGATTGAGAAGCTGGAGCCTGGAGAGAGATGCTGGCTGTGGATGTTGTCAGTCGTTTTGCTAATCACTGCAAGGCACTTTTATGTCTCTAGTCAACAGTAAAGGCTTAAATGTAGCCAAGTTTACTGCAATAAAATAAACGGTTTTGACACAGAAGTGAACAAGATAAACTTGAGCACAGTACAGTGCAACCACCCAGCAGTTCGTTTTTCTGGTTTAATTTCCCAGAGTTTCTGCAGTCTGGCAGCCTGGAGATTATAATGCATAAAATAAAGGGTAACATTAAATAAAGTATCTTGTGAAGATCATGTAAGACTTTAGCACATAAGCCACTTTAAAGAGCGAATGACTACAAATGTTCCCATGGTCTGAAGACTTTTGAATACGCAATATATGTAATACCTGCGTGTGCAGTGACTTCTGTGCACTAGCCTGTACACATGAATTCACACTTATATACGTGACTCACAGGTGAAAACTAAAACAACAGACACATAGCCCAAGCGCGGGCTGCACGTCGGGCGAGCGGTCGGAGGGTGGAGTGAGAGGGACGGGCTGGGCGGCTCTGGCAGCTCTGGCTCCGGCTCTGGCTCTCCGCGCCGGGCGGGCGGGCAGCCCGGCACTTTCCTTTTCGGCGCGGGGAGGAGCGGCAGCTGCGCAGGCGTTGCTCGCACCCTGTTGATTAGTCAGTGCTGGGATGGCGCTTCCTGGGCCGGGCGCGGCGGCGGCGGCGGGCGGCCCCAGCCGGTCCCGGGGGGCGGCGGGAG
>VZRO01005862.1:2369356-2390279 GCA_013397915.1 Daphoenositta chrysoptera
GTCTGGCTGCTCCCTCCCCTCCCGGGCCGGGAAGATGGACCCCGGCCCGCCGCTGAGCTGCAACCTCAAGGACGTGAAGTGGAGCGCGGTGGCCGTGCCCCTGGACCTGCTCGTCAGCACCTACCGGCTGCCCCAGATCGCCCGGCTGGACAGCGGTGCGTGGGGCGGGAGCGGGGCCGGGCGGGCGCCGGGCTGCGGGCGGGCTGCCGGACACAGTCCCGGGAGCGCCCCGTGCCTCCCGCGGCTCCGGGAGCGCTCTGCCGCCGTCCTTGGACCGGCATCTGCCGCTGCCGGGGCTCGGTGCAGGGCTCCCGCGCGGAGTCCGCGCGGTGCTCTGCACCAGAATATCTGGGTGATGTGCCCCCGTGCTCCCTCCGTGTGTGCGGAGGGCAGCTCGGTGGAGCCTGCTTGCTGTCAGCAGCCTGCCCCACTGAGAGAGGTCCTCGCACTCCCAAATTAAGCGTGGAAGGGCATTTTCAGCACTGGAGAGCCGATATTTTGAGGAAGCGATGCTACAACAAGGCCAAATGAGAAGAGATACTAAATAGCCAAGTGGGCTAAATCTCTAGTGTTACAATTCCCTAAGAAAGCCACGAACCTGTAAAAAAATGGAGTAACGTCAGAAGCCTTTACAGTCTCAGATAACTTTTTATTACAGTTCACTTGGGCGCTCACCTGCCGTTTCCAAGTCTGCAGCTTTTTGTTTACTCCCGGAAATATGAATCAAGTCTGACAGAACAGCTATGACAGCACCGTTTTACCTTTCCTAGATCCATGTCTTGGAAAGTAATGTGTCGGCACAGAGAACTAGGGAAATATGGGAATTTTTTTATAAAGGCACAGATAGCTGCTTTGTAATAATGTATATGTGCATTGCATGGTAGCTCCATGAAAACTGTCCAGCTCTCTAAAGGAATGCAGAAGATAACTCACAAACTGGAAAAAAATTCTAGGCTTTTTAATTCATTAGCTTGTGGAGTCACCATGTACTCATATGACGTAATAGAGCAGTTCTTGATTTATCAAGTTTTTTATTGATTTGAAAAGTTAAAAACGAGCACAGGCACCGTCCTCTGTTACTCCCCAGTGTACAGGTCAAGACCAAGGCTGTTTTATTACTTAACTGCAGTTTCCATAATGCAGTGATGATTTTTGACTTTGCCCCTGGATTATGCAGTATTTTTCCTTTCACTCGTAGTGCTTCCTCAGAGCTGGCACTCAGGAGCACGTTAAAGAAAAGCCTTTTTTTCTTTTTTAACTGCCTCTGCCTGTTCATCATACTGTCGCATGTGTGTTGTCCTGTGAGAATGGCAAAGCTGGTGTGTTAAGGAGCTCCTCGTGGCAATACCTTCTGTGTCTAGGAACAGCTAAGATGGCCTCCAGTCACTGCACTTAAGGCCGTCAATTTACTTGAGGCTCCTGGCACTGATTCAGGTTTTAACAGGATGTATATATTGATGACTTATTAATTTCCCTCTCTGCGTGTTATACCTCCCAATCTCCCTGCTCCTCTTGTCTTCCTTCGTTGGAAGGCACCTGAAAAAGCTTTGTGGGTAGAGAAAGTTTATGGGTTTTGAAGCAAGCAGTTGTTGAGGTTTTTTTGGGGAGGACTCTTTCGCTGGAGCTGTTGATGGGAATATCCCGTAATTGTTGGGGAGACAAAGATGTTGTGGCTTTTGTGCAAAGGCTTTTTTGTGCCAGGTGTCACACTTCAGAGCATATGCACAGGCGAGTGGCTGTAAACAGACCTGAGCTCTTCTGCCCATGCCCTGAGCTGGCCAGACATGAGGCAGCTGTTGGGGTGGGTGTCCTGCAGCAGTGGTTCAGCCCTGCACTAAGCCCTGCCAGGAGGCAGGCTCAGGTAGAGCTCTGCGTGAAGGGCTTCGGGTTGGAGCTGGTTTAGGTCTGCCCAGTTCAGTGGCTCGTGGGTCTGGTTTTGCCTACTCAAATGCATGTACTTTTAACTTTGTGCACTTCAGACGGTAGACAAATCAATATTTTATAAGGAATGCAGACGCCATGGTCTTGGGGATACAAAGAGAATGCTTTTCCTTCTTCCAAAGGAGGTTATCTTGCAGTAAGAGAAAGCAACCATGAATCAGCGCATAGGCTTTTAAAGGAGGAAAGTTGGGAATGTGCAATGCTTGTGGAATTGACTGGAGCACAGGCTGTCGGGGGGTGGTTACTCTGCATCCCTGTTCTTGTCTTGCAAAGTTAACAAGTGGAGCTCTATCAGAGAATTTCTTGATGCAACACTGAAGAAAATAAATGCAGAGTCCAATCCAAATCTGTGTCATCCACTGTTTAGGAAGTTTAAGGCTACCTCTGTTAGCAAAGTAGTGTCTTGTGCTGGTTTTATCAGGGTGTGCCTCTTATCTTTGGGTCAGGGTTTGTTTGCACAGAAATGGCCTCATGTCTTCTTCAGGTGCTGAATTCCTCTCCAGGTCAGTGGCAGCTGCGTGTGTCTTGTGCTGTTGGAAATCAAACCACCTGTAGATGTCTGTCTTCAGTCACCTTTTGATTCTGTGGCTGGCCTCTGTCTGTAGCAGCAAGTTGTTTCTTGGCTGATGTTTCAGTTTTCATGAGGTTTTGTGAAAGCCAGAATTTGTTTCTTCTGGCAGACCAGGATGTAGGAGAGGATTGTAAAGCTGGAGTTGTATTTTCTTCAGAAGATGCCAGTCTTACTGTGTTGTTTCTACATTTCTTACTGGAGTTTAGCGCTTGGTGGGTGATGTTCTTAGATGACACCCACACAAGATCTCCAGTTTTTCACTGTTGCTTCACCCTCTGGCCTTTCAGTATGAAGCAGAAGAATGGATATGATCAGTTCAGTTTTATTCTTCGAGCTTGGATGTGCAGCTCCTGGAAAATTGCCCTTAAGTAATTCAGTTTGATTTCTTGACAGGATGAAGTTATGAAATATTTATGTGCACTAAATTTGGTCCTCTGCTAAGAAGGGAGGGTTTTTCTTGATGGTATGGGAGGAAGTAGTCTTTTGTTACATCAAGATATAGTTGGAAGTAGTTAGGCATTCGTGCCTACCTTATCCATCTAGAAATGATAAATGTGTCAACTTCTGGGGTTTTTTCAGATTAAACTTCTAGAGTCATTGCATTTCAGGTTATGCTTTTGGATGCTGTGGTCATAAATCAAATTTTGTTTGCTTCAATGTGTTCATGTGTTTTATTGTTTTGCTGGTGAATATTGTTATATTAATTGAACAACTAGACTTAAAAAAACCTCAAACCTGTCACTCTTGAAGGAAGCAAATGGGTTTTATATGGGTCTTTTTTTTCAATCTCCATAACAAGTTAAATGTTTCTCGGTGATAAGTCAAATACAAAACTGCTGAAAGACAGCTGAACACCCTCCCAGAGAAAATGCATGGACTTGATCTCATGCTGTGGAATTCACTGAGTGGGCTCCTTCAGATGAAAAGAAGCAAGACTTGAAGGGCAAGAGAGGAACGAGCTTTGTGCTGTTTTTCCTGTCCTCCCCCCTTCCGCCCCCTAGTCCTGATTTGCATTGTCACAGCTGAATCCCACCCCAGTGAGAGACTTGTGGGTGGGTGCAGTGGGGGAAAGGTTTTGCTCTGGGAACCCGCAGCAGAAGGAGATCTTATCACAGCGTGGTTGTTGCAGCGGGGCAAAAGGTGAGTGTGGCTGGCCTGGGAGAGCCAGGGTGCACGTGGGGCTTGCAAGGCTCTCCTCAGACCATCAGCAGAAAAAGCTGACAGCAGAGCCCTGACTGTGGCTTGTTGCTAATGTGGAAATGATGCTGCACGTGGTGATCTCAGGGCTTTAAATTTCTGGTAATTATTTTTCTAAGGATAATTTTGGAGGGTAAAAGAGAAATGCTATCAAGGTTAAGATCTGGAAAATATTGCTTTGCATAGAGCTGAGCTTTAGGCCAGGCTTCTTTTTTTTTTTTTTTTTGCAAGCTTACTGCTCCCTTCAGACTCCCAAGAGCCTGTCATTCTTTTTCTTAGTGGAACTCCCTTTTTCCCAGACAGTCTTGCTGTGTTTTCACAAGTAAAGATCAGCCTTTGCTTGTAGGTATTTTCTACCCTATATTGGATATGAACTGGAAGAGTTCACAGAAATTCCCAATTTGTGTACAAAGACTGAAGTTTATGGGGTTAAAAAGCCATGTGGTCCTCTGATGTTATTTACTTTTTTCCTCAATGATATCTAAGAAAAAAATTATGTGGTGATTGCTATTGGGATCAAATATAGTGGCACTTGACCTCAACTCAGAGAGAAGTGATTCCCTACTGTGCATGGTGGGGAGAACATGCTGAACTTTCCTGCAGAGATGATGGATCTCAATGAGCCATCGAGACAGTGAAGGAGATTCTTCCTTATGCATTGTAAACGTGCTGTAAGATGAAATGGCAGAATTGGTGGCTATAAAGAAAGGAAAAATCTGTAAAATGGGTAACAGATTTAAAAGGTGACTTTCTTCTTTCTTACCCTTAGGTGAACTCCTGTGCATATCAGCAGTGGGTGAATAGTGAGTTCATGCTGCTGTTGCTCCTGGGGACAAAGGGATTTTACTTAGTTTTGTTTTAGGTTCTCTTTTTCTTTTCCATTTCAAAACTTTCTCATGGTGACAACTGTCTACCCCAGTCATGTTCAGGGGACTATTGTTCTGTTCAGCACGTTACTGTAGAGCTGATTCCAGTTCTGGAAACTAAGCACCCTCACATCTTATCAAAGAACATCGTACTCAATAGAACAGCGTGGCCGTGTACATAATGAAAATTTTGCATTGCGTCACTCCACAAATGCGGGTTATCTGTGCAGCTGAACAATGCTTTGAAGCTACAAAGAAACTTATTCTTTAAAGGTCTGAAAGCTGCTATCCATGCTTTAATTGTCTTGAATGACCTCCTTCTTTTGAGAAGCTAGTGCGGCGTGTCTCAGTAGTCTGCTATTGAATTAATCTTTAAAGGCATCATGTGGGAGTAGGGCAAAGCTTTTGAACGGACCAAGAAAGAGGTTTCAGATATGCTCAGACCCTGGGCAGTGGCCGTGATCTGATTGCCCACTGTAGGTGTGGCCGCCTTGTCCACTGAGGTGTGGTAGGTGATAGTTCTTATGTGTGGGGCAGACAAGTGTCTGATTTGAAGGCAAATATCCTCAAGATACGTTGTATCCACGTGGCTTGATTTCTTCCTTAGGTGCTGAACAGCTGTGAAACTCCGACTGTTTATACTGTGTGTTCTGCCATTGAAGAATAATCCCAGTAGCATCTCCTGCTTTCTGCCTCTTCTTTCTACCTTTACTGTGCGGTTTGCTGTTTCCATCAAGACAATTGAATGAAAAAAACCAATTGACAGGTCGCCACTAACCACTGCTCCTGAGTTTTTGTTTTGGTTGGATTGTTTTTTTCCTTTTCCCCTGCTGGCAGAGATGTGTTCCAGAAACATTTTAGTGAAAAAGCTTTTAATTAATTTAAGACCTGCAGCTACCGAATGGTGTCTGTGAAGATTATTGTGACTTTCTGGAGATGAAGGCCAGTACCTTGGCAAAACCTATTTCCAGGAGTACCCTGGACTTCCAGTGAGGTAGATAGAGTTCAGCATCATACCGATTTTAGTAGTGTATATTGTGTGTTCTTAACCAGACATCTGAACCCTTGGTTGTGTGTTAGGGCTACCAGAATGGAAAATAGTTACATTGCTCTTATTTCTTGAGTTCTTAGTAAATGTTCATATCCTTCTCTGTTATTCAAGGTGTGAAACTTCTAGCTCTTTGTTTCAATTTCTAAAGTTCTGACTGTGTGGGGTGAAGCCTTCGTGTACATACCTGGACAAACACTTCCTGGATAATTACGTAGTTCGGGTATTGAAGGTGAAATACCACTAGTCTTTTCTTACCTGGAATTCAAGTGCTATAATTTTAAGTCCATGGGAGTTTGTCTTTCTCCCCCTCACCCCCCATTTAAATTGCATCTAACTTTCAAATAAAGCACAAGATACCCATAAAATCTAAGGTATTAAGGTGCCTGGAACAGTTAGTCAAACCCTTAATCTTAAAACAAATGTGGTGTGATGAATCATATGCTGCTGTTGCAAGGAATGGTGTAAGTCTAGCATAGGAAAGAAGGGCTTCGTTGTTTTCTGCTTTGTCTGTAAGTGCTGTTCTGGAACTAGGTGTTCCTGGCTTCGGCGATTACGTGAACTGGCACTCCCTGCAATGCCCCAGCAAAGGCAGCTATGCCAAGACGAAGTGCTGGAGGATATTGGACAGCATGGTCTGGTGCTACAGGACTCGATGGAAGTTGTGGGAAGAGCTGCAGTGTGTTCCAGTCGTTCCGGTGGTGGTTTGTCAGGAGCAGAGGGCATGGGTGTTGCTGTATTTCCTTTTGGCATTAGGAGTAACAAGTTGGTTGGATTAGGGAAGCTTAAGTCTCTCCCCTATAGGAAAATATTCATCATCTTAATGTGGATTGCATATGACTCAAAAACAACCTTCATAAAACTCAGTGAGCCAATATTTCAAGTCTGAATTTTTTTGCTTTTAATGGTGCTTCTCTTTGGAAAGAGTTTTACGTAGCATTTGTGGTTTGCGATTTTCATACCATTTGCAGTATGAAAAACTTGTGGAGCAAACTTCACTGTGCCTCCACCTGTAAGCCACGTCTGCTGATCTAAGGGACCTAGCACAGAAATGTAAAATTGAGGTGTATAACCAGATTGAAGAGTGTCTTTGCTGGGGATCAGAGCCACATCTGCACTGCAGTCTCAGAGGCGGTGTGCAAGTCGGCATAAAACGAATAAATCACAGCTTTGCCAGGGCACCTGCGTGCTTGGCTGAGGTTTTGCACCAACGAGAATAGCTGCTGTGTCTCGGTGTCTCCTGTACTGCTGCTGTGTGATGTATTGCCCTGCCAGGCTTGGTGCTGTGTGCTGAGGGCGGGGGTGGGGGGGTGCGAGGGGGAGAAGGATCTTGCTGGGGCTGGGGAGGCTGTGGAGTCCAGGCTCCTCATCCTTCAGGTTGCCTGTTAAACAGAGGGAGATGCTCCTGAGACTGCAAAATGCTTTCTGAGTGGATCAAGCCATGATAATGATGTGAAGTGCTGAGCAGTAGCTGCCAGGGCTGTGTGTTTGGGGGGCGTGGGGAGCCCTGTTCCAGGGACTGCAGATCTGCACACCCAGGCAAGAGCTGATGTGCTCTCAGCAGAGGAGTGGATGGTGATTTTGCCAGGAAAAGCAGCAAATCTTGTTGCAGTGGGGAAGGTCACTTGGAGCTTCCTGGAAGTGCAAATCTTCAAGAAATGCAAAATTACTTGAAAAGTGTCCTTTTTGGTTTTGGGGCTTTTCTCTCAGGATGTTATAATGTTGTAATCACGGAGAACTTGGATGTGTGCGTATTTGCTTGGTCTGCGAGAATGTCACTGGGGTTCTAAGAGAACCAAGAATAAAGATTTAAACATGGTTTCAGAGGCTGGAAGATGCCCAAGAGCTCAACCTGATGAAGTTGATACTGGAATTGCTTCATACCAGGGCTGAACCTTAGTGACTCAAACGTTATATAAAACACAACATGCTGCAATTGTTTGTGAAATGAGCAGGGAAAACATTGTGGTGGCGACAAGGAAGTTGGGGCATTTCTCCTTACAGTCAGAGCTGGGGGAGTGGGAAGAAAAGCTGAGTAAAGAAGTAAAAGCCCCTTTTGAAGGGCCATTATGTGCCATGTGCTGCTTTGCTTTCTGTCTTGGTGCCCTTATGGTACAACATCGACCTGGCATGGGTAAGGACGTGGCTCCATGGGTGACAGGTTTCCAGGGACAGGCTGGGGGACTGCAGCCACTGTTTAGGGGAGCACCAGCCACTGGCTGGGATACAGCGTGGGGATGTGCATCCTCCAAAGGCAATGCACTGGACTAGAGGCTGTGTGGGGACACTGCTCTGCTCTGCAAGGAGGATATGGGCTAGTGGCACAGAGAACAGAGATTAACCACCCTAAAGAGAGTAAATAAGCCTTCACTCTGTCCTGAAGGGACAGGCTGTGTGCCCAAGGCTGACCCAAGTGGAGGAAAGTCCCTGAGTGTAACCTAAGCAGTCATTTCAGAACTGCCCCCTGACTTGGTGTTGCACTGCCAGGGCTGTTGCTGAGCACTGCGTGAGCCAGACTGAAGCAAAGCATTGCCTTGCAGCTGGGTTTGTAAGAGCTATGCAGTCTAAATACTCAAGTTACTAACTTCCAGGAACTATTTCCAAGTAGCCCACAAACGCTTGGATACCCCCTCTCCTGTGTTTGTTTTTCAGTTTGCAGCTTTTCTGTTGTTGTGGTTCCAACTGGCAGTTTTGCTTATTTGCCCCACTGAAAGCTATTCTTGTTGCTTCTTGGCACCTCACCATTCTGGAGATGAAGGAGGGAAGATTGGGGTGGGAAAATGAAGGACACTTTTTCTTTAAGGAGGGGGAGGGAAAAGGAGATCTGTGCATAAATGCCTCTTCTTGTCCAGCCTTCCTGTTGCATCTTTCCGTGTGTCCCTTTAGGACATGGTGGGTTCAAGGAACCCTTATCTCTAGTCTGTGGCATTTGTTCCATCCCCCAGGCTACTGTCTTGCAATTGTGGGCTTCCAGGAGGTGTTGCAAGGTTATCTGCAAGGTCGCTGTCAGGTAAAACTCCCAGTACTGTCCAGCAGTGGCAGAATGGAGCAGTGCAAGGAGCTGCTTCTCCTATCCTTTCTTGTCTTCACATAGGGTAGTCCTTCCTTTCACCCCTTCCATATGCTGTGCTGTCTTCTTCCAGCACCTGAGCAAACTCCACTTCTCCATCCTTCCATACCCTCATCTTTTTGCTCTGCCCTCTTCTTTTTCCCTCAGTGTGGAGGAAATTGGGGTGTTTCTTGGACCAGAGAGCAGTGTGGTGTTTGGCTGTGCGTGGTCCAGGAGGAATAGCTGTGTATATGCTACCAGAAGTGACAAAGCAAGCAGGGGAAGATATTTTAAGCATTTCTAGAGACTTCAGTGTTTCTGGTCACTGGGAGCAGAAGCTGGAATTGCAGCTCACTGCTGTTAGAAGGAGCTGCAATTCCTTTCCTGCTGCAGAGGGGTGGCTGATATCAGTGCAGAAAATGTGGGATATCCCCATGTGGAGTCCCACACTTTGCTGTTGACGTGATGTTTTGTTTAACCTCAGTGAAGGGAATTTTGCTGGCAGGACTCAAATGCATGTAATGCTTCCATTTCTCAGCCCACACTGATTGCTTGCTTGATTTAGAGAATGAGAGTGGGGATGCTGTCTTTTTGTAAGAATGATAGTAATCCTTGTCCATTTGTGATACGATGTGATGAGCCAAAAAGAGAATCTTAGGTGTATATCCTTGCAGAAAGACTGGCTTCCAAAACATTTGATTATTCCTGCTTCTTTCTTAACACTTTTTTGTTTAGGCTTCTATTTATTCAAAGGACAAACCGACCCGTTTCCTCTTTGAAGGGGCCACAGGCACATGCATAGAGTTAAATCTGAGGTCTTACCCGAGTTGCACTTAGGTAATTTCATTATGGTCAGAATGTTTTTTTTCCCGTCCTAATCTCTGAATGTAAAGCAGAAAACTCATAGCAGAAAAATACAGAAAGCATCAGCACATGTGTGGCTAAGAGAGGTGAGAGGGCTCAAAATACAAAATGTAGTTACACAGACGTGTTGCTGCAGCCCCTGGACCCAGGATGTGGCTGCAGACCAGCAGCAAAGCTGTAGCAGCACTGCAGCCGAATGTAGGGCGAGCCGGAGGAGAAGGTTTTCTTCTGCATGTCTTATGGGTTGCAATGTCAAATATCATTTGGATTCCTGTCAGTATATAACAAAATATCTTAAGACCAAATTGCCTGTGGGCAAAGATAAATGTGCCCTCAAGGGGAGAGTGAGGCATGATGGGCTTTTTTTATTCACTCTGCGTTCTGCATGCTGCTTACCAAAAGTAGAAGCTTTCCTTTCCACAGGAGGGTAGGTTGTTTTTTTGAGGGTTTTTGTGTGCGCCTTCTTAAGGTGATAGAAAGATTATCAAAGAGATGTTATTCACTTGTCCCTTATGTTTCAATAAAAGCAAAGCCATTCTTTTTATGCCTTGCAGTTTAAGTGTAGATTTCTCTGAAACAATGGAAATAAATTGTATTCAGGATTAAGACTGTTCTTGTTCAGAAAAGATGTAGGGGCTGCTTTGATTGTGTTCCTCCTGTTAGTATTCCCATATTACTCAGATACTCTTCCAGCAGGTAACCAGACCAAAGAGGTGCCTAATTAGAGTTGAACATCCATACTTCTGTCCCTGCATGCAGCCAGCCCACGTTTCAAGAGGCATTACCTGCTTATTAGTGCTACGTGAATTTTTCCAGGTTGAGCGGAAGGGGTCGGGTGAATGTAGCTGTGATGCAGAGGCAGTGGCAGCTCCAGCAATCGGGTGCCATGTGTGCACAATCCATTAGTGCCTGTTCGGACTGTGAGGGCACAGGGGGGTGGGCCAGGCCACTGGGCAAGCAGCCAGGTGGCAACCCCACTTCAGAGCAGAGCTGAACTTTTCTTCACTTCCAGCTGTTTTTATTTCATCCTTAACCCAGGCTGCAAGAAAGATGAGAGACAAATTAAATTGTAATGATGAGTTATCTGAAAGCCAAAGAAAACTGTGCTTGAGCAGCTCCTGCATTTGGGCTACTTTATTTTTAATTGGGAGCTTATCCAAGATGCCCCAAGTTCAAGCGGGGATCACTGCTGTTCAACACAAAGTGGCATAGTGTCCCTTTAGGACTTGGGATGTATAATGAGAGGATAGAGCATGTTTACTTGGATGCTATTTTAAAATATCATCTAATTATAAATATCTGTCAATGAGAGCTCCCCAGCTCTCATGCTGTGCCCAGGAAAAGTCTGAATGAATAGGCTGTTTCTCTGTCTGCCAGGGCAGAATCTGGAATCAAATTCTAGCTCTTAAATCCATGAGGTTGGCAGGGTTAAAATTTTCTTCGTTGGCATCCGAAATCTGGGGGAGCTTTACCCAGCCTTCCCTGACCACATTCCCAACCACTGCCCGTGACTGGTGCAGCAGCAAAGGAGTGCAGCTGCCTCCAGCTTGGTCAACTGCAGCAACCATTCTGTGTCTGTGCTTGGACATAAATAGGAAGTCAGTTACAGTGGGTTAAGTGCAATGTTAAATGCTGACCTCCCACCTCTTAAGTATTAAGCTTTTCCAGCTGGGCACCTGATGCTAAACAGGCACTTGGAAGTGTGTCCTCCAGTGGACCTCACAGTATTTATAGACACATCTGAGCAGGAGCTCTCTAGAATGAGGAATGCCTGCCTCTAATGAAAGAGAACCTCGGTTCTCTGAATGAAGTATTTAAAGGAGCTGCTTTGGATGGCAGCAAGCTGCTTGGAGGTCTGGTTACTGCTATGTTTTTCCTTTGGTCAGGTAGCACTGGTGTTCTCTTTATCTGTACCTATCAGACTGCTTTTGAAAGCTACTCTTTGCTTTCTTCATTTCCAGGCCTGGTGCCTTGATTGCAAAGGGCAGATATATATTTTAACGTTTTTACCCCCTCGATTTTGGCCATGAGAATTCAAAATGGAAAATCAGCTACATATGGGTCAACATAATTCCTTTCTCTCACTCCCTATGGTAACAATGAACTAGGCTGGAATCTCTCTTGCATGCAATGAAAAGTTACTTAGCTTTCTCCTCAATATTTGTAACCTGTGACCATTTTAAGTGCAGTTAGACTTGTCGTTCCTTGCTATTATTCTTAGCACTTCAGGTCTGTGGTCTTAGGTGACTTCAAAACCAGACAGCTTTCTTCCATAAGAATCTCATTTTTTAAGGAATTGAGTGATTCTAAGATATTTTTTCTTTCCTTTTTTTACCATGATTAATAGTTGCCACTAATAGTTGGCACATAGACAACATGTTGCAGAGTATCAGAATAGTTTAAAGAATTGCTGATACTTTCTAGGCTGTTGTAAGTAACCATGGTGTTTGACTGTTTTGATCCATCATAGAACTAAATCTGTCATGAGGATACAGCAAATCTGCAGTTACATCTGATGATGCTCAATATTAATAAGTAGAGTAATTATGGTAGCAACAGAAAGTTACTCTGTTTTGGAATGCGAATGTTAAGATGTTGTTGTACTGAGTGGTTTTTTCCCCCTGTGTGGGAGTGAAGAGCAGTCTGTGTTGAAAGATGTGTTTTGGCTTGTTTGGCTTGAATTCATGAAAAGTAAGGTTTCTCATTCTGGGATGTTAGTTCTGAAGGCTTGAAATAAACACAAACAAAGCTCAATGAAATCTGTGTTGTTACTACTCTCTTTTTTTTTTCTCACTAGTTTTCTTATGAACACAAAGAAAGCAAGATGCCAAGGTTGAAACTGTGAGATTGCTGAAGTCAGCAGAGAATTTACCATCAGTGGCAGTGGCACCCAAATTCCACTTACTGCTTATTTAAAATATTTGTTCTTCTCTTCCCTGCAGTAGGTCAAACGGGTTTTTTTGAAGACTCACTGAGATGCTGTCTCTGTATATTTGTAGCTAGGGAAAAGCTTGCCTTGGAACAAACTGGATTTTTCAGTGGATTAATCTGTCCCATAGCTTTGTAATGAGATTATGGTTTATGCTGATTTGTTGCAACAGTACTGGTATATCCAGTCATTCCAATAGCAAAATGCTAATCCTAGAGAAATAAATCTGTCTTCTTGCTGGCAGGCATAAAAAAAATAGGTGGTTGGGAGTCTCTGCTCTCTTGTTAGGTATTAGTGGGTGATAGCTTAAGTTCAGCATCAGTTGGATTGAAGCAATTTGATTGTATCGGGCTTTTGCAGAGGGATTGGAAAATGCAGAAATAAAGTCTTATCTCCTTTCTCTTGATTGTGAAATACTTAATGGTTGCCCAGAGCAAAGTCTGATCACAGTAGTGTGAGGCTGAAGGATTACATCAATGCACAAAGCACCCCAGGTAGTAACATAGTCTGGGGGTGATGCTGTCCTTGCTCCTTCCTCGCTGAGCAGGTAGGGTCAGGGAAGCAAACTGGATTCCCTGTTCAAACAACTGAAATTTGTTGCAGTGCAGCCAACAGCAGTTGCATCTCATCCAAGGTGTACAGTGGCAAGAGGTTCAATCTTGGACAAGCTGTTTCTTGGGTAGATGTATCTTGCCCAGCTCTTCCTGAAGCTGCAAGAAGATTCAGTGTCCCTCTCTCCACCCTCCAAGGTGGAGACCAGTGTAATTGCTGGTGGCAGACCTTGCTGCAGATGAGCAGCCTTTGGGCAGCACTCTGGGCAGGATGGGGTTGGACAAGTCTCATGGACATTTCCTGCATTGTCTCAGCAGTGAATAAATGAAGAGATTGCATGAAACTGTTGGGGAATTTGAGGCACAGCCTGAGCTGGCTTTGATGTCTAGCTCTCAAATAAAAATATTTTTAAAAATATAAAAAGCACTTTTAAAAACTCCTTTGTAGTTAAAAAGCAACTCTGAACACCAGTAGGCTGAGACAGCAAACAAGAATTTTAACTAATTTTGCCTGATCTTGGGGCTTTACTTACAGCTTTCCCCCATTTCTTTTTTTTTTTTGGCAAAAGAAGGAAGAATAGAAGTCACCTTAAAATCAAAATAAATATGAATCCTTATTCTGTCAAAGGAAGCTTTTTACCCACTGGAAGATGTGAAGTCTGTGCTGCTGATGGAAGGTCAAGTCGGTACTACCTTGGTTTTCTGGTTTTTTGGGGTTTTTTTTGAGAGTGAGGAGTGGTAAATTGCAGTTTGAATCATGACAGAAATGCTGGTTGATCCAGATAATAGGAAGCAGCACAAATGAGTGTGCTGCAGGAATGGAAGTGTTAAATGGAAGCACATATTGCAAACTACTTGGGAATTTATTTGAGAAGGAAGAAGGGAAACTGAAAAGTGAGGCTGATTATCAATAGCCCTAGATATAACCGGAATTTTTTTCTTGATCCTTGTGTTGCAAGCTCAAAAGATTGTGTAGCTGGGTACAGAGCCGTCTGCTTTCATCTTTTCCACTGTGCTCAGACACAGAAAGTCAGCTGAGACCACTGTCAGGCTTTCCTAATGAATCTGCCCACTTGAAATTAAAAATTTAGTACACTACATTATATAGCCCTGAGATGTTTAAATTTTAACGTGGGTTGGGTTTGTTTTGGTTGGGTGGTGGTTTTTTTTTCCATCTTACTCCTAGAAACTACAATATTTGCTCCTAGAAATTACAATATTTACCCTTTTAACTTACTGGCAGTCTGTATTTAGACTTTGCATGATATACTCCCACGCAAGTTGTTATGCTTTCTTTTAAACAAGGAAGTTTCTCTGATCAGCTTGATTTTAATTTTTTAATCAACCTTTTCTTGTGTCTGTATGGAATAACAAAGTGAGACTGATAATGTGAAGCAGCTTTCAGAGAAGGTTTTTCTTCAGTAGTAGTAGCATTTTCTACAATTGCATGCTCTTTCTACTTCTCTCCCATTAGGCATTTTATGCAAGAGTAACTCTTCCAAGCATCTGTTCAGTCATAGTGACATGGAAAAAAAAAATTCAATTTTTTGTAGGTCTAATGTTGCTATAAGTGGGCTTCATCATGTAGCAAAATATTTCTAGGGTTTTCTTCCCCTTCCTTTAAGGAACATTAGAATTATGAGAATTTTTGCGCTACAGATTTCCTTTGCTTCTTCAGACTGGAAAATTCAGATGTTGTTCTGTACCTAATGAACTTTTTCCGCTGACCTACATTATAGACCAGTGCTTTTGCAGAAGAAGTAGCACTGACAGGCTGAGCAGCTCAATGGAGATTTGACTCAGTAACGAAGGACGGTGCCAAAGCTTAAGCAAGCAAACCACCCTAATTTAATATTTATTAGTCTTTGACATTCATTGAGGTGCGTCTCCACAGATAAAATACCCAGCAGATAGTCTGCAGTATGATGCAGTGTGCAGAAAACAAAAGGTTTGACTTTCTCCCTCCACCCTCCTTCAGAGTTCAGATGGAGTTCTCAGGAGGAGAGGTTTCACAGCCTGCTGAATAATAATAAAATAATTTGTCCTGATTTATATATTCAGACTTAGCAAGAACTTTTTGCTTCCTCACCCAAAACGTAAATATCAAACTCATCATTATAAAAGAAGGAAGCTCTAAGTATTAGTGAAATGATCTGTAGGAGAAGAGGCAGCTGTTGTGCCAGGGAAATGCTGTGCAGTAATACAGCTGAGTGCTGAAGTGGTGAAGGATCATGTGGTGACAGCAGGGTGCAAGTGGGATGGAAGCTGTCCTGTCCACTGTTACAAGGAACTTGGAGTTCTCTTTCAATAGCCTATTGCCCATGCTGACAATCTGAGGGGTTTTTTGTGTATGTTTTTCAGAGAACTTGTACTCTTAATACCCAGAAAGCAACATACTCAGGGCTGCTTGTGCGCTAGTGGTGCTCCTGTGTGTCCCTGAACCAAATGAGTCCAAATTCAAATTATCGTTGACTGCTCTTTGTGATGCAGCCTGGTGTACATTTTTTTGTTTTGGCTTACTTGGTTTGTGTGGGATAAGAAGTTGCCATCTGCTGGATTTTGTGGATATTATGCCTTGTTTTTTGTTGTGTTGTATTTTAAGAGATCAGAAACCCAAACAAACAACTGGCTAAACAAGAACCAAAGTGCTAAGACCTCTTGGAAGATTATGTAAAGGATTAGCCCACCAGTGAGAGGAAACACAGGCTCTCAGATAAGAATGGCTCTTGATATGATTGACCTTTTGTTTCTTATTTTAATTTTTTTAAAGACAGAAGAATGTTGTGGTACCCAGCCTTGTTCTAACACCTGGTGGTACTGCAAAGCATACTTGGAAAGGCTTGCAGGTACCTGTGGTGCTCCCCGACCCTCACTGCCGAGGAGACTGAAGTGTGTGTGATGCCTGCAGTTCCCAGGTGCTCGCTGTGTGCTGCTGGCTGTTTCTGACCTGTGTGTGGTCTCCTCAGGTGTGCTGTCTCCTCAGTGCTCGGCCCACTTTTAGATGGGGTCCCCCCTGAGCTTTTGTGCTGAGAGGAGGCCTTGGCTTCATCTTTTACCTTCTGTGGATCTCCCAATAAGATGAAAAGAAATCAAATCCATCTTAAGGTGTTACCTTGTGTGGGAGCTGTGTGACTAGCTATGTCTGTAGAAACACAAGTTTTCCTTTCCAAAAACAAGACAGCTTTTATTAGTTTACTAGTGCCTGGTTTTGTAGGTTCCTTCTTTTGCCATGAAAAAGCAGCGCTGGCATTTATATTTGTGCTAGCAGTGTGACCTCCCTCTGACCCAAAACATCTCTTTGCACAGAGCCATGCAGTCTGTAATACTGTCTCTTTTTTTTGAACAATAGATAGATTGTAACTTCATTTCATACTGTGTGGGGCTGTCCTTTTGTTTTCGTGGTGTGGTAGGGTAATGTTAAGGTTTATCTTAATGCATGGCTTGTTTGGTCCTCAGCTAGGGCAAGTCCAGGGAAGCTGCATGCCCAGTGAAGCAGATAGCGTGCAAGTAGGGCTCCACCGTGTAATGGGAGCATGATGAATAAGTAGGAACCTCACTTCTTTCTTTTTTTCTGGCTTCTAATCGTTTTGCTTTCTCTTAGCTTTCAGTTGTTGCCAGATAAACCTCCTTCCCTTGTAACACTAGCCACATGCTGACAGTTCTGCCTAATTATTTCACAGCATAGCTGCTCACCTGACCAGCCAGCCACTTCTTTTTCCACTTGCACAAATGAATACTTTATTCCTAGCAAATATTGGTGCAAACTCGAGGGGTAATAAGGTTGATGTTATTCTTTTGTGTGGTTTGGTAGGTATCTGGCTGAGCACCCAGTCATGATTTTTAATATTGCCGAGATTTTTCTATGTAATGATATGTAATGTGATTATGGAACATTAGATGGAATAATTAAACTCACCACCTACTTAACTGACCAAGACAGTCCGGGTGATGCACTTAATTGTACGGCATCTGTTACCTTGCATGCAGATGGTGTTCAGGCTTAATGAAAACACATGGCCCTAAGTCTTGCTGAGTTTTCCCTGGGGTTTCACAGGCATCTTTTTCATCAGTTATTTCACAAAAGCCATCTTAAGTTTCTTGTGAGCTCCTCGTTCTTTTCCGTAAGCCTTTTCGTTCCAGAAAGAGCAAATTCAGCGTGCTTGAACTGATGTGCAAGGGACAGCATTAAGCTCACTTTGCAGTCTTCCGTGATGAGTGAGATGAGTGGAATGTGTCCGTAACCATCTTCCTGGCAGGAGGAAATGGTGTCTAGCTCATCTGGTGTGTGTAAATGGAATCTGTTATGTTACTGGAACCTTGCATGTGACGACTTCTCTTTCTCTGAGTTACCTTGCTACCTACTATTTTAATGTCTCCAGACGCAAAGCTTGTGCTCTAAGGCAGTGATGCAAACTCTTAGCCACAATGACAAAGTGTGTGGCATTATAAAGCGTTCATATTCCTGTACGTCACTGCCTATTTTTAACAGTGTAGTTTCTGTGAGTGAGTGATATTGGTCTGAACATTTTGCAGTGACTTGAATGTTAGTTTTTCAATATTAGGAGGAGAACCTTAAAAGTTTCGTTGTTGGTTCTTTTTATTTGCTTCGTGAGTTTTCTGTAGTGGTTGGTGTTGAAAAGCCGTTGTTGTCTTTGGCAAATAGAGGTACGTGGGACCTGTGTGAATTTTCTTTTGTGGACTGTAATGGGACATTAGGAAAAGGCTCTTTACTGAGAGGGTGATCGGTCACTGGAACAGAAGTGGTCAGGGTACCAAACCTGTCAGAGTTCAAGGAGCATCTTCATGAGACTTAGGCATATGGTTTAGTTTTAGGCAGTCCTGTGAGAAATGAGCAGTTGGACGTGATGATCCTTATGGGTCCCTTCCAACTTCAGATATTCTATGATCCTGGAGGAAGCAAAGAAGAGACAGGAGTACTCAGTCTCCTTCAAAACTGGAGTGGTTTTCAGTTCTACTCCCGAGACTTTGGGGAATTCACAGACATTCTGGAATTGTGAAATGCTAAACTAAATAAAAATGTGTGTGTCTTAAGAAAGTAAGCAGTGGCAACAACTTGTAGAGAGGTCTCCTCAAAAGAAATGAGCTTCTTTCTGTGCTGCAGCATAGACATATATAAACTCAGTCCCTGCATGTAGTTGACCTCTGTTTTCTCACCTGGTTCTTAAAAACTGCAGGTGAAAACAGAATTTCATCTCTGAATTTGTAGATGGAGGTATCATGTTCTTCCTCCATCAGTCTTGCTACAGTTGTTAGCTGTTAATTTTACATTGGAGTATTTACAATGACAGAGTCAAGATTTGCTAAATGTGGATGATCCAGTTTTGTAACTGGAAAGAATTATTGAAGTAGTATTGGCATTTAAGGTAGATAGTATTTAATAAGCATGGGACTCTTGATTAAGCAATGACTTTTTTTTAATGACTGTATCAACATGTGAATGATTTTCCTTTCCTGTTCAGTGTTTCCCCTGCAACTGCCCTTCAACAAGGGTGGTGTTGGCAATATTAGAGGTTTTTAGGAATTGTGCAGAAATGGGTGATGCAATTAAAAACCGATAGTGAATCTTATTTGCAATGAACACCTGAAGACCTATTGCAATGCTATTTTGGTGCTGAGCAAAGTACCCAAATACTGATTGTGGTCAGAGTGCTTGTGGGAGATCAGCTTGTGTTGGAACATACTGGCTAAATTTTCAGTTCTGAGGTGTGAGGCTTTTAATCTCTGGCAAGGATGGGTGTTGACACTTTATTTAGGGTTTAGGAACTGCTAGTGAGTCACGGGTGCCTTAGTCTCAGGCATTATTATGAATAAACTTGACTCATATTTTGGAAGGAGGTAGGCAACTTGGGGAAGGGTTGGGAATTGCATGTGGTAGTTCATTGCTTCTCTTGACTTTTATTTGGGGGGTAAAAGACCAGCACAAGTATTTGCCTGTAGATTCTTTGTAGTGGTTTAATTATACTGCAGGCATGTAGGGCGGGGAGGAGAGGGTGAAAAGACAGAGCAGCTAATCCATACTGGATCATAAGAGACAAAACTGTTACTAAAGATGAGTGGCCTGTGTTCTCTGTTTTCTCATGGCGTCGTATTTTTATGTAAGCAGCAGCGTAGGAGTGTGTTGAATAGGTGAGAACCGAGTTGCATAGCTGGTGAATGTGAGGGCTGCCGAGTTCTCTCCCACACAGCTAAAATGTGATTAATGGAAGGCTTGCATAACTTATGTTACTGCGGTGGGGGGCAGGGGGAATCAGACTGAATGTGTGTGCCTGTTTTGCAAGGTATGGTTGGCTGAGAAAAGTGTAAAGGGCTAGCTAAGCCTGGGCTGGGTTGGGCTGGGACAGGAGTTGTGTAGCAAGGGTCAGTCAGAGGTGTCTCCAGCCTGGAAGGTCCTCCCCTCCAGGAAGAAGCCACTTTAAAATCAGTGAGCAAGTCTTGTGGGAGAGACAGAGTAGAAGAAAAGGGAAGAAAGAAGTGAGTTGCTTTGTTGTCCTCAGTCACATTTTCCTCACATAGCATGGAGGCCATTATTAGCCAGGTGTTTTTGAGAGTCCAGTAATCCCTTGGTGACAAGGAGCCTCTTCCTATAAAGCAAACCCCAGGAATCTGTCTCACCTATGGTTAGGAAAGATCAGGGCTTGGTAGGGACAGACCTGCCCTTTGTTAAGGAGCCAGGGGGAATGTCAACTCCCTGTCACACCTGCTTCACCCTGTCTCCTCCAGTCTCCTGTGGCAAAGCACAAAATCGTTTCCGATGTAATCAGTTGCAGCAAGTAATTGGTGTAATGAGAATTGTGGTTTCCAAGGTTCTGTTTAAAAAAATACAGCTACTTCCAGCTGCAGACTCAATTATGTAGTCACTCTTGGGCCTGCCTTACTAATCTCTTTTTACACTCACCTGTCCCACCCAGTTTTAGTGGAGTAACCACTTAAACAGATCGCGGCATGTGAGCTGTGGCTGGAAGCACCTTTTCATAATGGGTGTCTTTATTTTCCTGAGAATATCTTCCTCAGATTCTTCGAGGGTGACCCATACTGTAATTATTTCCCTGCAATCCTGGATGTACAGTACAGCCTCCCTTTAGGTAATATTCTGAAATTATACCTACAGATTGTAAGGCAGAGAAGAAGCATACCTGGAGATGCTTTGTGCTTTATTCCAAATTTGTTCACCACTGTCAGTGAAACTAGTAAAATACTAGGTCTTCCCTTAGGTATCATTGGTTTGATTTTGTTGTGGGACAGAATAATTACTTGTTGCCACGGATTATAGTTAGCATGAGTGTAACTCCCAAAACTGAAACATGAGTTTCAAATAACACTATTTATTATTATTATTATTATTATTATTATTACTGTTGTTATTATTATTGTGCTTTCCCTCAAAATTGTAGAGCTCTGGAGCAAGCTGAAGCTAATTTTTATACATATTAGAAGTTGCCCTGTGAGCAGAAAACAGGAGATGGTTGAGGTCTGATAATTTGCTAAAAGTTAGCAGATGCATAATTCCTTAAGCAAATATGTCTGAATTTCTTTCAAGATATGGATGGGACCAAAGGGTTCTCATGAAGCACCAAGAGTCCTGCATGGCAATTTTGCCTCTCTTCCCTCAGTTTTACAAGATCCCTTATCCCAGTGTGCTGTGGGTGGAGGGGTGGTGCTTCCCAGGGATCAGGAACTGGTGTTAAGCAGCTGTCTAGGCTGCCAAGGGATGTGGTCCAAGGAGCACCTGGAAACCAGTTCATGAAACAGCCTGTTTACCTGGAGGCTACTTTCTGTGCTGTGGAAAAGAAGGAAACCTAGAAGTTTATCTTCATAGGAGCAAGAATAACTGGTACTAAGGAGCTCTGTATACCTTTTGACTTCTTAATTTTTTTTGTTTGTTTGTT
>VZRO01005863.1:0-20308 GCA_013397915.1 Daphoenositta chrysoptera
ATATATATATAATGTATTGTATATCATGTATTATGTGTTATATATTATATCTTTTTTAGAGTATGATATCCAGGTGTGACTTCTGATGATTGCTATACCAAAGCAGCCAGGCCCTACCTGAAACCCCTATCTCATAAACTCAAACTCCTAAAAATGCACATCTACTCTACGAAAGTATAGAAAGTCAGAAATTAAATTTGAACACTGCCTCCCGTCACCTACCTGTTTAGTTTTCTGTCTGGGCCAGTTGTGAATGAGTCTCCTGTAAGACTGAATATGAGTGAAGTTTAGAGCATACTATACTTTGGAAAGTCTTGCTCCAAAAGGCCAGTATGTAGGACTGTATTAGTTTTGTATTCCTTCCTGTTATGGTCTTCTGGCACTTTTCTGGCACCATCCCTCTGCACCATCCCTCTCACCCTCCCTTATATAATATCCTTTATAGGAACATCCTATTAAGGTTTTTTCAGGTCCGTTCTATAAAACATCATTCTGATGGACTAAACATAGTCCTTAAATTATTTTAGACAACTTGAAATGAAAAATATGAAGAACAGAATGTCACAAAAACATGTGATATGTGTGTCAATGCTACAAGAATGGCCTACAACATCCATTGAGGATTCACAGCTAAAGTCATCTGTTGAGGCAGTGCTGTCTATTCTAGAATGAGTCAGGGGAGAAGGAGTCAGGTGGATGTTAACCTGTCTGTGACAACTGGCTTTAGGGCCAGAGCTGTCTTTTATTCAGCCACAGAACATTTGGATTCACATATACTAAACTTTTCTAGTGGTGCTGATGAAGGGCAAAAGAGAAGCAGAAAATTATACGTATGCATGGTAGTGATATGAAAAGGAGCTATTTTAAGCAATTGCAAAATCTAGTAACTTCTGAACTGTTAAATTTAAATAGGAAAACAGAATGTTTTCTTTCTTTTATTTAAAAAGAAATATTTAGTCTAGAAAAAATGAATTTGTGTAAAATTCTGTCAACAAAAGCCTCAAAAAATAATCAATTTTGTCAGTCATTAATGTTCTTTTGTTGAATTCAGTAACAGATTTCATTTTCTTAAAATACATTACAATACACTATAGAGATTATGATTTATCTTTCTGTTGCCAAAAGTATATTTAACTTCTTTCTTTATTTCTATTTAATATTTTTAATATAAAGAACTATCTAGCCTCTAATGGCAAGAGTTACAGTCAAAAAATCAACAATGTTCCCTGGTGCTGCCTTAGTTCTTTCTGTGTGTTCAGTATTGGGGGCAGAGGGAGTTTTGCACAGTTCTATCTGGATCCCAATAAGAAAGACACAGAAGCAAATAGTGTAACAAGACAGCTGGTTAAGAAAGAGAAAATAATGCCAGAAATATAAATAGTGAGTGAATCTTGCTTCCCTTCAGATTCTGGGCACCCTGAGTTCACACAGCATCAGACATCAGAGAGAGCCTGGATGGATCTTCCCATTGTGCACTGCTCGGATCCTGCCTATGAAAAGATTAAATTTCCTTTCCATACCGTGGTGTCGTTTATCCTGTATAAGAAAACCATGTACCTTTTTCTGGTAGGCTGTGATCTCGTCTCATACCACCCATCAGCGCAGGCTGCTGTGCAGCTTCCAGGATATTGTCCTGCAGCAGCTGCTTGTGCTGCTTAGGACCTGCTCCAGCCCCAAGTATGAGTCTGTAAGGTGGATGTGGAATGCTCCAGTTCACTAGCTCCTCAAGACCCCCAATACACTGTTTCTCATTACTGCTATTAATCTATGTATCTATTTATTGAGAACATCAAACACAAAAAGTTGAAAACCTTGGTGTAATATCTTGTTCCTTTCTATATAATTTGAGCAAAAAAAGCCGCCTAAAATAAGTCAAAAGCCAATGTTTTTTAAGACATATATTTTTCAAACGATCCTTCAACATGCTGAATTATTATTGATACTTATAAGATTTCCTAGTTATTATGTATGCATGCTTGGAGTTACCAGTACTGACTTTCAGAATTTTTAGTTATTTCATGTCTTCCTCCTGAATGTTCTGCATTTATTATCATCTAACTGCAGAAAGATTTGGTATCAATGCAATAATACATAGCAGATACATCTAATTATGAATGTTTCCTCAAGTTTATGACTATTTCATCATTTTGAACAGCTCTGATAAAAATAGTAAGAAAAATTAAAACACAGTGGCTATTTTGCTGATAGAACTGCTCCATAAATTTGGCCAATATTGTAAGAGTCTGCAATATTTTGCAAGATATTTCCTTGTTAAACCCGGCTTCCCTCTGAAGTACACACACACACAAACCCTACACTAATACAGGAGGATTTTAGTACTTTATGAAAAAAAGCTATTCAAATTTAATTGAGCAACTCCTTCTGAGTATAGATATTTCAGCTGTACATATTATAGTCCTGCAATTCAAAGAAAAGTAGGTCATGCTACCAAAAAGACAACCACCAGTGAATTGATAATACCCTAATTAGAATACAAGTTCTTTTCAGCTCCCTTTTTTGTGCTAGGAAGCTTATGTGTCCTGTTATTTCCATCAAAATACATTGAGATGTCTTTTTGTTGTAGTCATTATTGAGAATATAAGCATCTTATAAATATATATATATATATAATTTACAAGGTGTTACAATGTAGAGAAAGCACCAGGTCCTACAACAAAACCATTTTCAGCCTAATTAGATACAGTAGGTAAGGCAAACATAAGGAAAATACTCACTGACTTGTGTGCAGCCATAGAGCTTGTCAACTAAATGTTTGATTTACTGATATCCAGCTTTTCTCACTAGCCAACACAGCAGAAATTTTCTTGAGGACTCCTCCAGCGCAGACACAGTTGGATGTAGAGCTGTGGTGGTCGCAGGCAGCTCCTCATTTGTGTCCATCTTGTAACAGACTCAAAGCTGTGGTCCTACAGCAGCTGCCATGTGCAGTCACTGCCAAATCAAATCATCCAGTTTTCAGCTTATTCCCCCAGAGCTGGAGAGACAAATGACCAGTGGGAATAGGCTTGGTGTCTCTATTATTCTTCCTGTTGAACTATACCCAAGCAAAGACTCAATGTTGAATATCATAGCCTTAAGTTTCAGATGGCAACACAGCATACAGAATTTCCATGGAATTTTCTCTTTCAAATATTGCTCGTGTGGTATCAAAGGAAAAATTTACGCAACTTGTTGAGATAATAAGCATAAGGGGAAAGTTCTCTTCCAAATATCTCTCTGGATTCCTAACCCATGTCAATAAATGTAACTCCTACTTCTGTAAATTATTAATTCATACCAGTGGAGGATTTGGTGCTAAATGATTTTCTTAAGCTTACCCAATTCACATAAATACGAACGTATCTAAACCAGGCATTTGCAGGGGAAATGAGAAAAAAGAAATTATAGATACTGGGGGCAAAAAAGAAAGCATTTCACTTTTCCAGAGTTTCATAGAACATATATATTTTTAAAAATTGAAAATAGAGACACCCATTCAGGTCTGCCTAGATTTTGTTTGATTTGGAACTAGGTGGATTCAACGGTAGCTTTTGCCCTTAAATCTGTGAGAAACTGGCTGCTTTTAACTTGTAACTAACCACGGTGAGCTTTGCAGGGATTTCTGAATGGCTAATTACCACTGGAAGTAATGTTCAGCTAGAACACACCTCCTAAGGCAAATTTCCCCAGTGCAGGTAGTGAAGGAAAAAATTGACTGTTTCATGGATGGTAGTTCAATTGTCCAAATGGCCATAGCCAGGTAAAAAGCCTGGATCTACTGGGATTTGACTTCCCGTTCTTCTGTTCCACATGAGAACAGTCAGAAATGTTCAATAAGGTGGGAGGTAGCAACCAGGAGCTGAATTATGGCAAGGATGTACTTGTGTTTTTAAACCAAGCGGCACCTGTTATGGGACTTGTGTTCATCCCTTCGAAAACTTTTTCTTTCCATAGCGATGTATTCACCTCAGATAAAAGAGGTCAGTCCACTTGGGATACTTTCAGTAGAAGTGTTAACTGCCAGAATTCCTTTGTGGTTCCTCAACAACTCTACAAAAAGCAGAGGAACAGGGTGTCTATGTTAAAATGCTTGTTTTTCGGGTATCCCATTGCTGTAAGGCTTCCAGACCCAAGCCAGGGAGACTCAAAAAAGCTATCTGAGAGATAATTTTTACAAGGATAATCTCAGAATGTAAGAATTTGACCTATGATCTGGAGAGAGGAATATGAATACAGCCAGGGACAAGAAGCAGGAAGGTAGGATATCTTATCCAGAATAACTTTTGACTCTTCCAAAGATATTTTTTACCCTTTTTAAGGTCTGTTTCCAAAGCTCTTGTCCTTAATTCCAGTTCCATAAATGCAGAAACTGAACAATTACTGAAAGACGATAGAGTTTTAAAACATCAGAACAAAACAAAAAAGGGTGAACCATTAAAATCACTGTTAGCAGGCCAATTGTCATGATTCTATTGACCTACAAATTGAAAAATTGCAGTTCTTCCTTGAAGTCCTGTTTTCATACCATCACAGAACAAAGAAAGTATAAAACCACTAGAAGACAAAAGCCAAATTGTGCACTGATGGTAAAATTACACATCTTAATCTTGAGGAAGGGGAGTAAGTACTTGTACAGGATCTAGTGCCTGATGAACTATTTGATCAAATCTATAGCTGGTCAAACAGAAGAAAATAGATAATGTTTTTATTTATATCAATGAATGATTAATTACCTCTGGATTCTAAACACATGGTTTGTCAGTACAGTTGTTCCTCGGCTAAAACTCTCAGTACCCAAACTTCTTCCCATCCACATATTTAGACAATAGACATCTTAATCAGAAATTTGTTGTCAGGATGAAAACTCCATAAACCACAGACAGCAGCTAATTGCATGGTATTAGAGGTGGGAACCCCGTGGCTGTCAGTACTTCAAATAATATCACTCAGAAAACCCATCTGTATTTAATGAATTTCAGAGGTAATTTGAAAACTGTTTTACAAACTGGTACAACTCATTAATTCAAATACATCAAATATAATTCAAATGTATATTAATTCAAATATATATTCAAATATATTAATTAAAATATATATTTTGAAGAGATGATAGCAAAGAATATTTTTACCAGTTTTAAGTTAGACAAATTTCAGCTTTTTATTATTATTTTAAGGAAAAAGCACTTACAAGTGTACTTTTAGTTTGCATTTGGCACCATAGACTTGTGCACGTCTAAGCAGCATAGCAGGTCACTGACCATTTTGCCTTGGGTTATGGGGGCTTTTTTCTGTTCCCTGTACCTGTCTTCCAGCTCAGGGGGCAGGGTGCCCCGAGGACAACTGGTCTTGCTATTAAAGCCTGAGAAAAAGAAGTCATTAAGTACCTCAGTCTTTTTTTTGTCACTCTGGAAGTCCAGGGTAGCAAGTCTGCCGACTTCCCTCCTTACTTCCCCAGGAATCAAAAACTATCAATATGTCCTCCAGCCATCACATCACTCACCAGTCCTTCTCCATTCACAAAAAATTCCAGAGGGCACACCTCCCCTAGTTTCCTAGCTCACCAGCTGTGTCAGGAAGTTATTTTCTACACGCTCCTAGATTCCTATTCTGGGAACATCCTATACTGTTTCCTCTCTGCTGTGTTGTATTTCAAGCAGACACTTGGTAACTGGAAGTTCCTCTTGAGAACAAGGGCTGGAGGTCATGAGGCTTCTCCCAGCTGCTCATACAATATTCCTTCTGTCTCTTTACCTTGGTTGGGAGTTATACAACACACTCCCACTGGGATATCAGCCTTGTTGGCCTTCTCCCCTTGATTCTTACCCCTAAACACTTGACTTGCCTCACCATCATTAAGCTCCAGACACTCAAACCCCTCCCTAACATACACAGCTACCCCACTGCCCGTCCTTCCTTGCTGATGACTTCTGAAGAGTTTATAGCCATCCACTGCATCATTCCAGTTGCGAGAGTCATTCCACCATGTCTCTATGATGACAACTGCATGATGGTTTTCTTGCTGTCCAATGCCTTCCAGCTGGTCCTGTTTGTTGCCCATGTCTGTGTGTAGTGATGTTCATACAAGGGAGCTGGAGGTCAGAAAATGCTCTGTATTTCTTGTCTTTGTTGTGGCAATAATATTTGTTACATTTTTCTGACTTCTCTGTAAGATTTTATATGGTTGGCTTAACATGCAGAAGATGTATTTTATCAGATGTTTTTATTGACAGTAGTTAAAAATTTGGATGGATGTTTAAAGCAGTAGATACGGTACATTGTTGCTCTAAGTGGAAGCTGATACAGTGAAATGAACTGGGCAGTGTGTAAATCTAAATTTCTAAAGAAACTATTATAATCAGGTACTTATCTCTGCTATGTAGGTATCTGACCACTGTTATGAGTTAATATTGATGCTCCTTTAGTCATATGTGAAGGGAAATTTTGAGGCCGAACCATAAACTCTGTGAAATACTGAGTGGCCTCCACTTTGAAGTGCAGTGAGAGTCATTGTCAGGACTGTCTGAGATTTCATCAGAGATTTCATGCAGCTTTATCACTAATTTTGTTAATAGGATAAATTAAAATGTATCTAGGAGTGATCTAGTCATCTCACTGCCACCAAACAGAATTGCTGTGGATTATGTAACTTCCTGACAGAAGCTTGTCCAGCCAGGTCTCAGTCTACCACTGACAGGGATCACAAAATATTCTAGGCAATTTATTCTTGTGTTGACCATCTTTACCTATATGAAGAAAGTTCACATTTAAATTAATTGGTTTTGGGGGATTAGATCTACACATAGTCTGTAGGAGGCTATAATATTGGAAGCTATGCATATTTCTTTGCAGAATGTAAGTCTAGATAAGCATCCTCCAAACTGTCCGTAAAAAGGTTGCATTATGAGTTTTGGGCTGTAGATATTCACCATCATCTGGGTAATTTCCTGCAGTAAAACAGCATGAAAATCTCTTTGATAAAAAGGGTGATTTATTTCTTATAGAATATGATTTAACCTGTGGTTAAATTCTTATAGAATGTGATTTAACTCGAATATATAATTTTTGAGTAATCGTGGGGGAAAAAAAGAAAGAAAATGTCGAATTCATGGAAAATTTAATGTTTATGACTTTTAAATAAATCCTTCTCCCAAAATTTTCTTAGGATAGAAAACAGTTCAGAGACATGAAAAGTCATGGTGAATATCTGACTATCTAAATGATACAAAGATTATTTTTTACTTTAAAATGTATTCTCAATATTTTCTTTCTAAATAAATATTTTTATGGCATCCATTCTTTTAGATTCTGAAAAATACTTTCATGCAACTGCCAAAATCCTGATAGCTCCTCTCTTGAACAGATGTAGTAATTGCTAGAAATTTCCTGAGAGAGTCAATTCTCCTGAGATTTCCTACATATTTGCCAATTAGTATGGATAGTTGGATAGGCAGCCAAATTTTTGTGATGTTTATTTGAAGCATATCAGTGAGCCTGTTGTGGTTCATCCATTGTTAATGAGAGAATTAAATTTGCGCAGATGTATGTATACTGTTGAGAATATTGTTGGTGAAATCTGTACCACTCAGAAGTCAGGGTCTATTTTGTCATTAATTTCAATTGGACCAGAATTTAATCCATTGTACAAAAGCACTCTGTAAAGCAGGTGATCAAAAATGAAGCTACAGACTGCTGCCGGTGCTAGAATTCTACAATCCTGCAGGAAAATAAAGTACATAAAAGGAACACAGAAGTGAAATTTTTTCAAATTCTCTATTACCTTACCCATTGGGAAATTGTATATAAAATATATATTTGACAGCTGAAAAGAAATTCTGTTCTACTTAAATGATGTCAAAAACAGGTATAAATAAAACTAAGATCTAATAATAAATTATAAATAGAGGTGTTTTTTTAATCTTCTAACATCAGTAATTTTTTATCATTTGTCATAAAGCTACAAGTCCTTTTGAAATTTTGATCCACTTGTCCTTATTTAGTTTCCAGATGTTAATTAATGAAATCAGCTGCTCTCCAGGTTTTCTGAACATCCCAAAATTTTGTCTTGGGCATTCAAGCTGTTTCACTAACTTGGCTTTGGAGACTTTTTTGTCCTATTTTTGGTCATATAAATTTATATTCACTGTACTACAGATTTATACAGCCTATTCTCTTTATACTGTTTCTTCATCTTCAAATCTCTTCCTCTCAACCAGATTGATTCCTCTAGTTCAACTACTGCATGCCTTTGCAATGCCCTTCCATATGAGATCATGAACAGTGGATTGGCTGTGTTTTCCAGCCAGAATTAAAACCCCATTCGTTCAGCTTGACTTATGCTTAGTGACAGCTCTGCGTTATTTCTCACTGTGATGTGAATACATGAAGGACACAGTATAAAGATGCACTGAATTGTGTTGTGTTGTGTGGAAAATGTGATTGGAGTAATTACCAGTGTCCAAGTTTTTATCTTTGTTTTCATTAAAGTCGTTATTATGCCAATGACAGAGATAAATAATAGAATTGTTTTATTAGTGTCTGTCTTGTCTGAAATGTGAATGACAAAACAAAACAAAACAAAAAAACCAAAGAAGACAGCAAAAATATAATGTAAAAAACCACAAAAGCACTTCTTAACAGGGCAGGTATAAACGTATAAACGTCACCATTGAAGTAACAAAAAATACGTCTTATTAATTATTCTTACTTAGATAAGTCCAGTTCACAATATAAAAAGTGGGAGATGCTTGTAAAAAACAAGACAGACAAGATAATCATTGTAGTGTGTCATGCTCTCTGTTGAACGTTATGTTCAATTTCCTCTGTGGTCTAGAGCACTTATGAGCATGTTACACTGCATGGGCCAACTTTGACTAAAATGTTCCACATATATGTAGGATTATTTTCTATTTCTATGCTGTTTACAGAAACTTTAGGTGGAAAAAAACCTGTCTGAACCAGTTCCAGGCAAAGTATGGGTTTTCTTAGGCAGTGCATCACATAGTCACAATTATTATAATTTACTGTTAGCTACTACTTTTTTTTAGTATTGTTAACATTTTTTTCACAATCACATTTTACTGGTGTAACATTATCTTGGGTTTGCTGCTTGTGTCTCTGGAGGAACTATAATATTATGGCATGCTTTTCATTGCACATTGTCCTTCTCCAGCTATTGGGTAGATGTCAGCGTTTGGGCTATAATTTTAACTATAGACTCATTATTCCAGCCTGGGAATGTACTGTTCTTTTATGGGGGTTGCAACTATGTTTCATAATCATTAACAGATCACAAAGCTGCATCAGATGCTCCATCCACAGACAGGCTGTGTAGAGTGGTCACCTTGTTATTCATGAATGAACCTATTTCAACACCTTCTACCTGTCCTGTTTGAAAAAAGGATAATTCCTAAAGGAATTATTTCCCTCACACGGAAGTCAAGATTCAATAGTTTGTTCCAATTCAACAAAATGTTTAAATGTATTCTTTTAGACTTTTTCAAATGGAAGATAGTCTGAAATTTAATTTTTTTTTTAACTGGTCTAGCTCTATGGAAGTGAAGGGAAGTAGGCTAATTTTCACCAGTTCAGAAAAAGATGAAAATACTTATGGCTTCATTCACTAAATTATCAGCATAACAAGTTGATTTTGCAAAGCGATTAAAATCAGAGGTTAATACGTTTTGTCAAGAAAGGAAGAGAAATTTTTGAAAGTTTGAAATCACAATTTTGCTTTGAAATCACTCAGCAAGGATCAACTGGTGCAGGAAAGCACCAAGAGCAAACCTTATAATAAAAATTTCTTTTCTGAAATGCAGTAAAGAATCAATATTTAAAGTCTACTGCTTGTTAATGTCATTGTTTAATGAACATGGCAATAATTAGTCGCATGGAATGTCCTTCACACTGAATGGCAGTAGTAGTAAGAGAGTCACAGCATGTAACAGTAATGCTATGAAAATAGTCAACTTCTTTGGAACTAGAAGTAGCATTGTCAGAACTACCACTAGAACATTGAAGTCTGGGAGTGCCACATTTGGAAAAAAAGTTTCTTAGATGACTATCACAATATAATTGATTCAATATTCAAAACCAGTTTTAAAATAATTTTTAAATTAAACATCGGTCTTACAGAACAGCAAGACATTGACAGTGAAGTGTCATAACAGTAAGAATTTACTTTGTCAGGCTCCCAGTATTCTAAAAATTGCAGCTATTTAAATTGTAAAATACCTGTAATATTTTTCTACTAATGCTTTTCTCAGTGAGAAGACAGACTCATGAAAACAAACTAAAACCAAGTTTTTAATTTAATTTGATAGGAAACGTATAAAAATCCCCCAACACAATTCTCAGAAGTAATGAACAATATAGAACAATATTTTAAATATAACTAACGTATACTAGAAGAAAATAAAAAGGTAAATTCTTTATAAACATTCCAATGAGTGATTTGAATATTGAGATTCATATGATATAATCCTTTGAGCCTCTGGGAATTTCATAGTCTCACAAGTATCTAAATAACATTTTAAAACTTGCCTTAACCTTAGATCAGTGAGTGAAAGTTGGTATAATTCCTAAATCATTTTGATGTGTTTGAAAATGTTACTTCTGGGTAAAGAAATTAAGGGACTTATTTCATTATAAATATTTCTTATTTGACTGCTTCCTTTTTATAATGTAGTAACAAAAGAAGAGAGAGAAGATGTAGGTCTCCAAGTTAATTTCAAAGTTAAAAGGTAGATTTTCTGCTCCTTATCAGCTGGACATAAAAATTTCTGCTGATCTTTGACAATGTGAATCTTTGAAGTATATTGGCTATTATTTTCTTCATTCACAGTAAAAAGAGAAAAGTAAATTAACTGGTGCTTTCATTTTCAGTATGTGATTCCAAGTGCAGAACTCAGTCTTATAAAGATCTGTAGTTGCTGATAAGAATTAACAGCATGAAAGATATGCTTGGCCTGTAGTTATGCAGCCTTTTATATTTCATGTAAGACACGGACAGGAATATGCCATGTTCAGTCAAGTATTTGATCACTAGGCTGTAAAGCTGTTACATTAGTATGGAAGGTAAATGATAAGATTCAGACCTTTGCAGTGAATGGAGGAAAAGGATGAATCAAAACAAACAGCAGGCTGCACATCTCTTCTAACTAAAGGAAAAAAAGCCACATCTATGTTAATCCAAATACAATGTAGACCGATAAACATATAATCTCAGTAGACAGGATATAACCTTTCTTTGAGAGCTAAGGAAGCAGAGGAGGGGAGAAAAGAACAATAGCATAGATTATGCAGTATTTATAATCTTTAGATATACATAGCTGAAGTTAAGAAAAGGAAAAGTGCATAAAAGCTTTTCCTTCTTTTGTGGCAGACAATTCCTTTGCTGATTTCAGTCAAGGGAACCTGGTAATATCTGAAACTCCAAACCCTACTCCAGAAATTGAATTCACCAGAGCGTAGAGGATTAAGTAGGAATGAAGTGTGATCATCACAAAGAAGCTCTGAAGGAAGACTTAGGAAAAAGAAAAAAAGACAAAATCAATTGGTTAATGTTTAAAACATAATTAGTTGATTCCTCTCTCCTTTTTCCAGAAAATAAAAACAACCGCTTCTCTGTCCAAACATTGCAAAACTTTTCTGTAATGTCTCAATTCCTTGACTATTAGAACTGATTTCCTTTCCCACTGATCTGCACGGCAGACCAAATTCAAATGCTAGTTAATCACAGAGCAAACCCCTATGGGCCAGTACACGTGGCCATGCACAGTCCAGCTCCCAGCTCTTTACCATACAGTGCTTCACACACTGTGTTGGACTAAACACACGCTCACTGCTATGGTGAAAGCCTTAATTCCCTATAATTTCCTACTCTCTGAAAGCCTAGGCTGTGCCGTCAGAAAGTAAACACAGGGTAATTCCTGCAGCTGAACAATTGAGACAACAGAAAGAGAAGTCTCGTATATATGTATAGCTGTATTCTTTCTCTGATGATGCTTTTCTGGTGGAGCTAATCTGATCCAAAATTTTGGGCTGTTAGGAAAAGGACAATAGAGGAAGACAAATTAATTAAATCTGGTCTGATACTGGCAGAAGCATAGTTCTCTTGCTTGCAAAGAACATCAAGCAAAAGACTACAGGAAATATAGGAGTTTAAGATATGTAAGGAGGTACTATATTCTTCTGTGTTTTTATTAATATCTTGCATTTTTCTAAGAATTTATTTCCCTATTTCCATATACCTGAAAATAATTGAAAAAATCAGAATTTCAGCAGGTTCAGTATTCAGCTTTAAAACCTGTCTCCTCTAAGGCCATTTTTCCTTTCCTTTAAATGAGAAAATCAGAAAGAGAGACACCACAAATCATTGCCTTAAGTTTAGGGAGAGGTGAAAGCTTTGTGGTGGGGTATGGCTGGAAGAATTTTATTTCTGTATTATGATATAGAATGTCATGTCTACATGAGAAAATGATGCACAGACAGGATAAGTATCTAACCAAAATAAGGAACCTATTGATTAAACAGATCTCTAGTGCTTTCCTCCCCCCCCCTCAACTCTAAACATTATATCATGTTTCTCTTATGGGTAAGGCAAAAACAATGAAATCATTATGTATTGAAAGAGTAGGAGCAAGGAGTTCATAGTTGTTTACGACTGCTAGAACTCGAAAAAAATCCCCATTATGCTTCTGATTCATTTTCATGATCCATTGACCAGCTGGTATGAGAAGCACCATTAATGAAGCATGAGATTTCATGCAGTTTGGCCACCCAGCAGGAGATGTGCTTCACCTTATGCTGATTCTCTCTTTACTGAGCTCCCACAGCCAGGAAAGTCAATGTGTTAAGGGCACATTAAAAAAAAAAAAAAAAAAAAAAAAAGTATATATAATTCAGTGTTCTCAGTGTTCTTTGGATATCACTGACAACTATCACACTGCTTTTTAGAGTGACAGCTTTCAACAGAGCATTGCCCTGTGAAATAGAGTACAGAGCCACACACTGTGAAAGGAAAAGTGTAAAATCAAAGCAGTTTTGTAACAGCAACTATTCAGTGAGATTTTAGGTATTTTTAACAAAAGCAATCCAGGACTTTTTCTTTCTCATAAGAAGTCAGTACTGGAAGCAAATTATATTTTATATATATTAACTCTCAGTAACAACACTAAAAATACGTGGAAGCATTTTTAAAAAGAAGACTCTCACATTTACGTGAACATAAATGTATGGACATATATACTGGAGTTTTTTAGGCATGCCATTGTGCATATTACCTGCATTTTCTTGCTAAACCAATGTCATTATAGAAAAAACTCTTTGATACCTCTGCACAACAGGTATGAAATAAGGACCAAAGCTTAAATCTAGTTCAGCCCCCAAGACCCTTTGTTAAGTATTTCACTGTTGCCCTCTGCATATCCTGGTCACTCAAGACGAAGGATGAACTGAAGCATTTTTTTTAACTTTACATGAAAATTAACAAATGTTTTTAAAGTACCTCCTTATTTAATTTTGGTATGCATTTCCATTTTGGCATCCCAAATCTGAATTTTCAAAATGCTGCTGAACTAAATACTACTGAAAACTGTAGTAGAAAAATTGGCAAAGGATATCACTGAGGTGGGATTGGGCATCTGGGGGATGTGTGGCAACAGTTACACTTCCCCAGGTTTACACATCAGGTTTCAAAGCTGGGAAGGCATCATTTATTACTCTGTTCATTGTAATGGGAAGAGAGGATGATCAGTGCTTTGTAAGACTGTTTTAGTGGTTCAAAGAGCAAGAGAAATATATAATTTCATTACAGTAAGAAATTCTAAATATACCCTAGGTTATGACAGAGATTATTATAAATAACTCATGTTATTACAGAGATTAATGTTTGGGTCAAAAGAAATCCAAAGAGTAAGCAGAAGAAACTTTATAAAGTGGTGTTAATAAATAATATGGGAAGGTATACAGAGCCTTGTAAAAAGTAAACACATGCTTTCTGTTACTCTACGGATACCAGTTATTCTCTGACCTCCATTTGCTCACTTTATACCAAAAACTATACCCAATCTATTCCTATCACTGCTGAAGATAATTTATATAGGGTCAGATGGTCTAAGGGGAAAAAAAAGACTAAAATTCAAAACAACTTATATTGTTCTTTGGGATGACAAACCTGTACATAATGTCTCCTCTTTTAACTCTGCTGTGGCATATAGAAGAAGCTTAAGGCAAAAGAAAAAAGCTGGAAAAAAATAACTTCCCCAATTCTGGCTTGGCAGAACAGAGAGAGAAATTAATAACAAAACCAGACTGGCTTCAAGAAGCAACAATAAAGTTTAATTCTCTGAGTAACTGAAAACAGAGCAATTTTAATTGTTGTATGTACCTTTTAAAGACTGAAATGTGGGGACTAAATATTATTATAAACCACAGCTGGAACATTAGGAAGTTATGAAGTCATATTCACGACTAAAATCACAAAAGTACATTACAAAACCACAGGAAGTAGTGATAGTAATTTATGTCATAATCGCAGCTAAAGATTTTTGAACAGCTACTAGCTACAGTACTTCCACTCTGATGCAGTTTTTAATTTTTTTCCAGTCCCCCATCCTTCCTAGAAAAGCAAATTGTGCCAGAAGACTTTTCCAAGTTAATTACCTGCTGAGTGAAGCACACTCACAAGCTGGCTACAGCTTGTCTATTTGTGGGTGTCACTCACCACTCCAACGTGTTGAACAAAGTATTGAGTCTGAAAGTATAAAATGAAAAGCAATAACTTCCATCTTACACACTGAAACACCAGGGGAAACAAAATGTAGCTTAGAATCTACTAGAGAAATTGGAATTTGCCAATGTTAAGCTACCTGAATACTCTCGTAAAAAGCGTTACAAGACTTTAAATGACCACAAGTAAGCAGTGCCTCAGTTTTCTCTTCACTAAAATGTGCCATTTATCGTCTACTCTATATTAGAGTTAATACATGAATTGGTGGACAGTGAGTGTTGGGTTTATTTCACAATTTTTTGGTGAGCCTAAGAAGGTTTGTCACAGCTGTTGAGGTTAAGAAACATCTGCCAGAAATTGTATTTTAAATGAATTTAAATAGTTCTATAATGAGAAGACACTAAGAGTGTATTATAAAGAAATTATCTTAGAATTCTGACATTTATTGGAATAAAATAAAAGCCCCCACAAAAGTAAGGAAATTATTAATATGAAATTAAATAATTATGAGATGCCATTTGCTTAAGTTATTAATTGGGTGATACGACAGAAATTATACAGACTTATACATATAAAAAGTAATTAATTTTCCAACAGAAAGTTTAAAAATATGAATATGACATTAATGAATTCAGAGGTCTTTTTTGGGAGAACAATGAATGAAATTACCTTCTACTGTGCTGAAGAGAATAAATAGCTTTACAAGTGTGTAAAAAGATAAAAATAAACTGGACACCTGCAAAACCTTCTTATTCTAAATATCTAGTTCTTAAAAATCTACTTCAGCACTATTTTCAGAACATCTGGCACAAAGCCAGGCATATCAAGTTTAGTGCCGTACTGAAGATTATCAAAATTCAGAACTCAATTAATGTTGAGATCTTTTAAATATGAGTTTCACTAAAGTGCTACTTGGATAACAAAGACAGGTGTAACAGTTCTGCAAGGTGATGAAATGAGCTTTGGAAGAGAATTGTGAGTCTGCAAACATAATAAAAAAATGGGCTCTGTGGGTTATGAAATACCCCAGGCAACTCCCTGGAGCCTTGAAGTAATCAGGAGAATATTTTGGTCTGTCCTTTTAATTTCAAAGGTTTTTGTTCTGCAGAGAGAATAGAGTTTCACAGATGACATTTTTTTAATGAAACAGTCTTTATCTTAAAAAAAAATTATCAACCAGTTAATATCTTCATACAAGCTTATCTCAAAAGACATCTCTGACTGAATCAAGAAAGGAGGAATGAAGGTTGCCCAGTCTGTTACTTATCCAGACACAAGTGAAATAATAATGAGACAAACAGTGGAAAGTATTCTCATTCCTTCTTCTGTAAATACAGGCCACTAAGAAAAGGAATTTTAGTCTACAGGAAGGAACAAATGATTGGGGTGGAAACGGGAGACAGAATGGATGCACACTGCTGTCGATAAGCAACAGGCAACTGCTCCTAATAAGGATATCTAGCCTGCCTGACCTTACCATGGAAACAAAAAAAGGAGAAAGAAATTAGCAGGAGATAAATTTAGCCAATTATCCTTCTGCAAGAACTTATTCTCATACAGCTATGACAGGCCCTGGAGGAATCCAAATTATTGAGACTGCCTTTTCTCCCATGTGTTCATGTAGTGACAGAACATATTCCACGGCAGAAGTGGGTGCTGTTTAGAAGTTAGCCAATAGGAAATAACAGTTTTATTGCCTCTTTTTATAAAACATTCACAGACACTGAGCTGCAGAACATGGAAAGATGTTATGAAGATATCCATGTTCCAAATACCTCTATAATTTGGCATGTTTAAATGAATGATCCATTCCTCTTCAGTTAATCTCCTTTGGCTGTTTATAACAACCACATCTGAACATAACTCTTTTTTAATGAGATGACAAAAGGATGTTTAGCTCTACCTGTATTGCAAAAACTGATCAAAATCTTGGGGTCTTGGTACACTAGAAATATAATTTTTATTGGTATTTTTCTGATTTGTGTTGAATTAAAGGATCCTAGAGCTCTCTCCATTGATGAGCATGATCATTCTTCCCATGCCAAGAAAAAAATGCTTATTTCATTAAACTTTAGGTAAAGAGCTGTAGATCTTCATTCGCTAATATGCCAGAAGATCTTTCATATTTTCCCAACCTTTCTTGGGAAAAAAATAATCAGATACAAAAATTTCTCAAATATAGGATTAGAAATTTAATAGACCAATAGACAAATATTGAATATTGGATGTAGAATACGTAATTTTTGTATTATACTTTTCTTGATACTTTAGACTAGATACAGTATTCAGATGGAATCTAACAAGTGACAAGCAGAGGGTAATAATTCCTGCCTTTGGTACCCTGCCTGTGCCCCTGTGAATATCTGCAGGCTGCCAGGGCACACAGCTGGCTTCTGCTCAGTTTGTGTTTGCCAAGGGCCCCAGATCCCTCCCTGCAGATCTGCTGTCAGTCAGGCAGTCCCCAGCCTGTGTCCCTTCAGCAGTGCTTCCTGTCCCAGAGTACTGCTTGTATTTCAATTTTCTCTGCACTCTTCTAAGATGGTCATTTTCATTCATTTGTTTTAGTGGTTGTGCATTCAGCTATAGGAAACATAATTTTCCTGGCATCACAGACAGCCTATTTTTCAGCAGACAAACAATACTGGGACACTGGTTCTAAGGAGAAGACACATGTCTTTTGAAAGAGTTGGCTGTGGTTCTATATGGGATGTATCTCCTCACCTCCTTAAGAGTGAGCCAGAAGCCACAGACAGCTGATCACCAGAAGGCCAGAATATTTGTCAAATGGTTGAGGCAGGATGGGTCAATTGTGTTTCAGAACTGCATTTTGTACTATCTTTACAGGAAAATCTAACTGACTAAAATGACAACATTTACCTGAGAGATTAATATCCCTTTTAGGAAAACTATTTGTTCTGGTGAAATGTCTGTATGACCATATTAGGGTGAGGTTATTTTGAGAGTACTGTGACATTTATTTAGGAAATATTTTAAGGTTTCCTAAATGCTTATATTTTCTTTCCTCCTGACTTGAACTAATAAAAATAAGAACAGCACTATTTTAGAAACAAAAGAAAACAAACAAAATAACCTTACCTCTTAAATAATTAGTTTTATTTTTTTATTTATTTGGGGGGTTTTGTTTGTCTGTTATCGAGTGTCTATGTACTGGGTCTGGTTGGGATGGAAGTAGCTTTCTTCAGCACCTCTGGAGTCCTGCATTTTAGGTTTGTGAGTAAAAGCGAGTTGATAGCACATTTGTTTTAACTATTGCTGGACATTGCTTGCACAGCATCAAGGCCTTCTCTGTTTCCCACTCTGCACCCCACTCCAGGAAGTAGGCTGTGTATCAGCAAGAGTTTAGGAGGAGAAAGAGCTGGAACAATGGACCCAAATGGAGCAAAGGGATATACCATATCATAAAACATCATGCTCACTAATAAAACATGGGACTGAGGTTGAGTTTTTCCAAAATAACCATTATTCAGAGACAGGTTGCCGTCAGTCTACTGGCAAGACGTGGTTTGTACTTGCATTTGTGTCACCTTTTGGGTTTTGGGTGGTTTTTTTCATTCACTTATTAGACTGCCTTTATCCTAATCCATGAATTTTTTTTGTTGCATTTGCCCTTCTAATTCTCTTTCCCCACCATCCTGGGAGTGGGGAGTGAACAATTGGCTGGTGGGAGCTTTGTTGCTAGCTGGGATCAATCCCTCTCACTCTGGGACTGAACAAGTTCTGTTTATGTAAGATAAGATGCATATGCAAAACAGAAGATGCTATCATTCCATGCACAAATATTTTTATGATGCAGTTATCTTGACTTGTTCTGAATAATTTTGAATATTGCTTATTCTTCAGATATAGGATGGTTTTTTTCATAGTCATGGAGAATATTTTTGTGTTTTTCCTAAGGTATCTATGTATTAGTTGCAGTCACCTGTGTAGTCAGAAAAATTTTAGTCTTGATCTCCCAAGTATATAATTTCCTGCCAATAGGAATTTCAATTCAATATCTTGTAGGCATTTTTAAAGTACTTCAACTATAGAAAATGAATCAATATATCTAAGCCTTTATTATGAACTTCTTTCAAACTTCTGGAGAATGGAATTAACATTCAAAGATAAGACTAGACTTGACACAGAGATGTTTTATAGTTTTATGGTCATTTGAATTGGAAATGAGAAATATTTATTTTCTAGCTTGGAAAGGGTGTCTCGTGAAGACATATATATTTATAAGTGTTCTTAACTTTAGAGGTTTGAAATGTCATGAAAGTAATGAAAGTCATAAGCTCTCCACTGGTGGAGAAAATAAGCCTTATGTTATGTATTGACATGAGATCTAGCTGTTAGGTAGAACTGAAGTCAAATAAGAACAATTTTTCATCTAATTTTAATCTTGATTTGGGTTTCAAATTCTCTGAAGTTTCACGGCCCTGACCACAGTGATTGTGGGCAGACTGAAATTTAATGATAAGTCAAATTATAGACCTTTCAAAATGAGATTTAAAAAACTCACAGAACAGTCCAAACACTTTTTGAATGTGTTCCATGGCTATTGATTCCACAAAAGATGACAGATCCCTCTAATATATTTTCATATCAACAAAATTTTGGAAGACACCTTGACATTTGCTTCAGCAATAAGAACAGAAGTTATAGGGTAATCTTGCCCATCTTTCTTACCAATGGAATAGCTTTTTAATCTAAATGCAGGCTAATTTATTCCTTTGTAAACTCAGTACTCAAATAAATACTATATATTTGTCCCCAGACTAGATTTTTCCCTGTTTTAATTTTGATTTACTTGGCTGGTCTTTGACATAAATTTACACAAGTTTTGGCAATTCACTGACTCATCATGTCTACTTAGTGCCATAGTTCAAAGATGTTCCATAGAAGAAAATTTTCTCCAAACTCTAACATTTAACAGCTTCAGATATGAAACCGTCATTTGGTTTGCTTAGCATGAAAATACATACTTTTATTAATAAAACAATGACTGAAATTCTACCCACAATTTGCTTTCTGCTATTCAGAGAACTTGTTCATACCACCTAACAGAGAAATAATGTTTGTTCAGATGACAAGTACAGATTAAACTACCATATTTATCAACAGTGGGCTTTTAGCATGATATTTGGAAGTCTTCTCTTGCAAAGGAGGACATTTTCATAATAACTAACACAGGGGAAAGGATATTTCTTGAGCTGAAGGGAGTATATCAGAAGGCTCCACCTGCTAGTAGGGGTTAGGGTTTTCAGAGACAAATGGTCCTTCTGAAGATAGCCGGGAAAGTGCCTGAAAATAATCCTCCTCACTGACATGTAGAATTCAAAAGATAAAACTGTGAAGCAGTAAAAAGCTGGAGTGTGGGAAAAGTTCCCACTGATTAAAAGAAATGCATACTGCAGCAGAGTGATAGGATTTGTGCAATGTAGTCTCATACATCAGGGCTGTTCTTTGGTTCTTATTCTAGGAACTAAAACCCCTGCGTTTTCACTTCCCAACAGGTTGGTTATCTGAAAGTCATCAAGGCTATTGGTGAGTATAATGCTGGGGAATTTTTTTTTTTTT
>VZRO01005863.1:20331-159362 GCA_013397915.1 Daphoenositta chrysoptera
TCAGTTAAAAAAAATCTTTCATTTCTGTTGACTCTTTATAATTGATTCTGGTACTTAAATGTCACAGCTCTGAACTGGCATCACAGGACTCAGAGCTGCACTGGTGCAAAATAATTAAAAACTTGTGTACCACAGAGCTTGCAATTCAGTCTTAAAATAAGTATGAGAAGAATAAGATGGAAATGATGGATACGTGCTGCCCTGGAAGTCAGTGATTTTGAAACATTAGCCATCTAAATAATGTCAAATTTCCTTGAGGAATTTTTGACAAATGAAAGCAAAAGAGGGATTTGACAAGTAATGATGCAACACATAGTATTTAAGTTAGAGGACAAGGATTATAATTAGTACTGAAGCTGTTTATCTCACTGTTTAGCCAGAAAACAGAGGGACTTAATGTTTGATCTTATCATATGTTCCAGGTAACATTTTTGGTAGAGAATAAAGAATGGTAAGTAGCAGGAGAAATTGTGATTGATGCCCTTAAAAACAATGTCTTCTTAGGCAATTTATAGAAAGGTACATCTGAGGAAGAAGATGAAAACAAGGAAGCATTTATGACCTTGGTAACAGAGAATATAAATAAACTTCGTACCAGGATTTTACATAAATTCCAGGAAAAAAAAAAAAAAAAATCAAGTGTAGGTGGTATGGTGTTTCAGTACCTAGACAGGACTTCAGCTATGCAGGCAGCCACCAAGGGAGTTGTTTAAGAAGGATTATACAGAAAAAACTGAAAGATCAGTAAATTTATGAATTACTGATTATATCCAGATGGAATTGAATGCCATTCAGGATGATAATGTCAACAGAAAAATAAGAATACTCTGGGTAGATAAGAACAGTTCAGGACAACCTTTTGGATAAAGAAGAATATGGGAAGAGAAACTGCAAAAATATTATGTATTCACTGACTTTAATGGTGGAAGAGTAAATGGAGATGAGATGGTTATAAAAAGAGCAAAACAGAATTGCCGTGAGAGAGGTCAGGGGAAGAAAGAGCTCGAGGCAGAAGAAGAAAATAAAGGCATTAGAGGGAAGAAAAGATGATTAGAAATGGATGGATAAATCAGGTGTGAGCATTCCAGCAAGAGATAAATGTAAAAAAGTCCCAAAACCCAAAGAAACCAAAGGAAAAAAACCTCATGAAACATGAAAAACAGTGACTCATCAGATGAATTAGAATTTCTCAAATGAAAGTCTTTACCAAAACACCTTCCAATCAATTGCATGCAAATATACATATATTCAGTCCTGAATTCTTAGAAAATTTTCTGAGTGGTGATTTCTGAAATTGCATGATGGGCAATGCTGCCCATTAAATCCCTTCCCGTAGTAACAACTGTTTCTCTTATGGCTCTGTCTGCACAGCTGACCAAACCCGTACTTTTAATATCATTTTAACAGAGTGGCATTGCTGCTGAAAAGAAGTAAAGTGAAAATGCTGGAGGGCAAAGTCCAGGTACAATGGGACTTTAATTAGGTTTCTGGCCAAGGCATACTTCAGCTTTCACTGAAGTCAAGAGAAGACTGCTACTGATTAGGGAGGAATTGGATCAAAAATGCATGACAAGATGAAGATTCCATGAGATTTCTTTGTCCTTTCCCCAGCCCCTTTAATAGAGGGGACAAAATCATTATTTTTCTTCTAAGCTTATATTAAGGCTCGGACTTACTTTCACAGATTTTGTAAAGCAAAAATGTAAAATGCAAAATAATTTGGTTTGTATCATCTGTTTTATCAGGTTTTTTTTTTGTTTTTTTTTTTTTTTTTCAGTAGATGCGAAAAGGCAGAAGGAAAAAAATTTAGAAGAGTCTTGAGAAAAATGATACTTAAATGCCATTTAAAAAATAATGTTTCCCCCGCCTTTATATTTCTCTCTCTTCAGCAAATATTTCTTTTGTCTATTGCTTACCAGGAATTTGCTTTAAAGAGTTGCAGTACTTTCCCTGCTTGGGAAGAAATAGGCATGTTGTGACCTCCCTGCCCTCTATGTTAAATTGAGGAAAATGAAAAGTCCTCTATTCTCTGCCTTTTACTATTCCCTGGAACAGCTGCCCCAGTTGATAATTGAATATAAATGAGAGAAATATTTTCAATAAAATAGTATTAATCAAAAAATGAACAGTTACTTCTGACTGGTAATGTCAGAACTGGTGGTCAGAAAATTTGCCATTTATGTAGATATACTCAGACTGTTCCTTTCTGTCAAACCATGGTTAACAAGAATTATACAAAATACTACCTTTCAATGACTATTTCCTTATGGATTTTTTTCAGGTGGAAAGGCCATCCGGACTCCTAATTGGATTAAAGGGAATTGATTTATAAACAAAAAAAATGCATAAATAAAAGCATATGAATACTGAAGATGTCTGTGGTCAAAAGTAATTAATATGTGGGTTGCTGGAATGCTTTAACTTACAAGCACATAATGCTTGATTCTCCTTGCAAGCAACAGATACTAGAAGGAAGTCAGCTGGAAAAGCAGCTATTCAGTTTGCTAGACTCACTTCTTTTAGCTCAAAAATAGAAAAAAATCACAAAGCTATTAAATATGGGGAAAGCCAGACTCTGTAGGATGAATTGAACATAATTGCAGAAGCATAGTCATCTCAAAATGCCAAACCTAAAAAATCCTTCATTTCCCTCCATCAGGCTTTCTATTGTCTGCATCATTATTTCCATATCTTACAGAATGAAGTATAATGTGTTGAATTGTTGTGTCCCTACCTCCTCCCTGCTTGCCTTGCAGCAAGAACTATGTGGCTTCACTACAGGGTTCAACTAATGTGAGGACAAGACAAGGTAGCTTGTAACTTTCACATGAGTAAACATGTCAAAGTAAACTCTTTTCTCCTTCAAGACTTTAACTTGCACTAGTACCTCAGATTAAAGCAACAAGCACCTTTGCTTTCACTGAATTTTTTTGTTGTGTCTTGATTCCTTTGAACTAAAAAAGGAATACAAAACTTTATATTTTAGTTAGGGGAAAACCAGAATTATTCTGAGGTAAGAGGTTCAGCACTCTCTAAAAGAGAAGAAAGTATTTCTGTGTCACGTATTTCTTGCCTTTTATTATACTTCCAGCCTGTATTTATCTCCTCTCAAAAAAATCGGTGTCATTTACTGTCACCCAAACAACCACAAGCTGAGTGTTACAGCTTTGCCCAAATAGCAGCTGAAATGAGCTGAAAATACTACTAGGAAACACATTCAGTTATGAGATGGTGCTTTACAAAAGGCAGGCTGTCAACTTTGTCCCTTAGTCACATTTGAATTTGAAGAGAACTCAAGCAGAAGAAGAAATGAGAAGGACGAGGGAAAAGTAGGTTAAGATTGGAACAAATACAAGGAAATCTAGGATTAAATAGGGCCAAGTAACTTCTATGCAAGCAAGGATTTTTTTTTTCCTACTATATATAAAATAATATGGCCTATAGGAGTAAATTTTAAAGCTGTTTTGTCAAGTGACAATAAAGTCTTAAACCCTGGCTGTACAGATAATAATAATGTCCCATACTTATTTAAATAAATAGGATTCTTTCTCTAATCATCCTGCCCTGAGACAACTAATAGCTGTAAACCCTTCTAATTGCTTCCCTGAATAGGATTACTTTCACCTGACTGAGTAAACTGACATTTTAAATTCCCTTTTACAATATAACATGATATGTTCTGTTCAATCCTGCATTTCTAATGTCCCAGTGTCTGAAAGAAGCATATTGTGAATTTCATTCAAAATACTGAGGCAGGTGTTTACGTAGATATCCCAAACTAAAAGTAAACACAAAAAAAGCCAGGATTTAGCTTTCAATGATGGAGAGGCAAGGAAACCTGTCAACTTGTGCAATCCTTAATCACCAGAATAACACAGAAGCTATACAAACTTGCATCAAATTCATCTACCTGGTATGCAAACCTTGTCCCAAAGTAATTTTATTTTTTAGAGTCACATTTTGCATGAAAAAGTCATACACTGTCTACAGGGATTGTGTCTGCTGAATGAAAATGCTCAGATGCAAATCCTGATGCTACTGGAGTGGTGAAAGTTGAAGAAAATATAAAGACCAGACTTCATGATATATGCAACAGCTGCTTGCAGCTGGAAATTATGTAGGTGAGAAATACAGAAAATATTGCACCTATTTCTCAACAACGCAACTCAGTTACAATAATTGAAACTGCCCTTGAAATTTAGAATTTGGTGCTGTTACTCAATATGTAAAGATAACTTTTCCCACCAAATTCTTACTTGAAGAATGAATGGATCTTATGTAAGAACTTGAAATATAAGGTAGAGAAAAAGACTTCAAGGATATCAGTTTGCCAAGATTCCACACAATTTTGTACAACTGTGTCATCTCACTAAGTCAAAGGAACAGCTTATCTTAGAAGCCTAACATTTGAGATTAAAAATGTTACTCATATGTAAGTTAGCCCCACTTCCCTCTTATAGTTCCTCATCCAAAAATTTATTGCAAAAATCTTTTGGAGGAACATTTTTGGAAGCTGCAACTTCTTCCACTGAAATCCATTGACTACACAGTTAACTCTGGACAAAAAAAAAACCCCAAAAAAACCCCGGAAGGAATGAAAAAAAAAAAAAAACCAAAAACACAAAAAAAAAAAACGAAAAAAAAAAAAAAATTTGAAGAAAAAGTCACTTCTGATAAAACCAGGCTATATTTAATGTATTCTCAAATCCAGAGAACCTGTCCTGTGGCAGCATATGATCCACATGTTCAAAGAGTGCTAAAATTAGTTGAAAACAGTAATCTGGGATTCAAATGAATGAAACCCCAAAAGTGTTTAAAAATTGGAGATTAATACAGCAGAGAGAGGTGAAAACTTGGCTCCATAACAGTCATATGAATTGTTCTGAGCTCTGATGGATTTAGAATTTCAGTCAGAAAGCTTAAATGTCCTTCAGATCTTCAAAATTAAAATTGATCTTAAAAAAATTAAATACACTACCGCATTAAAATGTAAATATTTCTCAGGCCTTCCCATGAGACACTCATTACAATTTTTCCACTCTAGTCTCATTGCAAAAAAGTTTTGCTAGTTTAGAATCAACTTAAGTATTTTAACACCAGTTCTTATCTCTTTTAATATTAATTTTAGCACTACATTTTCTGAATGTGTAGTGCTTGATCTTTCGACAATTATATCACTACAATAATTTCTTCTTTGGAAGCATAAATATGCACTTTTAACTTTTCCAAATTTCTTTGAGAACCTCCCACGAAAATATTTTAATCATAGAGAAGTAAAAATCAAAGGCATTCTGGAAGAAAATGTTGTTATAAAATATTTATGACAATTGAAAAATTTGTATTATGAAACTTCAAGCTAAACTGAACATTAAAAAAACCATAGCGCTTTTGGGTTATTTGTGTTATCTGGATCTTTTGTTTAGCTTAGGATAACGGGAAAAATTAAAGCATGCTGACCAAATTGAAAAGCTTTTACATCTGATTTAGATTTTCAAGTGTATCTGTTATTTCAAGGCTGAACGTTCCATTATACTGCACTAGAAATACAAGGTGTATTTTTTCAAACAATGTAGATTGCACAGTATTGCTTTTATAAGGTAATTTGCATTGTAACCACACAGTAGGAGAACAGCTCCTTCTGTTATCTAATATTTGGGATGTTATATCCAATTTAGACAAAGAGATGGTCTCCTTCTGACACATTCAGTTCTGTTTGTTCAGCAATCCCACTTATTCACAGTTGTACTGTGAAATAGATGGAGTTTTCCATGGAAAAACCATCAGCTGATTTCCAAATTGATTATAAGGTAGCCGGGCTAATGAAATGGTTGCTGAAGGCAGTGTCACAGATGCTGTGAGAGGAGCAAAGAGGTAAAAATGATTTGCTAGTGAGATGGGAACATACATGCATCTAGTGGATTAATCAGAGCTCTACTGCCAGCAGAGCCCCATATTCCTATCTCTTGATTCATCTGTCAAAGACACTGGTAAACAGTGGCCTGTGGGGCTGTCACACCAGAGGGAAGAGCAGCATCAGTGCAAAGGCATCATGACATTTTATAGTATGTTAGGGAATTTGACATCTCCGTAAACAAAGTATTTATTTGTTTGTAGAGGAAGGTAGCGCATCGATAGGTAGCACAACCAAAACTTTTAAACATTGTGAGGGTAAATGGTTGATATTATCAGGATCTTTAAAATAGTCTAGGTTGGTTTGGACTCCTTGCTGTGAAAAACTGATTTTTTTTTTTTCTGTCAGTTTTGCCTGACATAAAAAATTTACTTCAAATCAAAAGTAATTTCTGTGGAAAGTTTCTGCCTTCTAGAATTTTATTTTAGTTTTAATTTAAATAAATTCAAAATGTAGGAAACAAAAAAAAGCTTCATAAAAGTAGCAGGATTACCTTGTTAAATATTTTTCAAATTTGAATTTAAAATAAAAAAGCTTTTGTTTGGCTTACCACTTAAATTTTCTATCAAAATAAGAAAATTTTAGATTACTTGCTGATGGTCAAAAAGTACTTATTTGGATATATTTTCGGTAGAAAGGCATAGTATGAGTTCTCCTACCTAAATGAATTAGCTTCCCATATTTTTGCTCATGATCAGGAAACCACGCTGTGCACACAGCTCTTGTGCACTTGGTGGAACTGATAAAGTTGACACATACCATCCATAGGCATCTGAAGTGTCTTCCACCATACAGCAGCAGTCTGGCTGTGTCTGGGAAGCCTTGCAGCTGCTATAAACACACTGCACTGCTGATCTACTTGTGAAGAATAACACTGAAGTATCCAGCCAAGTTGCAGCAGACATGACTACCTCGACTGGTATCACGATGCCAAGAAACCATGGACAAGGGACTAAACCTCTTCAGTTTTGTGTATTTTCAATGGCCTCACACAGAGAAAACCCTTGATACACTGTTGTTCTGCATGCAGTTTTCCTAATGTAACCATAAAAAAAGAGAAAATGTGCATCGACTTAGTTTATTTCAGAAAGAAAAAGCAAGCAAGGTTAAATAAAAGAAACATAGATTTCTGTTTCTCTCCCACAAAGAGGCACCGAATTTCCCATCATCACAAAAATCATGCAGTCTCGATCAGTTATTGACATTTCAGCAGCAATCAGTATGGTTTATCAGGACTTACATTCCTGGCATAAGGAACATTATAGATGAAGTGCTCCAGTGCTGGGTAAAAAAGATGGGGTGGTTTGAAGAGGGATTTAGCACATGAATGTGATCACAGGTGGGAAGGAGAGGGGAGCAACACTGGTATTTCAAGGAATCTGGAGCTGCACCAAATGTTGCAGTCACGGTACACACCAATGCATTAGAGAAAGTTTCCAACTTTTCTGTTGGGGAATTCACATTTTTTTCTCACCTTATAGTCCATGGCAATGCTACAAGGTGCTAATGCGCTTAGGTGATGAATCATTAACCAGCGAGTATTAAGGGAAGGATCGGGTGTCAAGTTACCTCTTTAAAGTTTGATGTCTAAGCATCAAGTTTTCACTAAAATCTATAAATAAATTAATGCTTCTTGAAGTGTATGGACTGCTTTCTCTGCCCAGTGAGAAAATTTGCCTCTTCTGGCAGCTCTCTGATCATTCTCTTTGCTGTATTCACATTGGGATCTTGATGAGTTGTTTGGTTTCCTTCCTTGTTTTCATAAAGGTTTGCATCCTGAGAGGTGTTGTCCTGGAAGCCAAATAGCTGAATCTTGTAGGATGCATCACCACATATCCTCATATGCATATGCCTCCCCGGATTCTGTTAAAAACATACCACCTGACTTGCTGAAGTACTGGAAGACTGAAAAAACACCACAGGAAAAGGAAAACAAACAACCCCCTCACACGCACATTGCAAAGGCTCTGAATTTTTTCACTGAGAGATCTGAAAGCGTGACGTGCTTGCTCACCACACAGAACATTGCTCAGTCTATCTTCACTAGCATCCATTATTTCCTCTTTTGAAGATCATGCTGAGTTAAAAGGCTGCTTTGTGTGTAAAAAGGCAATAATTAATAACATATTTGTATGTGAGAAGAGAGTTTTATTATCTTGAACAAGCAATTAAATGGGAAGCAATGATAATGTCACAGTGACAACACTAGTATGTATAAAAACGAGAATGAGCTAATCTTTCAGTGTCAAACACAAACCTGTTATTTTAGTGCCTTACCCAGTATACTTTAATAACACTATCATGAAGTGAAGTTTATGTTCAATTTCAAATATATACTTAATATATCATATTCATTTAGTATGAATATATTTATTCTTTCTTCATGCTGCTTTGAAAAATATTCTATATCATACATCAGTTTCAGAGTTGGAAGGATAGTTTAGTTTTTAGCCTGAAGCTATACAAACTTGATCATATCAGTACAGCTGTCAGGAACCAATTTACCTGTCCTTTGAGAATTTTTGACATATCAAAATTTTCCCATTTAAAATTAGTCCAGAAAAAGCAAAAGCCCAAAAATGAAACAATAAGAGCCAACTAATCCTCCAGTTTAATTTCACACATTGTATTTTGCATTGGCAAAAACAACAACAACAAAAACCCACACCTCTGGCTGGTTGTTTTAATTTTTTTTTTTTTTTTTACTTTGTTAATTTTCATTCCCATTTCATTCATTGGCTTTTAATTTAGGTTTTTTGATACCAAAAAAATCCCAACCCCAAATTCAGAAATATTATTAGCACTATTAGATTCAGCTCTATTTACTAGATCCCCAAATCTACACAGAGAAGAGACATGGAAAATTGATTTCTTGCCCGTAAAAAGATGAGAATTTTTCATCTGGTTATGTGCTTTAAGGTAATTATTGAACTCAAGAAACATCACACACAAAATAAAGAAAAAAAGAGTAGTAGTAAATTCCTGTCTAATTATTAAAAATCTGCTGTTACTCTACTGTTACTCTACATTTTTTGGAAGCAAAGCTCATATCCTTGGATTTGAAATTCTAAAAAAATACATTCATTCTGAGAAAGATGGGAGAAGCTATACTATACATACACATATATATATACACTATATTCAGTATTAGCAAACACTAATCACAATAATAGTAAATCCTAAACAAACAGTTCCTTAAGTGTGTTTAAGAGAAACAAAACCATGTCATTTTCTATAAAAATTTGAACATCTGTTGGCAGTTATTCTTCTGTTTACCCTGTGTTTATTATTTACATTTTGTGCATTAAAATCTTATTCTTTATTAAAAAGGAATTAGTGAAATCAAACCTTACGGCAACAGAAGAACACAACAGAATGAAACAGAAACTGTCAGAATAAAGCAAATCTGCCCTGAAGCCCTATTAATCTGAGGCTTTATGACTGCCTGCTGCTTGTGCTAAGATGTCAACAACTGAAGTGTTGTAGGTTTGGGATATTTTTAATCTCTAAATGCAACAACCATCAGTCAGAGGAGAAATTACATTTGACTAAATGAGTGTGGCTCTCCTTTGGGGTAAAGGAAATGTGTCAGAATTATCACAGTGAGGCTGGCATAGCATCTGGGCTGCATTAATTTATCTTGGAGGTCTTTAATGTCTCCAGAACAGTAGTTCACACAGACCACATGCTTTTTCTGACACATCGAGCAATTTCCCGGGAGACCTTGTTTTTGCTCTGCAGTACCACAAACAGTTTCAGGCAGCTTGACACAGACTGAGTTTCATCAGTGGTCTAATTTCCCTAGGATTTATATTCTCCTTAATACCAATAAGGGTATTTGTCCTTGGGATAAATAGCACATAGGTGGATTTTTAAAAAATTTTTCATTAGGATTATGAATGGCACTATGGTTAAAACTGTGGTGATAATGCATAGTTTAAAGCTAATCAGTGACATGTAGAATATTATCAAATTCTTTTCTCACTCTCACTGCATCCCTAACTTGAAAGAGGAACAAATTCAATTTAATCTTTTAAGAAGCTTGGCAGAAGGTATATAAACTGAAAGACAACAAGACAAATAATTTAGAATTTAAAAAAGAGAAGCAAGTCTTGAAAAAAATCCCAGAGGGCAGTTTGAAAAGGATGCAAGTTACAATAGGGGAAATCTAGCAGCCACTGGTAAGCTAGTCCCCATGTCGATTCTGGCCACAGGTCTGAAGGATAAACAATCATTGCATCTTTCCTGACACGAAGGACCCTTTGGGTGCACTAGTTTTGTAGCTTAGCAGGAGACAATTAATTTTGCAATACAACCTCTTCAGACTCGTGCAAATGAAATTCTTTTAATTCAGAGCCCGCTTTTTAACAGTCCTACAACTGTTTTTATGTGCTGTAAAACATCCATTTGCAAACTAACGAGCAGCAGAGTGGTGCTTAGGGCTTAGACACAGGAAAAGAGAGTGCAAGTCCCCTCACACCTTCTCAGATGGAGGAGGAAAAGAGCAGAGCAGTAAGAGGAAAGCAAGTGTTGAGCAGGATCACACCAGGCATCTGGTTTGAAGGGACCAACAAAAGGGCAGCAGCTCCTTTTTTAATCACAGAATATTCTGTTGCAAGGGACCCACAAGAATCATTGAATGCAACTCTTAAGAGAATGGTCCCTACAGGAATCAAATGCACAACCTTGGTGTTATTAGCACCATGCTCTGACCAACTGAGTAATCTCAGAGTAACTGAGCTAATCTCAGGCTCAAAGTGTGAGGAGAGGAATTGTGACTAGCAATATGGTAAGATCAAGTCAGTGATTGAATCTGCACATTTTATAGAAAAAGAATTGTTAGTGGTACACTGTATGAATGCTGAATGCACTGAGATTTAAGCACAGGCATTTCTTTTATTCTGTTGAGTCCTTACACTCTAAGTTTTGCTCAGAGTCATTTTCCTTAACAATTGGACAAGCTTGAAAAATTACATTTACAAGAGAAAAGTCAGCAAACAGTAAAATGACACCGCTAAATAAAAATGCTTTGTTATCTATTTGATCAGCTATGAGGGCCTCTAACCTGCAGATTTGCTATTACAGTGCCCTTAGCTCTCTGCTTGACTTAAGAGGATAGAAGAGAATCACTGTATTAACACCATATACACTAAATAGATCCGTTTATCCTCAAGGCAATACTGTAACTTTTATGCATATAATGAAGATGGTTTCTTGGTAGCAACTGTACAACAATGAAGATGTAAATTTCTTATTGAAATTTGAGCAATAATAATTATTAATAATTATTAATCAAGCCTTAATATCTTAATTGACCACAATATACTTCTACAATCAAAATTGCAGACTGAGTTTTTAGAAATAACTAAGGCTATTAGAAAATACTACATTGTTATTTGTAAGAGATATAAACTATTTGCTAACAAAATCAAGGAAAAAACACTACTGGAAGCTTAATTATTACAATACATTATTTGTAGCTTGTACTGCTTATTCCCATATTTTAACCCTTTCAAGAAAGGTGGTTTGTTTCTGTTTTGGTTTTTAAATTTATTTATCTTATTTTCCATACTGCTACAGCTGATGTAGTTTTAATTTTAAATTTTCTTCTTGATTTTTTTTCCAAAGCAAAGTTTTAAAAGGGATGTGTACAATAACTAAGCTCAGCAATGCTACCAGTTAGTTTTTCTGGCTCATCTTTACAGAGTAATGACTTTGGATGTGTTTTGTTTTAATTACAGTAACTCGCTTCATGAGTTTTGATCTTCGTATTGGGTGCATGCTTCTGGAGACTCTTTTAATTAAACAATAAATATTTTCTAAAAACAGAAGGGCTCCAAAGAGAAAGAAATTGGAAATTGTTAGGATTTGAATATATTCATGTGAGTGCTGTGATTTGCAACTGGACAAGATGTGCAAGTCAATGGAGTTCTTTTATCACTACTTACCTTCCTGACCAATGTGTGTAATAGTAATTTGACACTGAATGCAGTGGTTAGAGCTGAGAAATACCAAATATCTCCTGACAAGATGGAAGAAAGCTCAACATGGTCAAAGGTATGCTCCATTTTTGCAGATAGTGGTCTAATGATGTATGACCATATGAAGAAAGAAACACTCATTTAGGCACAGGTGGTTCTTTGAATTGTACTGGAAAAAAGATAACAGCAGCAACAGAAACAAACCAACCAACAAAAACTAGCAAAAGAACCCCAACCCACCATCACTGCCACCAAAAAATAAAATCCCTAAACAACCCTCTCCCCCGCACCAAAAAGAGATCTATGACTATTCAAACCGTACATGGGAGTCATAGAATAGTTTAGTTTGGAAAAGACCTCTGAGACCATCAAGTCAAACCATTAACCCAGAACTGCCAAATCCACCACTAAACCATGTCCCTAAGCACCACATCTACATGTCTTTTAAATACCTAGAGGGATGGTGAGGAATCTGTTTGAAAACTGCTTGAAAACTCTTTCCACGATTTTTTTTCCTAATATCCAACCTAAACCTACACCAAATAATGTAAATCAGTGTCTTAAAACATGTTTTCAAAGCAACTAGCATAATATGTTGCCAAGTTCTATAAAAATGGAAATAGTTAATAGGAATAGGCTGATTGTCACTGTGCAACAGTGTTGGAGATTCATTCAAATACAAATTTATAAAACCAGCTGCATCTAAACCACATGTTGTATGTTGGCTAAAGCAATCTGAATATTTTGCTGTTTGGAGGGACTTGGAAACAACACTCCAATAATCTATCTGGCCTCCATCCTAAGAGGATGCCTATTCAATCCAGGATGATATTTTGAAGCTAGAATTTTTCTGTACCTCTTAGAATAATGTATTCTTTGAGCACTGTATATTGCTTTTCACTAACATGCAAATGTCTTTCAAATTCTGAATAAATTCTGAATCTGAATAAATTTTGGGTGCTTTATTAGACAACAAGATAACCAGATGATCAGGCTGCACGTTTGGATGCATTTATCTAATATATTTTCCTCTCATTTGCCTCTTTTTATTATTCTTATTGTGATCTATTCTCCAGCCTCTTTGGTTGTTTTCTCCCCCATCTTCATACCTAATTTAACGTGCTTGGAACACAGCAGAAAAGGTACTGAATCCATGTAATGTAAAGACAATATGTAAATAAAAATGTACAGCATTTTTATATTAACCGTTGTAAGTTCACCTGTTGCTATGTGCACACTTACAGAATGTGGTTATGAGGTTTCTATTAACCTCATATAGTATTCAGGAATTCAGTATAAACTAGCTAGTACTACCTCTGATATTTAAAAAGAATACTTTAACTTACACAGAGCCTCCCACAATGGGATCTCCTTTAAAAATTGTGCTGTTCTATTCAGAGTGGTATTTGCTAAAAATGCATGTATTTTAAAGAAAAATTATTCCATGGAACTTGAAGCCACATATTTTTTCTAGTTAAAATAAATCATGTTAAATCAATCAAAGCTTTATGAAAATAGGGTCCAGGAAACCAAGCACTCTGTAGTTTATAGTCCCATAAAGAAGGTCATAGGGTTTTCATAATAAGAAAGTAAACATGAGAGCATGAATATTAGTGCTCTTCCTTCTCTTCTCTTCTCCCATGAGAAAGTAATCCTATTACAGTTGACTGAAACAGAATTTTTTAAGTATTTGGGAGATTTTTTTTTTGAAATTTTAAAACCAAAATTAAGGTCAATAAAGCTAATAATTGAAAAAAATCAAGAGGAATAAATATGGTATTGTTGTTTCAGTGGTTTACGTGTTTATTTACTCTAAAATATTTTTAATTAGAAAAACTTCAATCATCTGCATACCTCCTATGCAAACACGACTAGTAAATTCTATCCATGAATTCACTAAACCTAACTGGTTTGACCAGGTCAAATTACTTAAGAGCATTGCTTATTCTCTCAGTATTGCTGTATTTCTATTACCTAGACAGATATCTCGTTGCAATTTATGAGTATGACAAAGCCAAGTTCTGAGATAACACTGACCATCATATGTTTTAATAAATAATAACAATAAATAATAAAATCTTCTCTCTTGACCTCTTCTTTTGGTTGCACTTTCATTCTTTCCTCCCTATCATGATGAATAGGAACATACTTAAGTAACAAGTCTGGGGAAATGATCTACCTGGAATAATTGGCATCGTGGATCATAGTCTTTTGAGGACTCTGGGAGATGGAAGACAGTATTCATCTCACCTACCACAGGCAGTTGAAAGTTAGGCAAACAGGTGAGTTTCTCAGCAGGGTTCCCTCCATAGTCAGCCGAGAGAAAGAAAAAAATCCAGATGAGGTTGCTTAGCAACTTGAGTTTTCTTCAAATAGCTACCTTAAAATGGGATGAATTTTCCTCTGGAGACCTCCTTCTCCTTCCACTGATTATACATGAAATAACTTGAAGTGGTTGCCCAACTTCTGGACCAGTAAAAGACATGAAATTAATTCCATCTCAAGATCCAATTACAGCACAATCAGAGTTCTGGTTTGCTCCAAGGACTGTAGTGGAAGGAAACTTGAATATTGCCACACAGAAGGTGAAGAAGTTCGTCTAAATAACCTTAAGTAAAAAGAATATATATTCCCCAAACTGGTGAAGTACAACAATGGTATGTGCTGAGAACATTATGCATTTTTGCATTGTTTTACATCCATAAACAGAGAGCGATATGGAGGAGGTCTGGGAATATTCTGCACTGACAGACTAAGAGCATAGTTAATAGACTTACTTATCAATGCACATTTATCCCAATTTAAAAAGAATGAAAGCCAATTTATTCATTTTTGCTTTCATCCTTTACCTTTGTGGTATCAAGGGGCAAAACATCATCTGACAGAACTTTGTTTCATTTAAAAAAAAATATATTGCTTTTGCTTTTTTCTATGTTTGAAACCAGCTTCTTCTTCAATGTTAGAGGAAAACAACTCTCCTCCCACGAGTTTCAGTAACTCTTCACAACTGTCATATGTCACACACTCTAAGCAAAGAATTTAGGAATCAAGCTTATGAAGAAATGCCAGTTGAATGGTTAGCAGTCCATCTTGATCAAATTTTGAATGTGTGTACAAAGCTCCTAAGGACTTTAGCTACAGAATTATGGATGGAAATTTCATGTGGAGCCAAAGTACCTTCTAACTGTTTCTTAGCAAGTCACAAATATCTCAGTATGTATTTTTGTTTTCAGAAATTTTCACTGTGTCTGTTGTTTGTGTCTGTAGTTCGCAGCAGGTGTTTACACTGCAGAGCACTTTGTGTCTCCTCTGAACTACAAGAATTTCTATTGTTGCCCTGCAACAGTTAGGTAGGCAGTTAATTAGTTTGTGTGTGTGTGTGTGTGCACACCTGAATGCGGCTGGGAGCAGTTTCAGATCAATGTGTCTGATCTAAGCTGAGGGCTTTGCTGCGGCCCATTGGAGACATGTTTCTGTAACATGAAAGTGAGAGTGGTTTATGCCTGCCCATGTAAATGGCAAAGTTTCTAAAAGGCATCTCATGCTTTGTTTATACGCTTATTTTCTGTAGAAGGTACTTAAACGCCATTGTAGATTTGGTCTTCTCTAAATATTTATCTTAATGTTAAAGAAGCTCACTCTTCTTAATATTTCGAGTTAGGGAGGGTTTTGGTTTTTTTTTTTCAGTGTAAAGTGGATTCAGGTTATCCAAATCAAATTATTGCCCTAAATTTTATTTCTTGTTCCAAAAGAATATATAACTTCTTTATTTCACCTCTGCAGACTAAGCTAATTTGTTTCACAAGTACACTTCGGGAAAGTGTATTGCAGTTGCAATTAAGTGCATAATTACTGTAGAAAGGCCAAGAAATTTTCCATTCAATGTGATTTTTCAAAATTCTGGTAAATTGGAAATCTTATCCACAAGCAAAATAGTTTCAAAATATTTGCAGACTAAGACACAAAGGAAATCTATTTGGATCAGGTCAATCAAAACAATTTAAATAATTTTGAAAGATTTAATGTCATGCAGAAATTATATGGTCCCAATTTTGTCCCCAAAGCATAGATAAAGAGAATAAACAAAAAGCAAATGAGATTTGTTAACACTTTCAGTGAACCAATATTTCCAAGAAAAAAAATCTGTATTAAAGATTGTGACCAGGACTAGTTACCCATGCTAAAAGTGTTTATGTAAGACTGAAAAGTAAAGTTCTAAGTCACTGTATAGAAGAATTATGACTGCATACTCAGCTTGGCACTTATACTTTCATGTACATTGCTTTATTTTCACTTTCTCTTCATGTGTTTGTGCTTTTCATCCAGTATTCGTCAATTTTACTTTAGTATACTGCATTTTACGTTTTGTGTATGTAATGAATAATTCTTCTATGGTCATTTTGTTAAATTGATTTAAAATTTGAACAGTTCAATTTTTATACATAGTTAGATTGGGTTTATATACTTTCAAAATCTTCACCAGCTTTAAACTGATCAAATGCCTGGAAAACATATATTTTATTTATATAGCCTTGCTGCTATAAAATCTGGCCTGATGTTTTAAAACTTCAGTTAAGCAGAACCTAACCCACATTTATCTAATTTTAATATTTCAAAACAACATATCTTCAGACTGAAGAAATAAAGGAAGATAGGAGTGATCAATACCATTGATATATGGATGACACAAAAAAGCAAAATAAATAATAAATTTGAAACTACTAGAGATTTCTAAGAATGTCTTTCTATGTATTTAATCCACAAAATCAAGTTAACTATGATATTAGTCTTAAATCTTGACTTACTGAGATATACAAACTTTCTCAGGGAAATAAAAGGAGAAGAGGTGCATGTACGTAAATATGCATCTGGCATGGCAAATAAATCCAATCATTTTGTGCCAACTACCAAAATAAATCATTGGGTTTTTAAAAAGCTGAGAAAAAAATCAAATGTAGAGATTTAATTTACCTTAAAATGCTGTAAAGAGAAAGTACATATTAGGCTATGAAACTGATTATTGCACATAATCTTAACTAAAGCTTTTACTAGTGTGTTTCTCAAATCAGAAACACAACCTTGAAGATATTTTAGCCTAATCCAATGGTCTGTGTGACACCAGATTGCTTTATACATGTGTTTTAACTTCATTTTGTTTAAAACAGCTCAAAGTTTAGCAACATCTAATTGTTCTTATCATGTTTTGGTCTTGATATAGGTTCCTTCCCACATACATGCCTTCCCTCCTCTCATGTCTTTTTTGGGAACTTGGAGTCATATACAGAAATATAACTCCCCTTCAAACAAGACAGAGTGGCTGTTCCTTCCATAATTTTATCAAAGGAAGAGGCTCAATTATGGGAAAGAAAGAGAAGATTTCTTATTCTCTCTCTTATGTCCTGTCCTCTGGATAGTATATACACAGGCTGTGGGCAGCCAAAATCTCATGCTTGTCAGGTCTGATTTAGCAATAGTTGGGAGGAAATTGTTAAAAGCAGAAGAATGGTGAGGAGGGTGGTAGATTCCATCAAGTGACCTTGCAACTGGGAATGCCAAGCCCTGGAGAATAACAGTGTGGGAAAGCCCACATATTACACCTACTGCTGTTTGTCCTCTGTTTTGTGAAGTAGAATTTCTGTGTAGAGACGATGTACGTGTTTTGAGAGACTCGCAGACACTCTCACAGACGTTCTTGATCTCCCTGTCTTGGGAGAGAGATCAGAGCAGAGGAGAGCTCAGCCTGGTGGTAAACTAATGTGCAAAGGCCCTTGATAAATGGGTGCAGACAGCAGGCCCACTGCTCACTGGGATGAGCTGAGCCTGATGGTGACCATGTTCCCACTTGGATGCCTCTCTCCAGGTGATTTGGGATCCTCCAGTTAGTGAGTAAAGAAATAAATTTACTCTTTGCATTTCAGCTGTGGTTTTGTGGTTGTTCCAGCTGCCTGCCTGTGTTGACTCACACAGTAATGTTCCATCCATCTTTCAAAGTCATACACTTGATCATAGTCTTTAACAAATGGATCATTTAAAATCTTTCACAGAAAGAGAGAAGAAAGCTAAAAGAAAAGCTAGAAAAGAAGTTAATAGCATTCTTTAGAATTGATTGACTAAGTGAAAATACAGATGTTTTTAATACTAGTTTTTCAACTAGTGGTAAGTATTTGATCCACTTTCTTTATGTTTCAGAATCTTAAAGTCTCCAGTGAAAATTAGCAGAGCTGAAGTTACAAAACTGTTAGCTTTTTTCTTGTGAATCTCTGGAAGCCTTTGTTTATTTATATGTTTCTTGATTGTTCTATTCTGTTCAGCACTGTTCTTTTTTGACATCACACAGTCTCTTACTAGAGAAAGATTAAATACGTATTTAAATTTCTGACAATGGAAAAAACTCATACTGAAGTGGCATAATCAAGGGAAGTTTTTACTACCATACCACAGGCCAAGTTTTCCTTACAGACTGTAGGACATTTGAGGGAACACAGCTTTGTAAAAATTCAGGTCTGCCTTGGCTTATCAGAAGTATTGGAAAAGATGACATGAGATAACAGTCACACTGGCAGACCTAGACATCATATTCCAACTACATATAGATGGAAAAACCTAGGGATAAAAATGGATCACTTTCCCCTTCTGAAGTTTTATTTGCACTTAGTTCTATTTAAACAGGTTAAGTGTAAATATGTCAGGAAAAGAAAAACTGATGGGAAACAGTGATTGAACTCAGAATGATTTAACATGGCAACCAGCCCAACGCTGTGCACTGCTGAGTGATCTTAGCCTCTGTAAAACAAGGAAGTGTTTAGAATTTCAATGAAGATTAGGAATGTAATCACTTCTTCCTGCTTCCCATGGATGCTAGCAGACAAATCTTTGTGAACATAAAGAAAGAAAGATGAATAGGGGTGAAAAGAGAAGAGACCTGGATCCAAGAGACTTAATAAAATATAAAACTGAAGTACAGCCTGTCTTGCAAAAAAAAAAAAAAAAGAAAAAAAACAAAAAACAACCATTCCTGCCTTATCCTTTTGGTGCACTTTCTGCTTCTCCATATCTTTTTCCACTGCCCACTCTTTTTCAGAAGGAGAATTTTGTATTCCTCCCCTATATGGAGTAGCCTTCTGCATGTTAGAGCACAGCCTCAGATTTCCACCCATCTCTCCTTATTTGCTGTCACACCTACGCTTTTTCCTTTTTGGCCTACTTTTGATGTATATTCCACTTACAGTGTATACTGCAAAACTTTTTATCCCCATCATGCAACACAATTTGCATTAGAAATGCTCCTTTTTTCTGTAAATGTATAGCACATAATTTCAATATTTCCTCCCTATAGTAGTTACTGCGCTGTATTTAAAACACAATGAAAAATAGATGTGAGAGGGCAGGCCTTATGCTGTCTAATATAAATAAAATTGCTTTTCTTACTACAAACTTGTAGATGGCATCAACAGAAAAGGGGCTATTTCCATTTATCTGGGTGTCCTATGACTGCTATTGAGCAGATCTATGTCTACCTTTAAACAGGGGCCAGTTCCCCAGATGCCACTGAATAAGCTCAAGAAAATATTGTGAAAAGATACTTTGTTCATCTCTGCAGTTTCAGGGATTCCTTTGTAACTGGATAGTCTCCTGATATTGATTAGAGTAGCCACAATGTTCCCGAACAGAAGCCAAAAGAGTGAAAAAAAGCCAGCACAATGAAAAAAAAGTAGAGCCATTAGTCATGCCTTTTTATCATCCAGACATCTTCCTATTAAGAAAATACCTTTTGGGATCTGCAAGATTTAAATCTTCACCAGGACCTTAGGGCATCAGAGATATACACTTGTCAGTAGTTTTTCTTTTTGTTCTCCTATATAATTACTGGGACAAAAATCATGCTAAATATTTTTTTTTTCCTAGTAGTTCAATTGCTAAAGTGAACCCACTGTGGAATGAAAATACTAATTAGAACCTTTCTTTAAGTGTTTTACCTGAACTGCATTAATTGATTTTGTTCTGGGTCTGGACTTAGCTTTATGATATTCAACATATTAGACCAAATTCTGCACTCTGCAACACATATGCAGACATTGTTTTCGTGGACGTGTAGCATTCAGAGAAGACCTAGTTCACTCAGAGCCCAATTTAACTGCCACTTAATTCAATGGAAAGGCTCTGACTGGTGTCTGTGAATTGCATCAATCCCTTAATAATTTCAAACGGGATCTAATGGTGAATTGGTTCTCACTAGGTACGGTGAACTGTGAATGTGGGTCTGTTGAGCTCATCAATGACAGTACTGAAGCAATTACAAGAGTCTAAAGAAAAGAAAATACTTAGGTTTCTCACTTGGTTATTTGATATAAAACTTCCTTGTGTTATAGTCCAGTTTCACCACCAGATTAACCCAATATCTTTTTTCACCCCAACCGCTGAGACCACAGCCCTGATAAAATTTCATAACTACAAACTAGCCTCATGATTTATCTTTCTAAGAGAAAATGTTAATACTAAATTAATTATGCTACGAGACCAGACAACTACACTTTGCAGCATTTCCTGCTATTCTATTGGTGCCCACAACAGCTATCATCACGGTTTGTCAGTACAGAAAGTAATGGCAATCAGTTTCTAGAAGTCCCATTGCAAATTTTTATCTTATGTCGTTGACTCAACTAGTCATTAGCACGCAGAAACCCACAAAAATACACAAATAGCAAAAACCAGAACTTAGGATCCTCTAGTTCTCTTATTTTAGTAAACGAAGTAATGCTTTAATTGAAAATGCTGGGTCAAACAAACCACAATATTCTGTAATATTGAACATCTGGTATCATAGTAGTGAGCAGTGATTACTTGTACCCAAACAGGTTGCACCAGAAACCAAGAAATTCATTATTGTTGCTGGCAAAACTGTTTATTTCTGTGAATGACTTGAACATTATTAGTCACAATTCCCAAAACATCCCTTGCAACTTTGTATTATGTTCACTTTCAGGTGCAGTGACAAGCCCATCATTATCAATAGCTGTAAGTGACACTAGAGCTGTAAACCTATTGAGCACACGGGAAAATCTCACACTCCTTGCTTTCTTTCACTTTAAAATCATTTGTCACCGTAGTACCATTAGAGGATAATTTTGCTTTCTCCAATGTGTATTGCACACAAATAGCACTGTGTTGCTAATACGGATATTTAGAGTAAATTTTTTCTCCAAATAATTCACAGGTTATGGGTATGCCTTTACCCCTGTTATTAAAACAGACCAAACTGAGCTGGTAACACGAGCCTCTGTATTTAAGCCTCAGTTAATAAGAGGGTCCTTAACAAAGCCCTCCTCCCCGAGCCCTCCCACTGCATTCAGTTGCAAATCACTGTTTGGCTGGCAAAGCCGTGGTGCTTTCCCCCCCAGCCCCAAACCTTCTCGCTGAAGCTGAGCACTGCGGCTCTGCCAGCAGCAGCGTCTCCGAGAGGGGCAGCGACACCTCTCCTTGTGAGGGACGTTTTCTATTAATCAGGGGCACTGAATGGAAACCAATCAGACAGAGAGTCCCTTTGGCTTCTGCTCGCTGCCTGCCTGACTTAAAAGTGATGCCGGGAGAGAGGGAGCCCTAGAGAGAGGCGAGTGCGTTCCGCGCTGGAGACACGGTAACACGCAGAAGGGAGGAAGCAGGTAGAGGAGCAGCACTGAACGGACAGAGCTGGGCTCACACAGACAGCCTGGGTGAGTAGATCAACTTTCTGTAGCATGAGAGATGCTGACAGAAAAAGAGCAGATGCTTTCTTTAGGAGTGCCTAAAATGTTAAAGATGCCGTACAGATACTTTTTAGGGAAGGGGGAGTGGAGGGGCAGTGTCAGCAGAGCACTTTGGGGATATTACTCTTATAGAATTCAGACCCACCCCCCACCACTAAATTGCTGAAATCTAAACTTCTGATACTGCATATACAATAACTACTTGTGCATATTAAAAAATTAGCAATGCTTATGCTACTTGGCAATACTATTAGACATTATTCAGTTGTTCCTGCTGTATAGGAGTAACAATATAGGCTAACTTTTGTGCAGGATGCTTTTTCACCTGTCCAGATAGAAGCTATACCCCTTTCCTATTTTTTCACATATGTGTTTGTCAATACATCTAATAAAAACAACCCTTGTTAAGAAGGATGAAAAAAATAGGAGGTCTTTACTACTACTAAGAATGAAGCACTAATGCTTTTTTTGATTTTCTTTAGTGGAAGTAGCAAAATTAGTGGGATTTTTTATATGTGTCACCGGGGGAAGTGCAGGTCAGGGTTCAGAAAGACTGAGAGCTGAGGGAGATGTCCTTTTGGATATCCGTAGCAGTAAGTCAAAGTCAATAGGCTTAAAGTGCAAGAATGCTTTCCAGAAGTGCTTCCAAACTACCTTGTCAACCTAATATATATAATCAGAGTCCCACAGAACGCAATGCAGAAAACATAAAATGTCAAAATGACCACTTGATTCTGAAGTAACCAGCAGAAAACAATTTAATGACATTTTGCCTTTCCTTTTCACATGCAAGAAACACGCTGTCACATCTGTTTAATTTCACTGTGTGAGCTTCAAAGAAAGAATGATGTATATGAACTAAAAGGAAATTGGTATCCTTTGCTGTTGCAAGGCAATGTGCATACAGTATCCACTCACCTTGTCACAGACTTAAGTCACAGGTTAGAAAACAGAATGGTATTTTCCTAAAATGCTTTCCATTTTCAATAGACAAATTTACAACCAATGTGTCAGTCTTGCTCTGATTAAAGTGATAAAAGTGATAAAACTCATATTTTACTGAAATTAGGATTATGCAGGATTATGCTTCATTGCTGAGTACTCCACTAGATACTCATGGTAAAGATAAATATGGATAAAAAACACAAGTATAATACTTGCACTAGTTTTGGTGATGTGATCAAAAGGTTTGTTTAATAAATAATAGTGGTCGTAGTGATAGGAATTGCTAATGACAGATCTTTAAAAATCATTGTTTCCATGTCATTCTCCATATTTGAAATGTTAATTTTATTCCAAAAATTGAGTGAACTAATTAAATATTTAGAAAGCTTGTGTTATAATTTGTCTATGATTATTAAGAAACTTATTGATAGAGTTATGTTAGCTGTTACAAAAGGCGTATTACTATCTATATGTCAATCTGACAGATAAAATATATTGTCCTGTCATTTGTACTTCACTGTGTAATAATGTAAATTCAAGAGAGAAATAAATATGTTTACAGCTAATGTGATTTTCTATTAACAAAAATATAAAATGTTATATAGTCAAATATCTGTGAAAGATATAATTCTTGGTCTGAGCTTTTTTAAGTTAGGTAAACAAGATTAATTTTAAATGGAGAAATGTAACTGTATCAGTACTATCACTACTTCTAAGTAAAACAGTTGCCAAGTCTTTTTAAACTTGATGGGGTGAGTTCAGCAATCAAAGTTTTTCATATGTTTATTGTATGAACGAAGTAATGTATTTAATTTCAGAGATTGTCTTGTAGCCATTATTGTAGAATATTATGCTTTGTGTGTAACTGGTACATCTCACCTAAACACAGAAGTTTGGTGATGCAGTTTGCAGAGAAAATGTGGGGAGAAACATCTCTGCCATATGCTTTGTACAGCTCCGTGGTAAAAATACTTCAAGCTTTCAACATTTTCACGCTTGTCTGCAGAAGTGACCATTCTGAAAAGGCTGTCCTTGCCTCCAGACAGCAGCCCATGTGCAGGGATTTATGCTCTCCTCTCACCTGGCTGTTGCTCCACAAGGATGCTGACCTCAGCAGCAGTTGCATGGTGCTGGCAGAGACGCCCTCTCGTCATGGGATCAGCCAATAAGGATGATTTCATTCCCTGACCTATCCACCAAACAAAATGTAATAACCGAAAACCGCTAGTTTAAATGCCATCACCCATAATGCTGCTGAAAGAACTGTACAACTTAATTCTGACAGTGGCTTATCTCTGCCATCAGTACAAAGCTTCTGAATCTGCACAACACGAGTTACAGTGAATCTACTGCCAGAAGCGTTTGAGAAGTAGAGCCAGAGACTAACAGGACTGACAATTTTCTCTGTGGTTGAATTTGTTCAGGAGATACCATCTTACAAGAAAACTGGACTACATAGGCTAGGATATAAGACAATATAGATATATAAATTTATGTGTTTCTTCAATGCAGTCAGAGCTATTTAACTGCAAAAGGTAACTGGAGCAAAAACCTTGAGAAAAAATGCATCTCCCACTCATATCAGAATGCCTTCTGAATTTCTAAGGCTTGCAGCAGGTGTCACATGCAAATGTTATCTGCAGAAGCACTAATATTTGAACATGAATAGGGATGCCCGAGTAAAAGCTAACTGCATTCTCTATGTGAGTGAGGGAGTTTATGAAAATAATTTATAGGAATAAATCCAAAATTTTGCTAAAGGTGGTAGGAGGAGAAGGAAAATAAAGCAAAGGGAAATGAACAAAAATAATTTTTACAAAAGCAGTCAGAGTAATTTATCTTCTTGCCTTTTAAACACACAGGAAATTGTTGAATGTTAAAAGGCGAGTTATTTTCCTGACTTTCAGTGACTGATCATGATAAAAAATACCCCAGTGGCATCGAGGACTACTTGCTGAGCATGACTGAATAGGAGAGGCATATCTTGATCAAATCATACTATGTGTCTGCAGCACAAAATCCTAACGAAACTGAGACTTGGTTACTTCCAGCAAAATGTTACTAGCTTCAGGAAAAAGGAAGAATACTGGATGTATACTGCAGCTCAGAAGAAGGCTCAAAATGTTTCAGAAAGAAATAATTTTTTAATACACAGTTGCATGCAATACACAGTATATAGAAACGTCAGGAAGTGAATTATGCTATTTATAATCTCTGTTCTGCAATCTTGGGAAGATTTCAAAAGTACATGAGTGGCATTGTTGCCATCCCATACACAGACAGTATCACACAGAGACTTGACTTGGTCTCAGTTACAGAGGAGCTCTGTGTCAGTGCCAGGGATAAAATGGGGCCTCCACTTTCCCAGTCCTCCAATTTCTCTGTGTACTTACACCAATGTTCATAAAAATATATTTGTCTTGAATACGTAAATAACACCATCAATAACCACAAGTGTTTCTCTGAAAACGTATTTCTGCAACTGCAAAATGGAGTGCTTCAAGTGATGGCTAGTGTATCCCTTTGCTAGTCAAATAGAAACTTGTATAATTAAATTTCACGCTTTTCAGTAGTAAGCATAATAGCAACATATCTCAGAAAAACATAGTTTTCGTATTAGTTATCTCCTGATATGAAAATGTCAAGGAGGTTCAGGTAAGTACAAATTTTCTAGATGCTAGATGGTGTTCAGGTGGCTTTGTCCTTAGAGGCTGTATTTGAGAGAATGAACCACCACCTTCATGGAAATACTGTAATGATATTACAGTTTTGGGCCATGCATGTTGGTACTTAAGGATTCCACTTTCTGAAAAATACTGAAAATACTTTGCCATTACATACAAGTATGTTGAGAAAGAGCTCCTAAAGCACTTGCCCAGATTCAAAACATGGTCTTCATAAATTACACCCAAGAAAAGATTCTGTAAAATACAGAAAGTTGTGGATAATGCATTCGTGTTTGGGAATGGAAACAGTAGGCTTTACATCATTTTAAACAAATTACACAACAGCTCTCAGAAAGAGATTATCTAAATTTACATATTTTTAATAGTTCAATTGAAGTCAATTAATAATGTATACAAGCCTTTTGGCAATATATGCAGACATAATTAGATTTAGCCATTACTTTCAAAAAAGTATGATCTATTATATTGATAATCAGTAGTGCAGAATTTGAAATTTATACTTCGGCATGTCTTAAAAAAGAATTCAATATAACATCAAGTCATATAAAAGTGTTCAATAAAGGAAATTTAAAAATATAATGATCTCAAAATAACTCAGCTTAAGATCTTACTGAAATAATTGGGGTTTATTTCCTCTGTACTCCATCATTCAATATTTGCTCCTAAGGAGATGAAGCGGCAAAACAACAAAGGTTTGAGTTGGGTATAAGGGTGAAATTAATCCCATTGCTTCTGTTTTGAAAGAAAAAAATAGGCACAGTACAAATGAAAATTAGCAAATTTAAAATCCAGCAAATAGAAGTTCTGTATGATTTGAAGGTATCAGTAAACTACTCATATCTGATTTTAACAGATAAACATAGCCCCAGTTTCAGAACAGACTTATTATAAATATATACAGCTTCATACATGTATATATACATGTAGAGACATAAATCCAAGCATAACTTATGCAAATTCTAGAGAAAAATAATAAAATATTTTTAAAAAGCAATAGATTACAATGGGTTTGCTAAAGTTCACAGTGCTGTATTGTGGCTGAATTTGTCTGCTTACTTTATTACCATATTTTTACATGGTTTGCATTATTTGTCATTGTTTTCTATACTAGTGGATTTAAATATCAAGCTTTGTAGTGGGAAGCTATTGTAATGTTATTTCTTCTTATTTTGAAGGCATAGATGTTGTTTGTGGGTAATCTCATGGAAATAATTTTGCCTGTGTAATAAAAGGAAAAAAAAAGTCAGGAAAACATACTTATTTCAAAAGGAAATTCTTGTAGCTGTTTAAACTATTTGTCAGGAGAGTTTGTTCTTGTGCCACATTCTGGAACCTGTATTCAGAACGAGTAACATTTTGCAATAAGACTGGTCCCACTGATGCCAGTGAAATTACTTTTGTGCATTTCCCTTACCCAGAGTAAGAATGAGTGCTGAATCTGTGTTCTTATAATGATGCTATCTGATAAAAAATTCTATTTTCCTCAGAGTGAACATAAAAATATTAAGTTACAGAAAATATTTTCCCATTTCCTGGAAGATTTGCAATAATCCTTACATTTGCTTCCCAAATGTAAAAGGAAATTTTATTACTAATGAGAATTCAGACTTATAGAAAAAATGGATTTCTATCTAAAAAATAATGTAGTCTCTTCATTCCTTTCTCTTATCTGCATCTCTTGGATTACCAGCAATTGAGCCTGGTCTTGCTCTTAATGGTTTTAAATTTGTGTTACATATGACTTTTTTCCTAGTCAAGACAGCATTCTGGTTGGATTTACGTCTTTTCTAGAGTAAGATAATAAGTAAAATCCCTTGTGTTCTAATTAATCTCCTCAATTTCCTTCATGGAGATAGAACTACTTTATCTACAATACTGAAGGTAACTGTTCTTTGCTTTGTAGTAGTAGTAGCAATAGTAGTAGTTGTAGCATCAAGGCTGAAAACTCACATATTACTTGAAGTACTCATTTTGTGATATTTTAATTACATTTGTCACATTTTGATATAATCCAAGCTTCTGGTACTGCCTGCTCTTCCAGTTATTGTCTTCTTGAAAAATCTGCTTAGGGTACCAGACCATCCCTTCAGTAAACAAAAGGATTTCCAAATCAAAAAAGTATGTTGGGTTTAATGCCATTATTATCACTTTTTAAGGCAATTAAAGAGAAGGAACTCTCAAAAAAGTTGGTGCAGTTGCTCTCAGCTACCACTGGCCAAAAAAACCTACTGGTTGAGAACCTTTGCTGAAGCTTTCATTCAGGAAAGGGGAAAAAAACACCATTTAGCTCAAAAGGCAGAGTGAATTAGGAAGTGGCTAAAATGCACCACAGACTGGAAAAAAAAAAAAAAAAGAAACAAAAATTGTATTAAAAGATATTCATCCATACTGAAAGGTTGAATCTAATAGATAAAGATTTAGGAACATGCCTAGTGTTGCACATTCAGAGACATAAATGTGAGCACTGCTAGAACGAAAGATTTAGCACTTCTGACAATGGCACTCACATTAATAATTTATTTGCCATTTGAATTTATGCTCAGGCAATTCACATTTACATTTCAGAGCAAATTTTCCTAAAAAGTCCCTAAAATATAGATCCAAAGAATATAGAAAATATAAGATATAGAAAAAATTATAGATGCAAAGAATAAACTTCTCAAATACACAAAGGCCCCTCTATGTTTTTTCCTGTCTCCAATATGTTGAGACTCTAGTTCGTAGCACTCCCCAAACCAAAAGCCTACAGGCTGAATAGTTTTTTATTTTTTATAAATTAAAAAAATAGTACAAACTTTATGTTTGCAAAGCAGGTATTTGATTAAATAGAGAACTGCATTGTTATACACAGACACAGGATTATAGTTCCATTTATTAGTCAAGAAATATACTAGGTAATGTCTATAGATATTTAAATGCTGATTTCAAAGGAATATACAGCTGAAGATTTGCTAACAATTGCACACAAGAACAAATGGTTCCCCTGTAGTTTGTGTACAGATCTCTGTGTGTAACAGATTAGGAGTAGAACATATTCCTAGTTCAAGTGCTGATTAGAACTAAAATGAGCCTTAAGGATTAACCAGTACAAGAATCAAGTTCCTGGTCTCATTACATGAATGGATCTCAATTTGTATTTAAAAAGTATTTCACTACTTTTTAACTAACAGATAAGTTACATAAACTCAGGATAAAGTGATATTTTTTCTGCAAGTGTGGGTAGTTTGAAACAGTAACTATGTGTTATGCATCTGACTGAGAACTTTCCTAAGATTTACATGCCGGGGTCCCAAACAATTAAAAAGTGGGGCAGAAACATGCATGGAGTAACCCGGGGTAATTGTTCAAGTGCATGCCTGGAGTTACTAGAAGAAACCTTGCCAACCTTGTTGAAAGCATCTCTAGTTCTCTGGAGAAGGAAGGAAGGAAGGCAGGAAGGAAGGCAGGCAGGAAGGAAGGAAGGCAGGAAGGAAGGAAGGAAGAAGGTAGGCTCCCTCTGAAAGAAAAGTGGATTCACAAAGCTGATGCAGCATAAAGATTTCTGGATTATTTATTTTGAGATCATTTAAAATGCAATCCTGTGGGTAGCTAAAATAAAAATAGGACTAAAATGAATGTTGTAGTTTATGTCCTTCTTTGCAAATAGCATCAGAATCAATAATTTTTACAGAATGAAAGCTGCAATCTGAAAGAAAAAATACTTTCGAGGGACACAAACAGGGGGACTTCCTTCACCTCTAGTTAATTAGCACTAATTAAACTTCATGCTAGTCAGCCTATGAGTTTAGCAGAAAATTTTAAAAATTCTGAAATTCCCTTGCTTGTGGTGAAAACATGCGTGTATTTGTGCAGATATGTATCTATAACCTGTATATGTGTTGTTATAATTTTATCATTATTTTGATATAATTTTAGATACAAAGGTGAGATTAAAAGATCGAGGGATCTAGGTATACTTATATCTCTCTATATATCTATATATATGTACATATATCTATACAAATATAGCTCCACCTTTAAATGTGTAATGCCCAATATAGATTTTAATTTTTTTTTTCCTTTTTTATATGCACAACATCTGTGTTATGAAAGTCATGCATATACTTGCATTGTAAGGTTCAGAGCTATATGTTCTAGGTATTAACAGCTAAGGCAATGTGTTTATGTGTTCTGAGTTGAGGAGGTCTTTGCAGGTTTTATTCTATTTCTTTTTCTATTCTTTTTATTCTGCAACATCAGACCTAGAGTTGTAAATATCAGAGAAAAACACAGAAAAACATCTGCTTTATCTATACTGTCATTTCAGAATCGTAGAATGGTTTGGACTGGAAAGGAACTTCAAAGTTTGACCCCCTGCTGTGGGTAGGGACACCTTCCTCTAGATCAGGTTGCTGAAAGCCCCATCCAACCTGGCCTTGAACTTTTCCAGTGATGGAATATCCACAAATTCTCTGGGCAACCAGTGTCTCAATACCTTTGTTGTAAAATATTTCTTCCTTATATCTATCAGAAAACCTCTTCTCTTTCAGTTAAAAGTCATTAGCTCATATTGAGTTTTTCATCTACCAGTACCCTCAAGTCCTTCTCAGCAGAGCTGCTCTCAATCTCTTCATCCCACAGTCTGTAGTGATGATGAGAATTGCCTCAGTGCAGGTGCAGCACCTTGGACTTGGCTATGTTGAACTTCATGAGATTTGCACAGGCACACTCTGTCAAGTCTGTCCAGGTCCCTCTGGATGGTGTCACTTCACTCAGGTGTATCAACTGCATCACACAGCTTGCTGTCATCTGCAGACTTGCTGAGTGTGTACTCTTTCACACTGCCTGTGTAGTTAAAAAAGGCATTAAATAGGATTGACCCAGGTAAAGACCCTTGAGGGACACCACCCATTACTGGTTTCCACTTGGACACTGACTGCAAATCTTTGAATGAGGCCAACCAGCCAGTTCCTTATCCATGTAGCAGTCCAATAATCAAACCTGTATGTCTCCAATTTAGCAGCACGACTCTTGTGGTGGATCATATCAAGGGCCTTAGAGAAGTCCAGGTACATGATATCGGAAGGTACCTCGTCCACTGATGCATTCAGTCCATCATTGAAGGCCATGAGGTCAGTCAGGCAGAATTTGCCCTTGGTAAAGCCATGTTTGCTGTCCCTAATCACCTCCTTGTCTTCCATATGCTTTAATATATCCTCCAGGATGATCTGTTTCATAATCATACTGATGCCTTTCCCTGGTCTTAACGTTAAGAGCCAAACACTGTTAGAAGGGGAAAAGGGATTTTTACCTGGGTATTTGTTTTCAGGATCCTTAGGTGCAGCACACCCAGGTGGAATGCCCGCAGAGCACACCAGAATGCACACCCATGGTCAGGTATCACATTCCAGGCCTTAAAAATCAGCACATCTATCAAAGATTCCCCAGGGAGAGGCTCCAGTGAACCCCCAGCCCGAGGAACCTTCCCCTGGATGGGTCTATCTCAGTTTACAGAATGTGTTCTAGAGAGGACCTTGGTGTCTGGGGCTTTCTGACCCCTCACTACGAGGCTTCCAAAATGTTCAGTCTCTTGGCTTAACAAAATATTAGGTCTAAGAATGTGGGCTAGAAGCACTAAGAATACAGAAAAGGTATATAAAGGGGTATAAAAGAATAGGCAAAAAAATCGCATAGCATCAATACCAAGCACACAGATGAAGCTGACTGGCTGGCAGTTCTCAGGGTCCTCCAGCAAATCAGCCCCATTTGATTCTTTCAAGATTTTTAGAAAACTATTCCACTTCATTCAACAAATTTGTTTTGAGGCAAAAATTCCATGAAAGAGGAACTTTTGACTAAATCACATTAATACAATTACATGGCATGACTAATTGGTAACTTTCAGTGAAGTGGTTTAATACCTATGCACTTTGTACCTCATTACAAGTATTAACAAAATTCACCTTCAGAAAATTTAATCAATTATTTCAATATGGGGTTTTTAGCTTCTCTTTCTGTTTCTCACCTCAAGGAGCAAAGGTTCAGGAAACCTGCAATCTTTTTGCTACAATGGAGTTTTTGGAATTCTTCATCCTTACTGTATGTTCATCTAAATGATCAGCCCCAAGGTAAACAATACCTCTTGTTAACTTTAATTTAAATGGCCCTTTACAATGCAAATAAAAGTTGACTTCTTATTCCTACTTCACTTAATTGGCCCTGAAGTTTAGCTTTATCCTGATAATTGAAAGGTAAAATGCTGTGAGCATGCTCCTTTTAAACAGAAATCTCCATCCCAGTGACCACTATCTGAAGAACAGGAAGGACAAGGAAGACACAGACATGTTCTGTGATTTTTTGCAGGTAGGCTGTAGTGGTTAATTCTAAGGCACACTGAAAGAAGCATGAGGTTTCCAGCATTGCCACAGAGCATCCAACATTTATTATTCTATTTATAAAAAAGACAATGGAAGATGTTAAGATTTAAATATAAGGTAGTCATTGGACAAAGTCACACCACCTTCATATCCAATCAATTCTTTTCCCAGGTGTGGTTGACAAATAACAGCACTATTCCCACTCAGAAACAAAGATCTCTTATTTGCCCTGAAATATAATGGTGTTCATCTTTGAAGGCAGCATGTTTTGTAACTTTTTTTCCTCAAGAAATGGAATGATGCCATATGGTAGGTTAAACAGTTGAGACTGGAAATTGGTTTATCTTAATACTTTGCCAGCCATATTCTTTAATGCTAGGAATAGATGTTAAAAGTAGTAGGTTATCTCATTGAGAATTTAATAATGTCAATGTTCATTTGTTTTACTGTCTACAGTCCTCTGAAATTACATGCAAAAGAAATTTCAACACAACCACTGTAAAAAACATCAAAATTAAAATCCGGAAACATACATATTTCCTTAGATTAGCTCATGACAGTCATGTACATTAAAATTTCATTGAGTTTATCTAGTAGTGAGCAGGAATACCACAAGATCCCAGTAGAAACTTAACATGCATGAAGACAGTAACAAAAATTATTATCTGCCACAATGGCAGCAGTATCATAACATTTCCTACATTTATCTCTTCTCATACTGTGTTTCATAAATGTTTGTCTTAACATTTTGTTGATATTAAAACACTGAAAGAGTGAGAAGGTTAAGGGTAATTACTAATGTCTGTACTCCATCATTAGGAGAACTCCAGAAAAGGACATGGATTCGGCTAAGCAAAGGATCCCACCTGGCCTAAGTACATGCACCCTTATCACTGGACATCCATAGCTTATCATGCTATTAGGGCAGTCATTAATAAGGCGAGTTATGTACTCCTCTATCACATTTATTCCCAAAGATAGTGGCTGTCTGGCAAAAATTATAACTAATTACTACTAGAAATATCACTATTATTTCTGCATTCCCCCAACATGGAAAATACTGCCTATTACTTAAGTGAAAGTAATTTGTATATTAAAGACACTGAACCCAGCTCTAATAGAACAACACAGCACTGCCTAGATGTATAGGGATACACTGGTTTAAGTGAGTGGTTCTTACCCTCAGAGTCTGCAAACTGCTAAGGAGCCTGTTTCTAAGAAAACTACACAAAAATATCCAGGCCAATTACAAACAGCTTGAAATTTGTCATAAAGAATTGCACTTTCCTGATGGAAAATATTTATAGTGTCTGTAATCTGTAGTAATCAGAAAGTAATCAAAAATTCAGAACCATATGTGTCTACTGCATTTCCAACAGATTAGATGTTTATAAAAAAAGATCTGTGGCCTAAGTAACCTTGTTTTTGTTAGACCACAGACTGCAAATAGAGGGAGAGATTGTAAGAGAATAGAGAGTGGAGAATTTTTTATTCATAATTTGTTGGGATTTTGATATCTCTAAGAAATCTGAAGGACAAGAGGATAATCAGGAAGGCACAAACAGTGAAGTTTTAAAAACACGACCTTTTAACCCTTCTAGTTTTAACATGAAACTATTAAGAAGTTCAAAACCTTGCATAGATATGACTGCTTTGTTTAAGTTCACGTTTTGCCTTTGACTTCATCTTTGATAAGAATAACCAAATAATTTTACTTTTGAATTTGAAGTCATGTTAATTTACTGGTACAATGGGATAGTGTGAACAGTCATAGCTTATTGTTCAGGATAAAATATACACTAGGTTTAATAACACATTTTTTGATTAAGCTCAGTCTAAAATACTGAATTTAAATCTTGAAGCAAGAAATACTAGAACATGAGAAAATTATACAAATAGTATTAGCACATCACATGCAATGTCTTTGTAACAATATGGTTCTATCTCATGGATCTGAAAGAAGATAGTTGTTTTATTAGAGACCAAACAAATTAGCATTCCTGTGGTGCCCCTCAGAAGTTGGCAATTACCAGTCAGTAATTACAAAAAAGTATTTCAAAGTGTTCTATGACAGCAATCAAGTATAAGCTTCAGGTAAACAACAGAAGTGCACATAGTTCTGATGCAAAGCTCATCATGGTCCAGCTGAATATTCCCATGGACATCGGTAACATTTAGATCCAATCTTTATAAAGGGAGGAAATATTGTCACTGCCATTAAGAGGCCAAGCAGATGACTTGAGAGATGCAAAGGGACAGAAAGGGCAGAATACACTGCACAGCTGAGCACCAGCTTGTTCAGAATGTCTGAAGTGCCTGACCCTCACCAGGCTCCACGAGCTGGGCAACAGCAATAGGGTGGGAATGGTCAACTGTCGCACAATCAGGACTAATGTTACACTATTCAAAATTTTTCTTTCCTATCTCTTCACATTCCTCCTCCTGCACAGGGATTGGTATGTGTACAGAATCCACATTATTTGTATGATGTCCATGTGTATAAAATGTGAGTGGATAGATAACATTAAATGAAAAAGGCAATTAGAACATATTATGTGAAAAAAACTATGCGGTTGTTTTTTTTTTTTTTGTTTTGTTTTGTTTTGTTTTTTTTTTTTTTTTATGTATTCCCTTCTGCACAGAAGTCATGGGTATTCAAGCAAACAAGTGGAATAAAATCCATGTTGCTTTCAAGGTAAATGTCAGAGGAAACAGTATTGCAAAATGCCAACAGATAGTGATTTCTGATACAGCAGAGGATAAAGTTAAATGAAAATACAGATAAGTTAAAAAGGCTTCTTTCTACATAGGCTGGGAGAGAAAGGGAAAGTATATCTTGTTCAGCTACCAAAATGAGATTGAAATATAATTTCATTAGAACTTAAAATGAGATAAATATAACATTATGAACATAATACTTTAAAAAGTAATACATTATTTTATTAAAATAAATAATGGATAAAATAAATTACTATACATCAGTACTGCATAAGAACAGTAGACAAACACAAATTATACACAGGACTAAAAATCTTTGGTTTAAAAATTCAAAATCAGACGTATACATTATTAATGTGTTGAAGAAGCCATGCCTTTAGAAGGTTTTAGAATGTATATATTACTGAAGAAAATTTCATTAAAAAGCAGGGACAGAGGCAACGTGGAAAAACCACAGAAACCTAACTGTAAGCCACTGAAGTTAGCAGAATGTTTTTACTGACTTAGACAACTTGGAAGAAAGTTCTAAAATATCCTACAAATGCTAAAAGAGAAAAGTATGAACAATATTATGCACACTTGGGAAGAGAAAATGTAATACATGTAGGTAAGAGAAAAAAAAAAAAAAACAACAAAACCCTCCTACAAAGATTAATTGGTTATTGAAATAATGTCCTTTGTAAGTGATGAAGCAAAAAAGAATGGAAGTAAAGAATGCTTTACCACACTTAAGCTTTAAATGCATACCAAATTAGAGACATACTGAAATAAACGCGTTAGAAAAATGCAGAATACACTGGCTTTCAGATAGAAAATGTAAAATTTTAATTGTATGCATCATAGAAAAATCACTAGAAATTGGGAATTCCAAATATGGAGTCACTACCTAAATTCTTATTAAGGCCACTTTTTTGTGTATGTGCAGATACAACCTCCATTAGAAACAGACAATAATTAAGTAATCTTAGTTCACTGTATGACAGAGGACCTATATGATTAAAACCAGATGATAAATTGAAAGTAGGGTTGTTATTGACTCAGTTATGGAGTATTTGAAGTAAGCCCGATGATGGATAAAAGAACTTTGTTGAACATTACTGGAGTAAACATGAACATATTTTCAAATGCCAACAGGGAAAACAAAAAGTAAAAATCTGGCTAGAATAAGCACTTTTATTTTTAATTACATTTGCAATGATCACATCCAAATGAGGAAAGTTTCACACATAACATATTTTTCAATGTATTTTCTTTTATAATTTCAGCACATGGAAGTTGGTGTTAACAAAATTATTTTCTTATGTATTTATCAAGACAAAAAGGGAAGGCTAAAGACAATAAATATGTTTCACCTCAACTTCATAATTTCTTTTATGATGACTTAATGGCAGCTAATTATGTATTTTTTATGGTATGAAATTAGGTGCTTTGAAAGATTACTCATTATGACACAAGTGGAAGGGGGGATCCAATATGGAAATTAAGATAAAGTATTTAGTTTTGCATTAGACATAATGTATTGAACAACCTAAGTGATTTTATTATTTCATATGAATTACTAAAACATTTCATATCACAACAGAAAAGATGAAGTGGAAAGATGCTTTTGTATTGTGAGGCCATTTAATAAATGCTCATAAAATATCAATAGTAAAAGTGAAAAGAGCAAATTTTAAAACATACCAACTGAAGAATTTTCCTTCTCTGGGAAATTTGAAAAAATACTGCTAATGAAAGTAAATTATGGTGAACAATTCTGAAAAAATAATAACTTGATGAAGATAAATAACTTCTCGGGTTTTTAAGTTTTGCATTCAAATATGTTGTTGGAGCAAATTACCTGGAGGTCAAGTCACAAGCTGTTACAACAAGGTGCGTCATAGGCTGGATTGACTGTATGTCATAAGGAGATATGAGACAAGCAAAAACTATCTAATGAATTTCAGAGTGGAAAAGGAACTGCCTAGATGCTTTTTTCAGCTAAACTATTTTAAGGCGGAATGTTTATTCTATCGCTCTTTATTCAGTTAATTACTTTTCTCGAGAAAATCTGCAGTCCTATTTGTCTGCTTGGCAGTGGAGTCACTTTTAAAGCTTATCATAACCTCAGTAACAAAGAAGTTTTCCTAAAACCTACCAATGCATTTTATCGTAGTAGAAACTGTTAGGTGACATCAGATACCACTATGGTAAATACCGAATTGTGTGAATGATGCTTATTCCCAGAAAAATGTTATCTTTAAAGTTTCACAAAAACGACAGAGGTTCTTAAAATACATGGAGAAAGTATTGCTATTACAAATATTTCCAGTGAGAAAAATCTCAAAATAAATGAAACAATAGATCCAGTGTAACACAGAGTGCATTCGGAATTGCTGAGCATCTATGAAACAATCTTAATTCGTGGACCTGCTGATAGTCAGCAGCTCTGAAAAAGTCAGATCCATATTTCTTGAGCTGGATAACTGGAAAGTGTTTCTAATGGACAGCCATACTTCATCTAACAAATAGATGCTATGAATGGAATGTTCACAGTTAACTTTATACACTTCTCTGAAGAACTCTTATTCTCCTTTCCTACACTTTTGCTGTTCTCAAGCATTTGTATCCTCTCTCTTCTCCTTCATCCTCATCTTCTCAGTGCTTTCCTCATCTTCTCACTTGCTCTTTCCCTTTCCTATACTTGCCTCCCTCTTCTTATTTACTCAGCGTTCATGTCACTAAAGACTGAAAGCAAACAAACAAAAAAGACCCTAAAAGACATAATGGTTTAGATTATATAGACATATATAGACATATTATTCCATAGTGTTTAATTTTACTTAAGAATAAGCAGAAAAATACTAGAAGAAATCACATTCCCTACAAGGGGTTATATATTTTTGCATATATGATTTCAACCACAGAATTTGTATTTGGACTTGCACCCCTGGAATTTTAACTTGGCCTGTCTTCTCATTGACCAAATAGGTCTGTAAAATCAGCATTTGCATTCCTTTCTGCCAATTAAGTTGCTACTAAATACTGAGATATAGTCACAGATAAACCATGAAGAGAGCTTTCTATTTGTAAATCAACAAGAAAATCAAGCTTATTCTTTAGTTTAAAAATATTAGAAAGGGATTAAACAAGTATCAATACTCCTCTGATGCTGAGAATACCAAAAGTCCTTCCTCACAAGGGCTTACAAGGCTGTGCTGGAATCCCAATGTGCCACATGGAACTCTCAGGAAAAGAGAATGCTGTAAAGAAATTGCAAAAGTAAAGAACATGTTATTGATCACTCTACGCATTTCCATTCTGCTCTTTCAGATACATTCTCATCCACTGACCTTTCAGATGAGAAGCCAATCTAGTCCATGTTTCCCAATATATGGGCAATGCCTTTATAAGTACTGTGTTCCTCTAAGGAAATGGTTAATAACTGGAAGTCTCATCATGTAAATAGTGGTGTATTATGTCAATCTTACTTTTTATAGAGACATGCAATCAAGGTCGGTTTAGAAAATACCTTAGGCACTTTTATTTGATATTTATGTATATATATTCCATTTCAAAAGATCGGAAATAGGTAAGAAGACACTGTAGTCTTTTCTCAAAATTGGTAAAAGTGCATGTGGGTGAAATCAAGAGCAAGAAGAATTATTCCAATTTTTTTTTTCGTGACAGGATGTTTGCTAAATCATATTTGTCTTTAGTGTTACTATTTCGCTCAGATCCGATAAGATTATTAGCATGTATTATCTCATTCTGGGTTATACTTATTAGTATAAAACGAACAAAAGACACTTCAGAGCAAGTATCACCTTTAAGAAAATGGAATAAAGGAATTTATGTAGCTTCACTGCCTCAAAAAGTGCAGAGATATAGTATAATGTTATGGCTCCCTCTTTTGGATAACAGATATCTTGTATTCAATAATAAGAAAACTCATCATGTCCTTAACACCAAAAAAACTCCACAGGGCTCGATTTTCCCCCCAGACCTCTTTAACAATGATTAATGCAGCCAATAAAAACAAGCTTTTCATAAGTTTCTTGTGAAATGCAATTATATGGTAGGTGTCCATTTTATAGACATGTATTTCCAAGATAGCACTGTAGTTAGAATACTTTTGAAATATGTTAAACATTAGCCTATCAAGTACCTATAAAAATTGGAACATGAAAATCTGATGGATTGCTCCTTATTTTAGCAGTGTTGTTAACACAGAATAGAGAACAATAAAGAGATGATTGATGAAAGCACTTACCCTCTGAACAAGTGACCAGAAAGGAACAAATTTTACTCCTACACTATTATTATTTAATTTATAACTGTGAGCGAAAAATAAAATGAATGGTCACTTGGGTTCTTCTTTTAGAATCTCCATCATAAATGCAACCCAGTAGAAAATCCACGGATTTATATGCATCTGTTTTGGGAAAAAAAAGAGAAAAATGAGTTTTTTATTAAATGGGAAAGGTGAGGAGAGAGTAAAACTGTTAAAATGTATCAATTAACACAAAATAGTGACTCCTGACAGAGGTTAAACTTCTATGGTTAAAGATCTTTTCCTAATGCAAGATTGCTAATCATTGTTTGCTTTATAGATATTGTTGTATTTAATTCTGAATTTGGTCTTTGTTTTCCCAAGTACTGGAATGATACCCCCATTCTTCTACATTAATATCTAGTCATAATGCCATAACAGGTTCAATTTTCTTCATGTATCCCTGTATGCTGCTGTGCGATGACTAGAAATAAATTTTTTGCAAAAAATGCCCATGCAAAATTCAGTAGCACAATTCAATGACTTCAGCAGCGTCAGCTAGAAGGCAAAGTTTATTTCACTCAAAACCCCTTCCTATTGCTTTCTTATCGCCTTTAAATAAAATATTGATGTTAGGCAGGCACATATAAATGAATGGATTTACAGGTTTTGTTTAGCACTTTCTAAAATAGCCATTCCTGTGCATTCATTAAGATGTTGAGCTATACAATTATAAAATTAGCTGGATTTATATCAACTAACTTAAATTGTTATGTTATGATGCTCATTTTTATTACAGCATTGCAGGGTGTTTTCTCTTCTCAACCCCCAGAAGTGCTGAAGGACAATTGCATTTGACTATGGTGGGTCACTATTATTCATTCTATTTATTAGTAACAGTAACTATGAAATGTTTATTTTATATTCAATATTGAAGTAATGAGATTTAGATGAAGGTACATCTTTCCCATGAAGAACTTCCTGTGGACAGTTCATATAGTGACAGTGTTTCAGAGTTAGGAAAAACAAGGCAATTTAGCAAGCCTTATTGAAAAAAGAAATTAGGCTGTTTCACTAAGTGATGCTGTGTACTCCCAGCCATGCTACTAAAACATGACAGCAAAATTTGGCTGTAATAAAGACTGCAGAATCACAAAGATAAAAAGAGGGAAGAAATTCACTTCCACAAGGTGTAAGTTTCTTTCACATGAAATATCTATTCCTATTTAAACCAAGAAAAGATTAAAAACCAGAGCCTGAGACATCCCTATGTATAGATTAATTATGCGCCTTTTTCTCTTGTTACATGTTTGAGTTAATTTGTTTTCTATGAAGTCACATATTTATGACTTGTCTTAGCCGTATGAAGCCAAAATAAAGATATGTCTCCTCATATATCCTTTTCTCTCAATTTTTTAGGAATGCAAGAAGGGAGGGAGAGAGTCACAGACATTTGAGTTTATGCAATAAAGTTTAAAGCCAGACTATGCACTGCCATTTCAGGCAAAGCTAGACCCAAAGTACTAGACCAGAAACCATAAAGCTAATGCTTTGCTATATCAATTTTTTTAAAAATCATATTTCTAATCTTTTTTCAGTCTGAAACAGTAACCATATGTGTGGTTTCATGCTGTTATAATTTTGTTTTTTACTGACTTTTAACCAAAAGGACAAGGAAAATATAGGAGGCAATTCTGAAATGCTGTGTGAAAAGTACTTTGTGTGTTTTGAATTAATCCAAATAAATCACATGAAAATCTGAATGTTCTGGGAATTCATGCTGAGATATAGATTATTAAACTCTCAAATCTGGTTCAGGTATTACTAAAGGAAATATATCACGATCCATTTTAAAGCTGACTTGTATTTTAAGAGAAATAAACTAGTTATTTCCTTCTCTGGTGGCTAGAAACAAAAGAACAAAATAGCAAAACAGATAGCAAAACAGTCAGTATCAGCAATAAGTCATATGCATAGTCATAAGAGCACAATTAAGTTATTAAAGATATATGCAGATGACATATTCCTCTACATTTAGATGCAGTTTCAGGTGGGTCTGAAGTCTTGTGAAATTTCCTGCCAAGGGAGCAACGATAAACCACATATGAAGTCTTCACTAATGGTATGAATTTGAGGAGGGTAAATTCAGGAAATACTATAGGAGATCTCAAAACCTCGTTGGGGAAAAATTTAATAAAGTTTTCAATATGAAATTGAACATTAAAGCCAAGCTCTCAGCTACTGCTCAGAGTTCTTGGTGGGCTTGTCTGCAGGAATTTCAAACACCAGAGGGCCACATCCAACCTAATAGCTCTTGAGAGAGAATATAAATATAGACCCTTTGGAAACAAATAGCAGAAAAGGGCTCCACTAAAAAAGCATGTACACCTAATGTAAAGAGCTATGTATCAGTGTGATACCCTTTATGTCATTTCATCAGAGGATGGGGAAACATTTTAACAAACTGCTATGAGTAAAAACTTCTTTGGGAAGTTCCATGAAACATTTTACCATCAGCGCTGTGCCTGTGGCTACCCGGTGTTCTGTGGTTCATTTATCACAGTTTTCAGGAAAATAGAGAAGGAGTTATAAACCCCAAAGGAATCAATGTCACATCGGTTTGTTTATTTATTTATTTGACCAGGGACTCAGCAGAAGTTCTCTTTTCAGTACAGTGGGATTTCAAGTTGGCAGCCACTTCATGCATACTATCAGGAATCCTGAAAATATCAGTGTTGAAACTGTTGAAATATTCACTATTTTCTCTGTATGCAATACCAAGTTTTAAAAATCCGTTCCTGCAACTTGCTCCTGGTAGAACTGAAACTAAGTCTGAGGCCCAAATGATTGAAACTGCTAACAACACTTATAAAAACACAATAATTAGACACATGGTGTACTGGGGAAAAGTCAGTGTAGCTCTTCAATAGCAAAGTCCTGCCTCACAGACCTATTCAAGTTCTCTGAGGACTCATTAAGCATATGGGTAGCTTTGATCTCTTTGATATGATCTAGTTGTGCTTCTAGAAGGCTTTTGACAGGGTGACTCACCAAATGATCTTAAGCACCCATGAGCTAGAAGTGAAGGTCCCTGCATATATCATTAACTGATTTAAAANATAAATATTAATTAAATAATAAATCCTTTTAATTGACTATATGACACAAACCAGCAGGGAAAAGTAAATAATGAGTTTTGACATTGAAATATCTGTTTCAGTGTTCCACGGGGATCTGTGCTAGAGCCAGAACTACACATACTCATAAATAAACTGAAAACAGGCTTGAATATCAAGGTGAAAAACTTTGCAAGTGACATTCAGCATGTGCTGGGATAAAGTTAATTTATTTCATGTATTTTGGATTTATGGTGGAAACAGCATTGACAAGGCAGAAATGTTTTCATTAGTGCTGAGCAGGGCTTGCACTGGAGCAAGGCCTTTTCTGCTGCTCAGAGCAGCCCACCACTGAGCAGGCTGGATGTGCACACGAAGCTGGGAGGGGTCACAGACACAACACCCGACCTCAACTGACCTGAGTGATATTCCAGACCTAATGGCATCCTGCTCAGGATATAAAGCTGGGCAGAGAAAAAGGAAAAGAAGGATGTTCAGCGTAAAGTTGTTTGTCTTCCCAAGTAACTATTAAATGTGGTGATGAGGCCCCACTCTCCTGGAGATGGCTGAGAACCTGCCTGCCCACGGGAAGCAGTGAATGAAGTCCTTGTTTTACTTTGCTTGTGTGTGTAGCCTTTGTTTTACCTATTAAACTGTTTTTATATCAACCCATGAGTTCTCTACTTCTACTCTTCTGTATCTCTGCCCCGTTCTATCATATGATTAGTGGGTGGCTGTGTGAGGCCTAGTTTCCACCTGGGGATAAACCACCACAACACAGCATAATAAAGCCAAGGGGGTGTGCAAAGGAGTCTTATGACTATGGCTATACTAACATACTTCAACTTTGAAACTTTGTAATGCACTTGTCCATTACTTTTCAATATTATTACAGACCCTAACATTATTTTAGCTTGTACCAACTGTCACTCTCCCAGAAAATTCCCATCGTGAAATCTCATAGACGATATGGACATGGTAGTCCCACTTTGGACTGAGGCAGGGGAGAAGAGAGTTTAGCCATAAGGATTTGAGCCTTGTTATGCCAACCAGTCTGAACCTTACAATGGTCTAATAGTAAGGGAGTTTGCCATACTTGTATTTGAAGCCTATGCAATGCAGTGAGTGGACACCCAAATGATATGTGATGAAATTGTTATGCAATTATGTGAAGCTGGACACATGGTAAAACCCAGACTATACATTTAAAATAATAAATTCTTACTACTTGCCATTGGGGAATAACACCGTAATGTAACAAAAGATAATACAGGAAAACCTTAGCCCAGGGCTGTGCAGTCAATAAAAAAACAAACTATGCCATATATCATGGTGAAATTAAGTAGAGAGAGCGATTAAGCTGCTGTTTATATATGCATGAAGCAACAAATTATGATTGTCAATCTCAAGAGATACACCAAAAAAAAATAGAAGAGATTCAGAGGAGGGTTACAGGTGCAATCAAAAGTCTGGCACAGCTTCCATACAAGAAATTATTAAGCAGGCAGTCCCAGAGCTTTCCATCTTGGAAAAAAGACAGCTGAAGGAGAAATTGATTTAAGTCCTTACATTCATCAGTGGCAAAGAGAGTGGAGAGGGAATAACTATTTACCGTGGCTTCTAATGGCTGTACTCGTTGCCTAATGAAGATGTCACTTACAATGTTCAAAAACAAACAAAAAGGGTTTGTTCTTTTCACAAGATTGTTAAAATATGAGTCTCCTTGGAGAATATTGTTTCTCTGAGACACTTAGATGCTTTCAAAGAAAACTTTGAGAAAAGTCATGGCAAAGAGAATCTATGGAGGACTACTACCTAATATTTGGAGACTGAGAAAACATACAGAAGAAAAACTATTATATGCTTCTCCACGCTTAGATACTCTCATAAGTGTCTGCTTGTTGACGATATCCTTATTTTATACTATCAGGTTACTAGCAGAATAACCGCTACTTTATTACACTTATTTTGAATTTATTCATGTTTTGTGTTTGTCCTTCATTATAATGTAATAATAAGTGATTAATAATAATGATAATAATAATAAATAATAATAATAATAAAGTGAGTAAATAATAAATTAGTAAAACATTTTTTGGTTCTTTGTTGGGGGAATGATTTCAATTTTTAAAAAGAGATTCAGACCTAAAAATAAAAAAAAAGGAAAGTTATCATAATTTATATTTCTGAGATTTATTTTATTCTTGAAAATAAGAGAATTACCATTTGTAGGTATTTCAAAGTGTTTGTTATGGAAATATAGGATGAAAACTCAGCTGCATCAGACCCCTTTCAGACTCCCTGAGATAAATTAATACCAGAAATTTACGTTAAGGTTATGCATTATTTCTGTGCACAATTTCCTATGCTTGCAAGAGTCCTGCTCAGCTCTGAGAATAAGACTTTCCTAGATTTTGTGATTACATCGGAGACAGCAGAAGGACATAAAGGAGGTTGAGCTCTAATAAATGACAGCATTCAGCAGCTGCTCAATTCCCTGAGGAAGGAAACAGAAACAATGGGCTAGAATTGCATTCTGAATTTGCTAACCACCTTTAATTGGTCAGCAACTCAGTTTTTCCAGTCCAGAGATGTGAATGTATAATCCCTTGCAGGCAGTAATTAAGTCCTTCTCTATAGGAACAAGATTTCTTATGACTCAGATGTACATGAGAGGGAAAAAAAAGGATGGCAGAGATTAAAGTTTTTAAAAAGACTTTGAGATACTAGCTTGAAGATGTCTTTATTCTGTGAAATTCTGCTTATAACAACCTCTTGGGCCATTATACAAGCTGTAGACTCAGGAAGTTTAGCAAGCTCTCTTTGTGGTACATGCCATGCTCAGGAGATATGCAGAGAGAGGAGGCACCAGATGTGGAATCTCAGAATGCTTAGTTACGAGCTGGCTGTGTGATCAGAGTAGACTGATGCATAATGAAACTGCAAGAAAAAGAAATTTAGTGAAAGCGTGTAGTCCCAGTTACCAGGAGAGCTGGTAGGTCCTGTCATTAACAGTGCTGCCATAGGTGAATCTCATCTGCTTCATGCAGAGAGAATAATGAGAATCAATATGTCTGGAAAATAGGGGCCTACGCCTCCAGAAATTGTTTGGGTTTGTATCTGGCAGATAGAAGGCTGTGCTGCTTATGGAAAAAACCCAAAAAAAACCCAAGCAGACAAGAAAACCCCAACGTCACAAAACCCAACAAAATAAATGCCTTAACTTTGATACCTGAAGGGTATCAATGTCAAAGTACAGACAATCAGGTTATGAGTGACAAAACTTGAAACAATCTTAAAGGGGAGTAAAAGAGAAGAATTTTTCTTTGATGATAGCCCTTATTTTTTCGTCATGTTTCTAAAGGCTATTCTTTAAAACCATGAATGTGATGAATGTGTTGCATTTGTAAATAAGGTGTGGCATAAAAACTCATAATGCACTTTCATTATATGATAAGAGTGAAATGTGTTCCCTGTGGAGAAAAATCAATACTAAAGATCAAAGGAATATCTTCAAAAGTCCTTGCTTTAAGGGTTTACAAGTGCTATATTTTCTTGTTTCCCTCATGTTGATGAAAAGGAGATCCTCTAAAAATGTTCATTATTGGAGAAAAAAAGTCTTTTTTTTTTTTTTCCGATGAGAAAAGGCACATTTCACATTTGTAATCCAGTGACCTGCTGCCTCAGAAGTAGATATTTTTAAAGTATCTTTTAGCTTCATTTAATACCATTGCTAAGAATTGAGAGACCCTTTCACATGGTTGTTTGGGAGTGCTGCAGGCTTCCTCCACTAGCTGACTGAAGGAGGGTTGGAGGACAAGCAGTCTAGAAACAGTTTCATCTGCTCCTCAAAGATACTTGCTCCAGAGAAGGGCCGATGGTATTTTCACTGTCCAGGGACAGTTGCTTTAAACCCCAGCTGTGTCTCTGCACAATTCTGCCCGTGGGTATCGTCCAAATATGAATCAACACATTATTTTGCCAGATCCACCCACCCAGGACACTGGAGTTGCTCACTGTTAAGTGCTGTAGAGAGGGTGACTGACGCCAGGATGAGGTGAACTTGGAGCTGTATCTGCAACGCAGATACTCAGGAGTCTGGAAAAACTCTAAAATAAATGCTAACTCTCTTGTCACAGCAAGAGAAATGTTTCTCCTAATCCACCTACAAACCTTAGATTCCTTTGCCTAAAGACATTAACTCAATAGACATTCCAATACAAATTGCTATTAGTTCAAATTCCCTAAAAATTTATTTTTATTAGTATGACTCCTGGAGACATGTAGCTAAGGGAACCTGCACTGGTGTCCCAGAAATAAAGAATTGCCTTCAGCTGTTTCCTGGCAAAATTTTCAAATGAGCTTTTCTTCACTGTATGTGTTGCTGAACAGATCAGCAACCCAATAGGCAAAAAGCAGTTCTGAAAATCTGTTCTGATAGGTTTGCAGTGGGAGCTGCTGAGTGGGAAAGTTTTCCTCTATTAGTGTGGCCCATGTTTCTGTGCCTGAAGAAGATCGGAGCTACTTATACTCAAAGAATGGGTGTTCACCAGTCAAAAATACTGTCCCTCAAGCTTTGGGGATCCCTCAAAAGCTACTTCAGCTCTCCTAGAAATAAATGAAAACACCTTTCTTGATTACCTCAAGTTTTGTCCATAGGCACACTGGTTGTTTCCTTTTAATCTTTTCATCCTTAGCCCCAACCCCATCTATATCCATGAACAGGAGAGAGGGAAGAAAAAACTTTTGGGCAGGAGAATGCTAAAAAGAGTGCTGTTTTTAGAAAGTCATGTATCCAGAGTCTATATTCATGTCTGCAGTATGACTGCACTCAGAGAATATTTGAGTGCTGCAGCCAGAGGGAAGCATGTGTATGCATACCTGGGATATCTTTAATTAGTTGGGGAAGAGATAAAAGTGAGCCTGCAGTGGCACGGATCCAGCCTCTTCCTAAATCTTGGTATTACTGGTGGCAGTGTGCTGTTTATAGCACAGCCTTTTGTTGCTACAGCTTCACCATTCTCAGTCTAGGTAGATTAAAGCTACATTCAGTGATTTTGTTTTCAAAAAAAGGCTGACAAAGCCAATGAGACTGCTTCTGTGCATGCAGGCTACACAAGATTTATATTTAATATATCTCGTTAAAATACATACTTAGTTTTACAGATTGTTTCGATCATCCTGAACATTAGTTACATCTTTCTTATTTAGAGATTGGAGTGCAATACGAAGCACTGCGGCTGCAGTTAACTCTGCTATATTTAGCTACTTTAGCACCAGTCCTTTTCTTTTAGAACACAAATTTGGCTTCACTGTTAACAAACGAAACAAACTAATGTGGGATACATTATCGAGTTGCCGAAGGTTAGCTTTTCTTCATGTCATGCTTATGAGTGACTGTGCTGCACTAATTAAAAACATTGCCATGGCAATTGCTATAGAAACATTTAAATTGGCATCATCAGTAACAAATCCCTGCTATTGATCCCAGCAAGGCTTATTTCACACTACACCTGAAGAATCTAAATAGAATATTTTGCATTCAAAAGGACTTTAGGAGATAATTTTTTTCCAGTTGTTACTGTGCTCAGGAGAATAATGCTTTTCATACCGAGAAAATTCATTTACCTGGAACTGTTGTAGGATTCTGATATCAAAGTCCTTACTGCAAGCAGAGACTGCAGTGGTTCTAGGCTACCACCACATATCCCTCAAACCATACAAATAAAATAAAATACTTATTACCTCCACTCAGATCCACTGATTTGCAAAATGGGGAAGAAAAGCAGTTCTCAAAAATGTTTGGCATTAAAATGTTTAAGACATTAATGTCAAACCTTAAGAGAAGTTTCCAAGATAACTAGAAAGAAAACCATTTTTTGTAGTTTGATGAGAATAGGAAGTTGACATTTTACTGATTAAATGATGGGAGCAGAAATGAAGCGAGAAGAGATTGCATATAGAATATTGATCGGTTGCTTGGAAAAAGTAAATTATTCTCTTTGTTTTCAGACTAAAAATCTTTGCTCGTCTTAGAAGAAATCAAATTAGATGTTTATCATAATGTTCAGTGGACACACTGACCCAGACTAATAAGTCTCTCTTTACTCCTAAAAGGTCCAATTATTGTAAAAATAAAAAGCAGGAAAAAATGGGCTTTAACTTCATTTTTGTTTATTGTTTTTCTTCATTCTTCTTGACATTAAGTATTCCACCTTTCCACTCGGTAGTAACTGTTAATTATCAAGGAAATCAGTAGAGGGCAGCGCTACACAGAAAACCACGCATTTAAAGCAATCTCGGTTTAACTTCTGCCCTGGCTGGGACAAAATGTGGGAACCTAGATTCCTTCGAGAAAAAGATCCCTGTGAAGAACTGGTGTTTGCACAGAGATAATTTCTTCTAGCAGGGTGAGAACACCAGTGCACGGTGCACTGGGTTCCTTTGAATTGGAAAAGCTGGTCTTTCCCAGACTATACCAGAATCCCTTGTTTCCGCATTAGACTCCACCTTCTGAGTCTACCAAGCGCAACTCCTGACCTGCTTGAAGAGCTGACTGCGCGACAAGATACATAAGCCACCTTGAAGTATTTCTTTGGGTACGAAGAAAAGAGTAGTATAAACTTCTTCTGCATTTAAATGAGTATGGCAGATAGTGGTTGCACAGAAAGGAATGAGGGCAATTTCAGGAAATTAAAAATGTGCAGCTTTGAAATAGCAAAAGTGAAGCACTTGAAATTTTATTTACATTTGAAATTATCACCAAACTGAACATGCAATCATACATCTCTAAAAGGACAAATGAAAATATATTAATGTCATCCATCCTTCTCTGTTTCAAAAAAAAAAGAACAAAATCAAAGCAGACTGAATCATCTGAGTGTTAGATTTGTCTTAAGTTTTGAAATAAGGACAATAAGGACATTTTTAAGAGAAAATTCAAACTGTTTGGCATTTTTGTATGACTTCTTTTTACAGCAGTCTTTCAAGGCTTAGAGGTTTTGGAAAAATATATTTTTAGCATTTTTAATAGTTTATAGATTCATTATGTATTGAAATTTCCCCAATTTTGCCTGTTATTTTCAGGAATTTTTGTTTGGCTTATGGTTTTTTTATGTTTTATTGCAGAAAAGATGACATGGTCCAATAAATTAGAGAAATAAATCAGTCATGATTTTAAATATATAAAATCACAAACTTTGTCAGAATAGATACATAACAACACATAATTCATATCAAAGAAAAAGTAATCAAATCCAAAATTTGATTTGTATGAACATTTGAATGTTATCCTTCAAAATGTACAAAAGAGGAATTCTTGAACTACAGTCCAAATGCAGCTGTGAAAGACGACTATTTGAGGACACATCAAGTAAGAATATCTCCAGAGGAGATAAGAGACTTGATAAGAGTCACTGGACAAAGTTGATAATCTGACTTCTGAATACAGTATTTCCAAAGGTTCCTGTTGCTGCCCACTTTCATTCTGCAGTACCTTAAGCAGGATCTAATTTGCAAAGAATGGAGAGGCCCTTCAATCTGCCTTAGATGATGCAGTGGGATGGATTTGAAGCACAAACAATGATATCTTATGCTCTACATTAATAAATAGCTTTATTCAGCAATTAAAACCTACATCAGTCTAATATTATACAGGGAATTTGACTCATCAAACTTAAACATGGGTAGAAGATTGTTCTTTTCTTTTGATCTGTATCCAGTAAATTTCAATCACAAGGCACGATCATCATGTACTAAACATGTTTTCCAGTTAATGTCAAAATTTACTGGTATTAAATTAACCACAGGAGAGTTGCACTTTGCCCCTCTGCATGCAACAGGAACATACTGAGCATCACAACAGAGAAAACCAGAATTCAAAGAAAACACGCTCATGAATGTATGCTAAGATCTATGTACATTCATGATTTTATGCAAATTGAGTTAATTTTCTTGTGCTTTGATTCTTCAATTAAAATAGAAAGCAAAAGAAAACAAGTTTTCCTGCACTATATACATGATCTTCTGCATAAATATGACACCTATTAAGTTGTTTTCTTTTAGTTTTTGAAAATGATCTTAGAAAATGATAAATATTCCAAGCCTTCACTTCTTGCTCAGCTAAAACTCTGTTTGAAGTTACTAAAATGCTAAGACTTTGATCCTCCTTCAGGATTGCTAGTTAAGACCCTGAGTCCATACAGAATATCATCATTTTAAGACAATTTCACACAAGGGCACAATTCCAGTAATTTAATCATTAAGGCCTTTAGAGTACAATTCACTGAATGTTTTCCATTTAAGTTTTGGTTCTCAACTGACTAATAATTTTCACAAAAAGCATCTTATTTCCAAAATGAACTTTTTGAACAGAAAATACTCCCTTCCCCTCTCCTGTAAAAACCCCATACAAATAAATAACAGAGTGAAAATATCTGTTTGTAATGATGGGTTATAGAAGAAAGGGGGATAATTTTGCATGGGTTTTTTAATTTCAAAATTTCTAGGTGTTGTGGCCTCTTGCTACTATCACTGTTAATGGACCAGGATTCTCAAAGAAAATATAATTTTACTGCTGAATTATTTTCCTATGATTTCTGTAATAAACAATGACAGCTCAGCTAAAGGTATCCTAAAGCAAAAACAGACTTAACGCAAAAAAATTTATAGAAAAGACTGGGACATCAGGCACTTAAGTTGTACTGCCAGATAAAGACTATGAGATTGATTTGGTTTTATTAAGTATTGCTTACAAACCTCCACAGAAAACATCAGAATAATTTTTAGAAAAATACTATTTACAGCAAGGTTCTATATAATGAAAATTCCCATTCATTCAGCCATGATTCAGCGAAAAATGAAAAACTTTCCAAATGGAGAATTCTTTTCTAAATTCAGAGTTTTGTTAGCTTCAGCGGGATTCCTATAAACCCACAGTTGTCTAACAAGTACTTTTTGTTCTTGTTTAAAGAATCTGCAGAAGGCATCAATAATATTTTACAAATTCCATTTTATGACTTCCTTTGTGCAGAAATAAAAGAAGATCCTCTGGACAACCGGGGGCTAGCAGACGGGAAGAATGGGATGTATTAATCACAAAGTAACAGAAAATTCAGATTTGCGAACAATTCTGAACAGATACTAAGGGAGGATAGCATTAGGCTGAGCTGGAAGAGTTTAGGTTGGAAGGTATCCTATTTGGGCTGTTTCCTTGTGCCAGGGTGCTACTGGTAGTTAAAGCTTTCAGATAAGTATTTTACTAGCTTGTGTTTTAAATTAATGTCTATATACAGTGTGAGCAAACTAGTATAAGATGAAAAAAGAGATTAAAGAACTCTCTGAGTAATTTTCATGGTTATTTGTCATTCCCATGGGTTATTGTTGTGATCACTAGACTGTGTTCCTGTTTCCTTAGGGAAGAAAGTTATTTCAACTTACACAAACACTTTCCTCTGTCCCCTAGGTTCTTCTTACAAGAGGAATATAACATTTGAAATTTTTTTTCTGGTGAATTATTAGAGGAGTGAAGGCTAACAGCATCTCTGGAAATGATGAGGACTCACTCCTTTCTGACAGTTTTGCTTTGGAGCTCTGTGTTTTATGTGATTCATATGACGCCATCCCAAAAAAGGACTAACAAGCACTCACACAGTGAACGGATAACAGGATTGTCAGAGAATGATGGAAAAACACTGCACCGCACCAAGCGTGGTTGGATGTGGAATCAATTTTTCTTGCTGGAGGAGTACACAGGTCCGGATACTCAATACGTGGGCAAGGTAAGCCTTGTGTTTAAAGGATTCTTTAAAGGTGATGCATCTAACACCCTTGCTATTTTCACTCCTTCTCCACAGCTCTTTTGCTTTTTGTACGGCAGTGGTCCCAATTTCTCATCAAGTCAAAGCACACCACAGACCACCTGAGGTTCCATGATTGTTCAAAGTTGTGAAGTAGTTCAGTGAAAAAAAAGAGGAAAATGTTCAGACTAAAATGTTCCGGTTTCTTATTATATACGCCCATGCAATTTTTATCACTTTTTCAACTGTTTAACATAAATATTAGATAAGAGAATAGAAAAGTTATTATTTCATTCATCTACCTTGTGGCATTCACCAGTACACTGGGCTGTGTACTTCCTCAAGTGAAATACACAATTCTATTAACAATAAAATTGCTGTCCGTCCATGATTCTAAGTAGGGGTGTAGTGTTGTAGGGAAAAAAATCTGGGTTTTGTCATTTATGAAATAAACTGAAAATTGTTCTTTATGACTTGAAGGGCTTTGCATTCTTTGAGATCTATCTACAACAATGGCACCTTTGAATTCCAGTTGTCTCCAGTCCTACTTTTTCTGATAACATGCAATTCAGAGATTTCTATTTAGCCCTTTGTTGTCTCAACATGCACAGATCTGACTTACGGTCTAGTAATCTTTATCAAGATCTAGAATATCAGAGATCTAGAATACACCCAGAATGACTTACAATTAAGGAAAAGTTTATCTTTATGGCTTAAATTAATAAATGCCCTTTCCAGTTTATGTTATTCATCCACAATGTTGTCACCAGTTCTTATTTTAAGCTAGCTCTCTCACTTTCAGGTGCCTAGCTACTAAACTGATTCAGACACTTGTAGATAAAAGTTCCAAAATATTTTTGAACAGTAGTTAGTATCTCTGGTTGTGGCAGGCATGATCATTGGAAAACATAAAAATCATCTCCCTTTATTAAGAAGCAAATGTCAAAGAAGTCAACCCTGGTAACTATGAACTTGATTCTGACCTTGTTCATACCAACACCTGTACAATTCTGTTTTCTGCGACATAAATTCGGACTTGCAGTAGCAGAAATAAGATAAAGGCAAATAATCCTATTGTTAAATCTGTTTATCAGTGCATAAAATAGGAAGGTTTGTTGTAGGCAAAAGAGTCTTCAATAAAGGGTGAACTAATTGTGTAGAGATATTTCTAAAAAACAACTTGTTTGCAAGTATTATTTAATATTGAGTAGACTTGCCAAGAAAACATACAAAAAGGTACACAATAATTCAAACTCCATAGCTGTAAGTTCTACCTAGACTCACAGAAATAGACTGATTTTTTTTTTTTAAATAGAAATCTGTCATAGAGAAGTAAATATCAAACATAAGAGCTGCTTCCAATTTCAGTCCCACTGAATATAGATGAATGACTTCAAACCACTTTAATACTCAAATAAATTAAGCTTACATCAAGACCATCACCACCATCCCTGCTTCACTCAAGGAATGCTTACATGCTTTATTGCAACAGATGCAAACTTACCAGAGTAAGATAAGTTTGCATCTTACTTATTCCAAACTAACTAAAAGCTATTGGACCATATTACCATAGACTTTAGTCCAGGAAGAAAACCCAAATGGCTGTAGAGCAGTTGGATCTGAGATGTTTCACTTCTTACAACATTTTACAACAATTACATGTTGAGATTTTTTACACTTAACTGCAAAATATTACTGAAAGACCCCTGAGAGAGGTCAGCATCACTAAACGGAGATTCTCTAAACAGATGGAAATCACCCCAAATATTATCCTGTGTTCCAAAGAGGAGCTGCATTAAACTGATGAACTCCATGTGGTTGCATTAATTTTATAACAGTTTACAACACGATGAAATTATCACAGTTCTGTCCTCAGCGGTATAAAACCATGGCAAATTCGTTTTAAGTTAGTTCAAGTTATCCTAGGTACATGTGACGTACAGCACCAAGAGGGAAATGCTACAACAACAAGTCAAAGAAGGAATTTTTTTTAAAGAAAGAAGAAACACCCCGACAACTTCATTGAACAACATTATTCTGAGAAAGGCTTAAATCTCAGGTTTAGTATTCTCCTCCTCAAAGTGATGGTAATTAGCAAACTGGTATGTGTGAAGTAAGAGCACTTTTATTCCAACCCATGGGGACTAGCTCATAGCAAGCATTCTTATCTATCCTGTCTTTAATATGGATATGCACCGGCAGAAGGGCTACTGGGGTAGAATAACAAATGTAGTACTTTAAATTTAAATAAACTAAATAAGAAACATTATCAGAAAATAAACTTCTGGGGATCGTAGCCATAATATTGAAAGATTAGTGTTCCCACTCTATTTCAATTCTCATACAATTTTTATCTGTTTGGTCATTGATCGTGTTTTGTTACTAACATTATTTATTGACATTTTATTTTTTTATGAGTGCATTCTGTTATTGGCAGGGGGGAAGAATCACTCAGTATGACATAATGAGATAAAATTTTTTCACTGAGAAGGATGGGTACACAGGATGGAGAGCTATTCTGTGACATCCCCACACCTCTCACTCTCACTGCTCAGACCCCAGCCAAGTTCAGAGCAGCAGCAGGGATCCAGAGCGACTGTGATGCCTTAAGAGACCACCTACCAACAGAGACCAGATAGGAGTAAGGGAATAAAGGTGGGTATTTATTTGAAGGGCCTTCAAGGTACACCCCGGGAGCCAGAGGCTATTGCCAACATGGACCCCAAGATGGACGACAGGTCACGAGTTCTTTACACTTTTACAAGTTTGGTTCATTTGCATAGCCAGGGTTAACTCTCCAATTAAAGCTTCAGTTTAATGATGTAATTCCCCTCAGCTTGCCCCCCTTTCAGAGGCTTTTAGTTTACACTTTTTGGGCCTAGGACGGTCTAGGTGTCCTTGAAGAGCAGGCCCGGAGAGGCTTTATTATGACTACTCAGCACGAGAGAACAGAAATTAACAGGCTACAAGAAACCTCAGAGTTACACACTAAGCAGTACAGGATTTTGAAAAATATAAAAGTCAAAATCTAAGGCATCAACTGGACACTTGCTTTGACCTGCTGGACTGTCCAAATCCTGGCTGGCAGTCTGGCCCCTATGAGACGACTCCTTGTGCTCCGGCTCCACTAATTTTCCCCAATAAGGGTCCCTGGAGTGGAGTTTCCCCCTCATATCTGAGGTGCTATCATCTTAAATAGGAATTTTATAGTTGGATTGTTGGCAGCCACCATTCAAGGACAGGGGATATGTGCAGAACAATTGCCTTGTGAATGTGATGGGAGTCAAGGTAAATCCAGACAACTTACAGTATGTCCACCTCACATCTTTCTTTCCTTCTGCCAATTCAGAAGATTCATGTCTCAAATACAGGTGAATGCATAAAAGATAAGTGCATAGGAAGTCTTTAAATTTTTTGGGTCCTACTACTCATGCCTGTAAAAATGCAGAAACTGCTTATGGTATCCTTTGATTTCTTATCCTTTTAAATTATATTCAGGAAATGCTTAGAGCAGCCAGTGGATCCATCTTGCTATGTGTTGTTTATAAAATGCATAGGGAGATAAACATTTTTCTGGAGAGTTTACAACTGAAATATTCAGTCAGACATATGTAGGGTAAGCAGTACCAGAGTACTGTTTAAAAAATTAGCCAAGAAGTAAAAATAAATTCTAAAACATAAAAATGGCCATATTCTTTCAAAATGCCTGTTGCTTAGTGAGAATGTTGAACATCTCAATCAGATCACTAATGTGAGGAATTTTCAGAAGATGTAGTGAGAGGAACTGTAAAACATGATTCTGCCTACTAAGAATGGGTAGAAAAAGTGGACTACAATATAACATTAAGAGTTAAATTTATGAGAATAATTTCTTTTTAAAGGAAAAAAAAACAGTTTTGTTTTGTTTTGGTTTGGTTTGGTTTTTTTTGTTTTGTTTTTTTGTGAAATAAGATGCTGAGAAAATAAACACCTGGCAGCATGTCATATCTGGGACCTCCTTTTCTTTCACTAGGAAGGGGCCATAGATCCAGCCTCTCAGCTGCTTCTAACTTTAAGCCCCTTGCAGAACCTGAGAAATGGAAGTTAAAACACTGACCTTCTATGAGAAAAGTGTACCAAATCTAATAACTTCCTAAGAAATAATCCAAAGAGATAATCACATAAAAAAAAAAAAAAAAAAAGGACAAGCAAACAGGAAATATTAAAATGTTGATGAGGATAATGTTCATTAATTAAAGAAAAAACTTGCACTGAAGGCTCTAACTCTGTAGCTCTTGAGGGAAAATTATTTTTATTTTCCAAAGTTAATATTGATTTTATGTGTCTCTATTTTTAAATTACATACCTAATACCCATTGAATGGACAACACTTGGGCAAAATGCCAAATACCTTTAACTCCAGTCCTTATGGAATTTCCCTAGACAAGAAGAAATAGACCTGATCAAAATCCTTAGCCAGTTTGGAAAACATGGTCCTTTATGTTTTGCAGGAGTATATTGAAGTGATTTCAAGAGATGAAATTTTTCCTCCTTTAAGTCACTCAATTACATTTTTTACATGGAAGGTCTCCTCTCCCTGTATCAAACAGGCAATTTACTGATTAAAGGCTGCTAATCTTGATGGGCAGATAATATGTGAAGTATAGTGCAATATATGTCAGACCCAATCATAAATTTTACAACCAAACAGTTGCCATATCCCAGAATTTTAAAAAGAAAAAACAAACATCAATAAAAACATTTTTTCACACCACCTGCAAATTTTCTTGCTCATAAGAAGGGGGGAAATAAAAAATCAAATAAAAAATAAATGTCACTGCTCAAAATTAGCCGCTCGTGAATAACCTCCCGTTTAATAACTTCCATAAAAATAAATGAACTAGGTTCTGCATGTCATAAGCAGCATTTAAATTGGATGCAAACTAAAGAAATATCTCCCTTCTACCACCAGTTAACCAAGGAATTTGTTTCATGACATTTGCTGGTGTGTCTTAACAACAAGCATAAAGTTAAAAGAAAAATAGTAAGAGGGCAGGTTTTTTTTTTTTTGGAGGGTAGAAAGTGTTTGGTTTGGTTTGGTTTTTGGAACTGCAGGGTACAATATATGTAACCATTTATTTCTTATAATAAATATTCAGGCATCTACAAGTAAGGTTTTATGCTATAGCAGTCTGTCTTACAAGAAAGAGAGAGACAAAACCAAAAGAACCTAATGTAACAATTAAAGAGGTCTGAATTGCCAACCTCACCAGACTAGGTTGTTTATACAAAATTTCACTCAAATGACCCTTTGTACTGAATGGTTTTGAGGTTTTTTTCTTATTATTTAATGAAATTGGAAAGTATTTTCTTATAAATACAGACTGTAAATATACTAATGGCTGAAAATATTATTTCACATTACTTTGCCGTCTGCCTTTGGTACACCTACTAGTTCAGGGTAGGCTCCTTCTTCATATGCAAAGCAGCATATTAAAAAGCCCTTCCTTCATTAGTCTTATCCTCTTTCATTCCTGTCCTCTCACCATGTTGCTGAGGCCTTGGCCATACTCAGTCTGTGCTCTGAGCAGTTCGGGAGGAAGAAGCTTATGGCCCACAGGGGTGACCCAAACAAGCTGGCTCTTGGCAACACTGCAGTGCCCAAATTGGCAGTAACCTTAGTTGCTCCATCCTGAAACATAATGTTCTCTTCCACAGTAGTTTTTATCAATTACCTGATACTATTTTCTTTGTGTACTGAATTTTTATCCTAATCTTGTGTTTGGAGTGTGAGAGAGAACTTACTTTTTTACTTGTGACTTTAATCAATTTATGTAATATTTCCGTAAGAATTTCTTCACAGCATTTGCTATTTCCCCTCTACAGAGTCAGTTTAAAAGTGACCTATAAGAATGAGAGAATATGCAGGTGCACTGTCCTTTCAGAGTTTCAAGTGTGCACAGTATTCCAAAGCCATCTTATAAATCACAACTTCTGAAGAAGATCTAATAATATATTTTCATTATCATTTCTGTTCCTAAAGTAAAACCAATGTTCTAATATTAAATAAAAGAAGAAAAAATAGTAGAGTCTCCTTTTGTCTTTACTTTCCTCTTGCAGACCTCAAGTTTTTCCTTCTATTTAAATAAATACAAGGAAATAATGATGTATCAAAACAGAAAGGGAAAGAAAAATAAAGACAGTAAATACCAAAGGAATAAGAGAGTCTAACCAATATTTAAAAAAATACAAAAGAGAAAGTCTCTTTGATTTATAAATTTATAAATCATCTCCACTTACTCTGCATTCTTCAGTTAGCACATTTTTTCAATAAATATTAGATCTATTTTCAAGCACATCCCTAAGCAGATGAATCACCAAAATAAAACTAAAATTGAAAGAGGCAAACTGAGTAAAAAACAAGTTAAAAAAGTGCCACAACAAGAACCTGTCTTAGATACATTCATAGCTTAATTGCAAACACCAATAAGGAGCCATGGCGTTACTTGTTTAAAAATAATTTATTTTCTGAAGGCTTCCAACATGAATCTTATTGAAAAATTGCTGGAAGTAAAATATATTTTTGTCAAAAAATAATAAAAAACAAAGTCTTCAATACATTTTGCTATTTTAAAAAGAAGGCTGGAGGGCCAGGGAAGAAAATTATGAAAGACAAATGTTACATCTTCCAAACACAATGGGACTCTTTTTTTTTGGAGGAAGGACAGCAGTAACTTCTGAAAACCTAAATACATTTCTGACTGAAGTTTCAAAAATAGTGATGAGATCTAATCACATCATGAATAACCCAAGTATAAACAGTTTAAATGCGAAATATCTTGAATGTTACATTGCAATAATAGGCCTAAGCTAGAATTTTCCTGTCAAATTCGAACATCATATTTCACATAAAATAAAGAATTACTTTTGAAAACAACTGCAATGATCAGAGGCTTCAAAGACATGAATAACAAGAGTGAGTTGGCATTGTTTGGTACAGATAGAGCAGCTGTCATGAGATCTGACAGCTTCTGTTTCTTCAACTACATAAAACACTGCTAAAAAACAATCTGAAGTTCTTGTCATGTTCAGGGCAAGAAGTTGGGTTCATATTGTCATAAGGTTTATTTTCAGTCATCATCAGGAAAAAGGTTTTGATGGTAAATACAGTCAATACAGTTAAGTACTAGGTAAAGAACGCTCACAGAGACAGGATTATATTGATACTGGATGTTTTCATGACAAATGAAAAAAAAAAACACATGTGAGAAAGTTAACACTGATCCTACATGGAGGCTGGAGGCTGTATATCTCTTTAGGGCCCCCTCTGTTCTGTTCTCAAGGATTCTGTGTGTGTTTTCCAAGTTCAACTGCTAAATCAGGTAAACTGGTTTTGGGGGGACAAAATTAAACAAACAAAAAAACCTGAACCAAAGAATAAACCCAGAACATAAGAAACAAGGAAGTCCTCAAAACTTTCTTTGTAAACTTTTCCCTTTCTACTTTCCCTTGTTTTTTCCATTTCCTTGTCCCTATTTTCTTCTCCTCTTTCTGGACAGAACATCTAGTATGCAGTGATTTTCAATTTTAAAAGAATAAAAGAGGAAACTACCAAATATGTGTCTTCATAGATACTTGATAGAAAAAGGGGAATTTGCAACATAATTTTTGAAAATTTAGCAACACTGAAAACTTCATCCATAGCAAAAATGCAGGCATCTAAACAATTACTAAGCTACTTTTAAAGACAAAGTCAATGGAAGAAAATTCAACCTAGGCAAAACAGCAATATTTCTCCAATTCTTTTCCCTTTTCCTTCTCTGCCTCCATGCTTCTCCCAGGTGTGGAAAAAGTTATGCTCACCCAACACCCAGTATGGCAGCAAAGGTGTGGAGTCTAGTTTGTAGTTCACCTCAATGCTTGCTCTTGGCTTAGTCACAGCTGCCCTTCCCAGGGGATGCCCTGAGTGTGCTCAGAGCACCACGGGGGTGGGACCAGACAGCAGGAATGGAAGTTGGGGGCCTGCATTCCCCTCTGGAGTTCACTGGGATTGAGAATGTTGACAAACTAATTAAATAATGAGGCTTAAAGTAAAACCACCAGTTTTAAAGGCATAGTGGGCATGGAGAATGGAGTCCTCTTCTGTCTGCAGTGGTAATTTCCAGGCACCAGTTTAAATATAATTTTCATTTTAATAAAAAAAGGGTTTTCTGAGCTTAAAAGTCTCATGTTCTTGTAAAGCTCCTTATGTGAAAAGGCCTAAGATGGTCTGGTTGGAAGATCTGGCTGGCTCAGAAACTTGGCACAATAGGAAATTGTTATTCATAGAATAGTCCTATCTTATTACAACTTCATTGACTAGTGTTTCTAGACCTTGCAGCTTTAAGCCTGGGAAAAGAAGATTAGACTAGGAGCAATCTACAGACCTATCATTATCTATTATCAGGCAATCATTTATTGTGCATGAAAAGGTGGGAAGGTGAGGAAAATGTATTTCATGGGATATTTTTCGTTGTGTTGTTTATTTGTTCCCTTGATTACATTATGGGAGCGATTCTGGAGAGGGTAAGTGCTTTGACTGTGTTGTGGTTTACTGGTACCTGCCAGCCTGGTGATAGAGTGCAAAACCCATCAGAGAAAAACAATATGTGGCTCCCTAAAACAGGTCAATTTGATGGCATCAGAGGATGGTATTGTGCAATGCCTTGTCTGTCAGGGAGAGGGTTATGAATAGTTGTCTTGACAACAAATAGGGAAGCTGTCAACAAGCAAATCCAAGAACAGCAAGTCTTTTCTTCATGTATGTGCCCGATACATCAAATCTTGTCTATTGCAGGAATCATCACACATTTCAGTCTTCTGGAAACTGAAAAAAAAATTTTAGTCTAGTCCATGTAATTGGCCAATTTAACACTATGCTGGGTATCAATCAAAAGAGGAACCTGCGCACTCTTACCATCTTTGGAAATGCATAACCATGGTGCAATCATTCTTGTACGTACTGCTGTAGCAGCACAAACACACTGGTCTAACTTCTGCTCACCCTTACATCAAACTAGGATCAAGAAACAGCTGAAATCCCTCTTTTCTGTTTCTAGACAGCAGAATGTAGTAAAAATAATAAAAAAGCATTACAGCCTCCATGAACATTTCAGAAGTTCCAAATTCATCCTTCTCTTGCTTCACATTTCAGAGGCAAGTATGCCCATTTCAGATGAAAGCCACTATAACCATTTTGTCAAATCCTGAGTTCAAGGAAATGACAACCAGGGTGATAATATTAACAGAGTTTTTTAACTGAAGAGAAAGTTTGTGATGTATTCTCCATTTCCATAGGAGGAACCTAAGGAGAAATGGCACCAATTTGCCTTTGTTTTAGTTGTAAAACTCTTAACAGAATCTCAAAGAGGTCTTTGGAATGCTTGATTCAGCTACAAAAATGAATTTTTAGCCCATTTCTTGCCATAAAACTGATAATGCTGGAAATAATTATTAATAAATTTTTACTATTTTTTTACTTTATATAAATTTTACTTTATTTTTTCCATTTGTAAATTGTAATTACCAACATTTCTCTAGTAAAGCTTTACCTCAAAGCATGTCTGTGTATGAGGTGTTCCCACACAATATTACAAAACAAAAGCTCTAGAATATAATGACAGTAGTCATGAAGTATTGAGCTGAATGGTATATCGGGGTACACTATGACATGGAGGAAGATACAGAACCAAATATTTACTAGTTAACTGCTTGATGAACAGTGCTTGAATGATTGAATTTGTAATATAATCGATTGCTTTAACTTCTCCAAGTGCATAACAATGACAGAGATACTAAGTGGGACGTTGTTGTACTTCTACTCAAGCACTCATAAAATGAATCTACCTAACTTAAAATTTGTGCTCATTGTCACCACCTGTAGCCATTTTTGCCTTTTGAACTTCTAGCTGTTATTACATATTTCAGATTAAGAGCTGAAATTAACTAGATTTCCAAATATTGAGAATAAATTTGGTTCTTATAAAAAAGTTCTGGTTTACAACTTTTATGCAGTTAAAGTGGAATTAAGCACTAATATATCAAACTGATAAATTAGTTGCAAGTACTGATGCAACCTTTTAAAATGGTGCTTTTCTGATAGTTCAGTCTTACAGGGAATGTGGAAGTAAACATATTTTTCTTTTTAATAAGCATTTCTGATGAATAAACTCTGTCAAATACCAGGAGGTAACAGAGCATTAAATGTTCATATACAACTGGGTTGAGTAGCAGAGTGATAGGAACAAATTAGGAAATGAAAAAAAATATTGAAAGTGTTTGCTTTCCTTTTCTCTCTACCATTGCAACGTTTGCATTTAAAATGTTGAAACTAAAATTTCTTTAAAAAAATGATTAAGAAAAAAAAAAAAAAGGAAAGAAAGACTGTATGTGCCGCATAAAACGTATGTATATATGTGTATATTTGCCTTTAATTTTAAACCTATATTTATTAGATATAAACAAGTGGTGAGGACAAGAAAATTAATTTAAAGAGGAATTTGGCATGGGAGAAAGTATTTCTGTATACATTGTCACTGAAGCAAATGGAAGGAAGGTTGTTGCAAGATAGCAAAATAAATCACTTAAATGTCTTGGTTTTTTTTTTTAAACTCTGAGTTTCACAGAACATGCAAATACATTCATCTCTGTAAAGGCTAGTAATTATGAAATGGAAGAGGTCATGCTTTGATTCCCACACACTCCATATGAAAAATTAAGAATCACATACAGAAAGGTATGAAGTGAAGGGCAAAATATGAATCTATAGCAGAAGAAATTTTTTAGTCCCTCAAAAGTACTCAGGGAAACAGGAATCATCTATTCTGTTTTCATCTTATTGTAGACACTGCAATTAATATTCTTCGTACTTCAGGTGGCTAAATCTGGTCTAACTTCAAAGTGTGCAAAAGTAAAAGAAACAGCACAAACCCCCATAATTTAAAATAATTTTCTGGTCCTAAAAATTATGAAAATATATGTGTATGTATACATCCATGTAAAACACTAGTTTATCTTCAGGATAAAAAAAGGATTTACACTGATCTCTTTGATAAGGATAAAAGAGAAAAGGATAAGTAAAATGCTAAAATTATGATTCTAGGATTAATAATTTCCAATTTCATAAGTATCATTCAGTGAAATTTATCAAAGTATTTTGCCAAAAATGAACATCACCTATGGTGAGACAGGCAATGACAAAACATTTCTTCTGAGCAGAAAACTGCATCAAAGTTGCTGAAACAGTGATTTGAGGTGGCAGAACAAGTCAATGACAACAGTTTGATGCAGAACGGGATAGCTACTGGATAGGGACAAATTCACATAATGGCAAGGCTTATCTATTTGTAGAGGTCAAGACAGAAAGGACAGCACTCATCAAGTGTGAAAACAATTTGAAAAAAAAAGAGCACTCCTGATCCCTTTTTTTAAATAATAGCAAGAGCTCAAGTTCTATCTTAAAACCTATTTTCAAATTATTAACAAGGTCATGGTCAACATTTGACTCCAGATGAAGTTGCAGGATAATTAGCAAAACAACCAGTTTTATTATGTCTGCTGTACTCCAAAATAAAGAGTACTTTCTTAGACAAAAATGGATTTCAGAAAAGAATGGAGACAGTCACCATTGAATTCTCCAGTTCTGCCCCCACAAATTTTTTTTCATAAAGTTATTAGAAAATTAGCATCAATAAATTCAGAATTTTATCCCCCTTAACCACATACAAATACTTTGACTATCTTTTCTGTTAAACTAATAATAGTTTAACTCTTCCCTTATGCATCTCCCACTGGTTTTTTTTTTATTATTATTTGCATTAAGAATTTTTTTTTTTTTAAATCCCTTCTAAATAAGTCCTGCATTGTCTAATGTCTCATTCTCAATCTCACTTCATCTGACCAGCTTGCAGATTCAGCAATTAAATTAAACATGAAGCAATACTGTTGGTCTGCAGTGTTTTATGCTTGGTTTGGGCCTTACGCTTTGATGTCTCTAGGGACTACTTATTTTTCATGGAGTTTTCACCTGAAGCCCCAGGCAGCCCTATCCTGGCTCCCCTCTAAGCCACGATCTTCGTGTTTAATCAGACAGGTGCAATCAGCCTGTGCTTTATGCAGAAGTCCATCTCAGGCCCCCTCCAAATGGAGTTACACTTACCAGCTTCTGTTGTGCCATGAAAGTCATTAAGAAGTGTTGATAACCATTCCAGCCACTGCCTTTTGCCCTCATTACAGTTATGACCTTCCAAAAATGGCATTTTGAAACAAGATTTAAAAGAACCATATGAGTAAGTGATGCAAATTTGAATAAATACAAAATTAGTGACAAATAAGAAAAAAAATACATTAAATATATTTTCCTAACTACTGGTTTTCATGACACTCTTCTTGAAACAATAGCTGCACTTAGGAAGCTACCTCACCATAACACAGATTCAAGGCTTGGTGCTTATTATGTTCTGTCCTGATTAAAACCTTTTTCTTTGATACACTTACCTTTGAGAATCTGCTTCCTGAATTTTACCAGGAGTTAGGCATGTGCCCGTCTGTCTTGGAGCAGACATGGGGTAGGGGAATTGCACTCAGACTGATGAAAGTATTACACAGATTCAGTATACTTTCACTGAGTTCTCTTGAGTTGGTATGAAATATACATTTTTCAATACAGTCAGCAGAACAGAGAAACAGTATAATACTTAAAATTAATTTGTCTGCGTTTATTTTTTTTTTTTTTTTTCTGGCTTGGTCAATTTTGTCAATAAATAAGCAGCAGCAAAAGACCTTAGTGATACTTTAAGTCAAGCAATGACCTTACCTTCTTTCCAGTACTGTTCATCTGAAAACTTGGTTTTAGATAAAAATTTAAGGTATTTAAAATGTCACCACATAACAATGAAGTTCTGAAATTAGTACTGAGGGATGAATTAATTTGTTCTTGTGAGGTGTGTACAGTGTCCTCAAAATATTTAGATTACCAGTTTGCAAAGCAGGATCTTAGGAAAAATACATCATTTTAAAACGAAGTTTTGTAGTAGAGATCATTGTCAATCAATAAGCATGACACTCAGCATAATAAGTTTTTAAGTTTGAATTGCATTCATGTAAAAACAAGTAAGTTTTAAGGATAGTAAATAACTCATTTTGAATATTTCTGGAAACTGCATATCCAGCAGATTAAAAAAAAATGTACATTTCAGTCAGCGGGACTACAGTCTGGTTTTGTTTGTTTGGTGCTGAAAACCTGAAAGTCTGTTTAGATATTTAAGGCCAAAAAAGACTCTGATCGTATTGGCTTACACCTCAGTATCTTACTAATCTATTATACTGCATGACTTTCTAAAAATCATGCAGTCTTGATCAGTGCACAAGTGTCTATAAGTATACTATATATATATATATATATGAAATTATGATCAGAAGTGACAAAATACTCAAATATTCCTGTTATTGATATGTTATTCAGATTGTTGTGGATGACCCATCCCTGGAGACACTTTAACATTTGGTGTATTCAGTCAACACAGTCCTTGTCTAAAGTGAGGGCGATGGATAACCAGGCAAGTTCAAGGACATCAGATTCATAAAAGAAAAGAAAGGAAAACAGAACAAATCACAAAACCACACACAGGTCTATTATAATCTGAAAGTTCTAAATTCTGGGGCCAGGGAGGCAGGGATGCTAAGATAATCAAAAAGTACAGTGGTCGGACTGAATACTCTCTCAAACCAGCACCTCCTGTTGCCTCTGAGATAAAGTATTTGGCTAAATAAAACATTGGTCTCCCCTATTAGAATATTTTTTATAAGCTTATTAACATAGACCCCAGCTCAGAGCAATTAGTTCTGCAGATGGTAAGGGATAATCCATCCATATAATAAACTCATGTTGCTTCCAAGGCCAGAGCTTTTATTCCTGCTTATCTCTGTGCACATCTTTTGGAACTAAAGGACATTTTGAGTGCCTCTAAAACAGCATGAGAAGTCATGCACACAGACAGATTTCACTCAGCAGTTTCTGGTAAAAGAAAAATCCATGAGAAAGATATCCTCTGTTATTGCGAAGCCTTTAAAATAATGATGGATTTAACACCTGTTCCAGGGATTGATTAAAGTGACAGTGGTTGGTGTTATGATGTCATAATTTCTGACCTGTGGGCACAATTGATGACTGGAGTCACTTCCCATAAATCTGTATCTCATGTTATGGAACAGATAAATGACTGTGTATGGCAAACCATAAATAACAATAAAAAAGTTGGCTCTTTTAATCAGGCTGAAAACCGGTAACTCAGCTGTTGATTTGGACAGTAGAGAAAGAAAAAAATCCTGTGAGCTCTGAAATCCAGTTCTTTGTGTAGAAGAAGGATGCAACCACTTTTGCAGTTTTGACTACAGCTAAGCATAAAGGGCACAGGAGATATAGAAGGGAAGAAGGGAAAGGAGGCACTTGAGAATATGGCTCTGGTTTCCAGGACTCCTTCCTAGGTATGTGGTGGATATACATGGAATTTCCCCATATTGTGTTTGCATCATTTAAACCAAAAGACTACCAAGAATTCTGCTGAACCCTTCCTGAATGGAAATAAGATTTACCCTTACCTACTAAGTAAAAATCAACACCTGCAGCTGATGTCAGCAGTGTTTTTCACAATATCATTCTCTAGAGAATTTCTAACAATAGACAGCTGAACACAAGAACCAGATGCTGGAAAGCAGAAGATAAGAAAAGTAAATGTCATTTACCTTGTTTAATATACAGTCACTTAGGTTACCAGCACACACAGAGTCTGGTTGTTTAATTAAGAAGTTTGTGCTGATGTCACAAATTCAAGTCAGGTAAACACATTGCCATTTAGCACATACATAAAACTTTTGATTAAACACACATAAATAGAAAATTAAAGCGATGCATATACTGCTACTTCAATCCACACTAAAGAACTACTGCAGCTATTAAGACGTCTTTAGAGTTTTTAATTACTTAAAATGCTAATGAAGGAGAATATTGACTGAGCTGCTGTTGATGCTGTATCTTAACTGGTGAGGATCTGACAAAGGTCTGAAACCATACAGTAGGGGCACTAGTTAATATCCTGCCTGTCGCTAGTACTCAGTGCATTGTGTGTGAGATGCTAGGTTTGTCTGAGATGATATCAGCCCTTATTTCAAGCACACCACTTTCATTTTTTGATTAGAATTAAATTATTTTGGTTTAGGTAATATTCATCCCCTCTCAGAAATGATGTCTTCTTTCCCACCTCTATATACACAAACGTCTTTAATTGGAGCAAGTTTAAAGTGATAATTACAGTCAAGTTTCCTGGGGTCAAAAAACTTTGTGTTTTAACACATACTGGGATGACTTGGAAAAAGTAAATTTCAGTTTCAGAATAAATAGCATAGTATAATCATCATATATTATTAGAAATTTGATGTAGATAGACACATGGATTTGTAGAAGAAACACACACATTTTCCCTGTATTTAGCATGCTTCTTCCCTCAGGCCAGGAGCTTTAGCTAAAAATTGTGATTGAACGATGTTTGAAGAATCCTACAAATAGAGGAATTTTCTTTATTTTCCTCCTGTTTCAGAAAGGGTCATTTTGGACACACCTAAATATCTTATGCTTCCATGTTCCTTCCCATGGCTTACTATAACACTTTTTGTTTTAAAATTTAAAAAGATGTAAGTATATTTGAAAGAATCATACTAAATCTGACAGTTAATGACACTTTGTCAGGTTTATAGTTCATGCCATGTACAGTCTATTATTCTTTTTCTATACATTTCCCAGAGCCAGGAGGTCTGGATACATTACAGCCAAACCCCAACACTTTCTAGCTATAGAGCTATTAATATAATGCTTCATTATGTTAATTCTATGAAAAATGTTTTCAATTTGAAGTTACACATGGCTTAAATCTTTCACCTTAAACTATGAAGAATGCAATGTTACAAAAGGTAAATTCAAGAAAAAGACTTTGTAGCAAAGGCGAAGTTATGACTTGCATGTGGAAGGTGTCCCTGCCCATGGCAGGCAGGATAAAGGTATACGATCGTTAAGGTTCCTTCCAACTCAAAATATTCTGTCATTCTATATAGAAACACCTTAGCTGTACCAGAAACTAAGAGATTGGATATACAATGTTTTGGTAGGGGAGGAGGAATATTTTCCATCTGATTCATAAATTGCGTGCAATAAAAAAACATGAAATAAAAAAACCCAGATATGTATTCATACATCTGCATTTTGGCTTATCAAAACTTTAAATAGAAATGCATTTGGTAAAATGAGGCAAATAAGTTTTCATTTTCACAGGGCTAAATATCTTTGTCTTTTATAACTTCCACGTTTCTTCTGCTAACTTGTGATAAACTCAAACCAAAATAACTAGCACCATTTACACTTCACATTTTACTCTTTTTCTTTCAGCAACTGGAAGAAAAAACCCAGGTAGTAAACTCTAAGAAACCCCTTCAAGAAAGACCTTTGAATTACACATAATAAAATAAAACACTGTTCCAGACAAAACTAATGAACAGCATGCAATACGCTAGTGCTCTGAACATCTGAAATACACATGCAGGTATTCACAAACTTACCATTAACATTTTCAGTGATTTCTATAAATACAAATACAATCTAACTTTACTGGTGGCAGTGGAAAGAAATCAGAAAAGATTGCTGTATACCAGATTCCCTAGGAATTCCATCACACAAATATAATGCAAAAGGGGAATTAATCCCTTTAGATTATCATAGCAAAATCACAGAACTTATGAAAATACCTTCACAATTTCACAGGATGGAGTTAATAAATATTGTGAGGACATTAAGATTGTCTAATGTAATTTGTAGGACTGTTACTGAAAGGACTTTTTACTTCTACTTATACACAACATTAAATAGCAAGTAAGGATGAACACCAAGCACAATATTGCACAACAGACAATATACAAGGCCGTGTGTTTGACAGTGAACACAGGAAGAAAGGTAACACAACACTGCTCTATCTCACCTGTGGTACTCAGAACTGCTTCACCATGTCAAGAAAAGGTTCAGTTTTCCATCTTCCTCCCATTCCTTCCTGTCACGATCTGAGGAGAGGAAAGAAAAATAGCTGAGACAAATAGGAACCTCTGCTCACTCCCCTGTGACCAGGATATTAGAGTGCTTGGAGTTTCAGGTGGTTGGGTCTGGGACTAGGCATGCCCATGAATTCACTTGTCCTCCAGATCAGATTTCCATCACCTACCTACCTATCTGATAAGTTTATGAATCATCTGGACACCTTCTCCCCACTTTACAATATTTCTGACTTAAACACTCTGCATTTGCACCTTTTGGCCCTCCCATCTGCATCTGTTTTCTAACTTTGATTGCTGCTCCATGCAATCCTGATTCCTCAACATCCTTTAAAAGGTTCACTTGTGTTCTGGTAGTAGTTTCACCAGGACAATGTGGAAATTTGCATGGTCTTCATCTCCCACTAAAATATGCAGGTATACCTATTTAGTGCCTCTAAAGTGTTCATTTGACCACAACAACCCCCCAGTGTAATTTCTTCACTTTAAAGGTAAGGAAAGAAAATTGCTCACACATACTAGAAGGTATTTACAGGCAAATAGACCACAGGACATCAGGATTCTTCTGCTGGAGACAGCTGTATGGGTGGAGGCCATGGAGGTAAGAGATCTGTAGTAATAGACCTTTTTCTATACCCATATACAGAGGCGCACTGTAAAACTCCTAATTTGTAAGCATTACTAGAGTGCCTACCACAACCTAAACATGGGTCTGTCCTCTCTCAATGTGTCTTTGTCTTTAATTTCCCCTCCCACTTCTCCACAATGGAGATTATGCCCCTTTTCTGAACTTAGGCAATTAAATAAATGTTTTCACTGTATTTATTCATAACCATCTCACTAGTAATAGGTAGCTCTTGCTCTTTTTTAACCCTTTTCTTATGCAACAATAGTTGTACAGAAATAAACTACAAATAAAATTAAATCTAAACAAAGTCTGGCAATTTCTTGCTTCTAAATGCAGAACATACATTCATATCACTATATAATTTGTTAACTGTGTCCATTGATTCTCTCCTCTTCCATTGATTACATGTCTGCCTAACTTGAAAAGAGGTACTGTCAATTAGAAAGAGTTGAGAATGTGATCAGCTGCAGTTTACAGGAAATTTAGTAAGTTAAAACTGAATTAATGAGAAACATGGACCTTTAAGGGACTTTTTTCTAAAGCAGCACTGTTTTATTTTTCCTCTATATTTTGTTTGGTATTCCATACCAATTCCTGAACTTAATAATTTGAGATATATTTTCACTTCAAAGAGTACTGATGTCTTCTCTAGTGTCTTTAATAATAGAAGTTTTGAAAGAAGTAAGGAATTAGCCTCCGACACATTAAGAATGTATAGTCAAATAAAATACTGCATGAAACCAAGAAGTTATGTGCCATAAGCACCTTTTTTGATAAATATTGAGTACTAGATAAGGGTGAAGTGTAAGCTAGAAGAACAAGGTACTTGATTTAGGGAAAACAGAATTATGCTACAAAACTCTGAGATAATCTCTGCTTGCTTACTCATTTATGTATTGGAAATTAGAAGAACAATTAGAGTAACAAGTAAATTTATGTCAAGATTTTTGAGAACATCAAGATTTCAATTATTACATCACATAAAAGTCAGTTTCCCAAAACTGGATAGATATGCTAATTTGAGAGGCACACTTTATGTATGCAAAAAAAAAAAAAAAAAAAANAAAAAAGGAAAAAAAAAAGAAGATTGAGAGAGAATTTTTAAGTAGACCTATATTTATAAGATACGCATTGTTACAAAAATAACTAATTGTCACATCCCTAACCATTACCAATATCTTTGTCTCTGATGATCCACAGAAAAAGTTGTGTTGAGAACAGTTTAGCCAGTCACACAGAAGAATATAGAGAGAGAAATATGTGCAAAAGAATATTAAGAAATCAAGATACTCAGCAGTGCATCTGGGTTATGTCTTCATTACAACGTTTCAAATGATTTAATGGGGATGGCACTTGTTATCAGTGGTCACTATGTACTATACATACATACTGAGAAATCTAATGTATTATCTGCTTTTGTTTGGGGTTTTTTTGAGGCTTGTTTGGATTTTGCTTAAGCTATTAGGTTTGATTTGGGGAGGGGGGTTGTGGTTTTTTTTTTGTTTTTTTTTTCTTTTTTTTCATTTATCAAAATGTTTCCTGGTTATCTGACTTACAGAATTAACAATTTGTGGTATGAGAAAGAAAGCATTTGACAAATTCATTTTACACCCATGTGGAGTTTTTGCTTTCCAACTTAGCTCACTCCTAATAGAGAAAGGTCATGTAGAGTAAACAACAGGAACGACTTTTTGCTTTCCGTAAATAGTGGGCATTCCCAGACCTGCTGAGTCTGTAAATGTAGAGGGAAATGACAGCAGTCAAAGATTACTTCAGATCATATGTATTAATATTACTTTTCTTTTTGAACATCTGAGCCTCTTTCACACACCTAAACAGTTTACTAATGAAAAAAACTCCACAAAATATTTTGTATGTAAAATGATTTACTGTAACTGGAAATACGAATTAGAAAATTTTTCTGTTCTTGTTCCTTGGTTTTAGTCAATAAAAGGGCATGATTATTATAACACACCACATTTTTGCAAGTGATTTACTGCAGGCAATTTTCTGTAGACTTTATGTAGAATAATTAACATTTGAAAAGCTGAAATTGTATTTTATATTATAAATTCAAAATATTTAAGCAGCTTAGAGAAGATTACCAGTCATCAAGAAACACTGTATAGATTGGTCAAAATCACATTGCAGTATCTCTTTACAAATATATATATATATATATCAGTATACTTATTTTGCAGAAGTCTTCACAATATTGTTTGAAGTTACTCTGTCTCATAAGTTGAAAACACATTTTGTAAATACATAATTTTAAATAGTAAGAAGAGGGCTTAATTGCTCTGTTTCACACAACTAGTATTTTATTTTTGTGAGATAATGTTTTGCTTTACTTATTCTTATATATGAAAACAGTCCCTTTTCTTTTTCCCAAGCTATGATATTGCAAAATTGCTTCACAGATTAATGAAGATTCCTCTAATGTGAAGAGCAAAACAAAACATACATAGGAATTAAAAATTGTTACATTTAGGATAAGTGATAGATTGCAAAATACTTTTAGTACTTGCTAGTAGTAAATTGGCAATAGGTGGTGGAACTCTTCATTGCTAGGAAATCACATTCTATTCACAATTTTATCATGCTTGAAAATTCTGTTTATCATTTGGTAGAAATATGAGATAAGTAGGAAGCTTGAAATACCTATCACAGTTTGAGCTAGCTGACATCTTTGTAGATAGTTTGAACAGATGGATAAAATAAATTAATCTAATATCTGGGAGGCCTGTGTATTGTTAAGGAGACGGGTAAAGGAATGGCAAGGGACATATATGATTTTTTATCAGAACCACTTGTTAGCATAGGAAAGATCACTGCTCCCACTACTTGCTTATTGTTGTCCCTTTTGAGAGGTTGTAGACCCTGGATTGTCAGCTGAGTTGCTCATATGAGCAGTCAAAATGAGGTTGGCAAGCTCGTACTATTTATGTTTACAGCCTGCTACTCATCTGCACCTTTTAGTGTACAGGACCTCTTTTAGCAGATGACCACGCAATGCTCAATAATTTTCACAGGTGTTTATTATAGATATACACTGAGTATATTAGGACCTAACACTTACTATGAGGTGACCTACCTTGGATGGTTATCTCATCCAGTCTTATTTCTGGCAGACGAAAACAGTAATCAGATAATATTTGGTGAGTAGTGTTATGAGACAGTGCTAAAATGGAGGAAAAATTAAAGTGAATAATTTGGACAAAAATCTATTGCAGTCATCCTTCATACAGGTAGAGTAATAAAAATTTGCAATGGCTCAGCTATGAAACATGGAGGCAAACACTGGCAGGAATATAGAAACAAGGAAAGATGTGGCAAAAATAAACTTATTGTTCTAGTAACTGCCTGGAATGATACCATTAATGATACTGAACAACATTTTCTCAGGTTGATGATATACTATGTTCTTCTACTGAGAGAAGTAAAAAAACATGTTAGGATAAGATTCTCTCTGTCCGTGCTTGAGAAGCACTCAAGTCACCAATCTGTGGCCAATGTGACTGTAAGGATTTATACAAGGAAAATATACTGCAGAAGCTAATAAAATGAACAACGGGGTCACGTATATGAAAAAAGAGGAATAGACACCTGAAGAAGTCCCATTACGTGAAAATTTCTAATGCCTGGGTCAGCTTCAATGGCTTGTTTTGCCTTTGGTTTTAGACACTTTTTCATAATGATGCTATATGGCAAACCAACCAGTGCCTGTAAGTTCACAGGGACAGAGTTTTGAACTCTTATGAAAAGGTTGAGTAGAAAAGGGATTGTTAAACCCCTCTCTATGCTTTGAACATTTACCTCCTAGTGTTCTTGAAAATTATTTCTTCTGTGTGGAGAGGACTACAAAGAAGGAAGTAATCAATGAAGGTAAGATGTTCCCTAAAAAAAAATAAAGTAAGAAAACAATACAACTAGAAACATAAGTTACTTAAATCAAAAAATTTATATGTGATTTGGGGAAGTTCAGAATCTCTAATTCTTTAAACCCATTTCTTCTATTTTGTTTCAAGGTAACTGGTTACCCTATCAGCAAGTAAATGCAAGGCAAGAGTTATTGTACAAATAGATATTTGGGAGTTTTAGACTCCCTGTCATTTTCAAAAAAGGAGAATTCTGGTAGTTTGTGTCAGACTGTTCAAATAATTACAATTTTTTGTTATAAGTTTGTTATTTTAAATACTAGTTAAATATCTTCTACATCCTCCTCTGTCCTTATGAGTTTGTTTGGAGCTATTTTTTGTGTATGACTGAGTCTAAAATTTTCAATTTTTCCAACAGAGTGACAGAAGATAACCACTACTCACCCCAATTATAGTCAAGATTGTACAGACTTACTCATATATGCTGAATTATTTGGTCTCTAATAGCAATACATATATTTATAAAATTCTTCTTTTCTACCTCTCTGAAGCTACACACTGACCAAGATAAAGGAGATGGAAATTTAAAATACATATTAACAGGAGATGGGGCTGGCAGTCTGTTCATTATAGATGAAAATACAGGCGATATTCATGCTGCAAAGAAATTGGACAGAGAAGAAAAGTCCCTGTATGTGCTACGTGCCAAGGCTATAGACAGAAAAACTGGAAGACAAGTGGAGCCAGAGTCTGAATTTATCATTAAAATCCACGATATCAATGACAATGAACCAAAATTCACCAAGGACATGTACACCGCCAGTATTCCGGAGATGTCTGGAGTTGGTAGGTAAAAACTTCTCCTTACGTAAAATACAAACAGGTTTGAGCTGATTGGGAAGTTATAAGCAATTTATTATTTGAAGCACTTGATACTAGCTGCTCTGAATATCCACGGAACAATTTCTGTTGCCAGCAATGTATCATAAATAATTGCTTTCTGGTTTTATTCATTTGTTTCATCTTTATCCACTTTTAAATCCTTTTTCCATGCTAGAAGCTACTCTTTAGTCTTCTAAACCCACTGGAACCATCAAGAAATGCAGCATGTGTGGCTGTCTCATCAGTTACTACATGGTGTTGTCACAGCTGAGAATATCACTTGCATAAAGAGTATCATCTTTGTGTTTTAAGGTCTAATTTACCAAAACTTTCTGTACCTTTAGACACAAACAGCTTTAAGCATTTAAGTATTTAAATCAATTAATACATCAAAATGATGTAAAATATGTTCCTACAACTTTCTTTTTATTTTCTTTCTGTTATCAGTCTTGATAGTTCTTCTTGGTGGGTCGTTTGTGGTTTTGTCTGGGCTTTTTTAATATGCTCTTGTTTATTTAATTGTGAATTTTTTCATAGCAAATATATGAACACTGTCTCTAAATAATTAACTATTTTTGTTTCAAAAATATTTGCCTTTATGGGTAAAAACTTATACGTATTTATAACTGTTGCAATGGAAAGTAACAATGTGGAGTTACGGTAGATGTCAGAAATACAGCATAACAGGAAAATAATTCTCTGAGTTTGTTCAAATATATAAAGTGATAGATAATATTCACCAGCACACATTCATCAGAAGTTATCATGATTACCTAAGTGCTCCACTTTCTTACAGCAGAGACAGTTTCTGTCATAAGATATGTAAGCATAAAATCCGTAGGCTATGGGAAACAACTAAAAAATTCTTAAGAGTTATTTACTTCTCCTGATTTACTGTAATGATTTGCAAAATCAGCCCTGGATGATGGCACTGCTAAGAGAGACAATAAAATACCCATTGAATCTTGTGATTAATATGCATCTTCACAAAATAATTTCCAGAACTTAATATCTCTGAGAGCAGTAGAAGTATAAAAGAATAAGAATTTATTTTATAAACATGAGAGTATAAAATATTGTTTTTAGTTATTTTATGAAATAAAATATTTTATAATAAACTTATAAAATATATTTTAATATTAAAATTATATTTTGTGAGCACGAGAAGGGAACAAATACACTGCTATGTGTAATGCAAAGAGTCCAAGGATGCTTCTTCTAAAGATATATGGAAAACAGAGAAATCCTTTCCATTCAGAATTTACGTTGCTGATAATAACTGAAAGAAAAATGTTGACAGTGCACCTGTCATATTTACTTTGAAATATATTTGTAAGGAAGGAACTTTATGGGAATAGATAGGAAAAAAGTATGATGTCTATGTTTAACATTATCACTTAGTCCAACTTTATTAGAGTCAATGGAGAGGCATGAATAAAAGAGAAGTGAATAAGACCCAGTGCTTTGGCACTGCCCAAGAAGTATTAAGTCTATAAAATGTTTATATTTGATGAGGAGGATGATAGCATAAGTACCATGGTGTACTTTAAGCTGAGGAAGTGTCCATATAAGACAAAAGTAAAGGTGAGTTTTACTTTGAAGAAGGGTTTGTATACTTTTCCTTGAGGAAAAGGATATAAATGGTAAAAAATGTCCTTTGGCTTCTAATATGAAGGCAAAAGAAGGGATCTGAGTTACTCTTTCCTCTGTTTAGTTGAAATTTAGCTGGCATTTAGGAATATAAAAACCACTGGAATGGGAATTTTTAGCATTTGAATTTGAATGAATAAAAGTAGGTAAGAACTCAAATCCAGACCAGTCCATTCTAGAAACAGATATTCCATATTTCTGCAGTCAGCCATAAGAATGCTAATTCAAGAGTCAGGATGTACATACAGATGTAAATATGATTACACACACATATATTTCTCCTTGGAGTCCTTTTGTATCACTCCTCCAGATAAGGACTTGGATGCTCTAACTGGAAAAAAACAACTTAAATAGAAGCCCAAAGTCTAAAGTTGTTAAAGCAGTAGACGCAAACCTTTTAATTGGTTCTTTAGTTGGTGAGGTTAGAGAGTTGTGTAAAACAAATCATAGAACCACAAAATCCTAGAATATCCTGAGTTGGGAGAGAATCTCAAGCATCATTGAAGTTCAGCCCTGGGCCTACAGAGGACTCCCAAAGGATGCCTGAGAGCATTGTCCAGATGCTTCTTGCACTCTGTCAAAGTTGGTGCTGTGACAACTTCCCTGGGCAGCCTGTTCCAGTGCCCCACCACCCTCTGGGTGAAGAACCTTTTTCTAAAATCCAAACCTAAACCTTCCCTTACACAACACCACACCATTCCCTCGGGTCCTGTCACTGGTCATCACAGACAAGAGGTCAGTGTCTGCCCCCTCTCTTCCACTCACAAGGAAGTTGTAACTGCAATGTGGTGTCCCCTCAGTCTCCTCTTTTCCAGGCTGGACAGACCAAGTGACCTCAGCCACTCCTCATGCAGCTTCCCCTCCAGACACTTCTCCATCTTTGTTGCCCTCTTTTGGATGCTCTGTAACAGTGTACAAAGACACTACTTTCTCTTTTTCTTTCTTTCTTTTTCTTTCTTTCTTTCTTTTTCTTCCTGCCTTCGCTCCTTCCTTCCTTCCTTCCTTCCTTCCTTCCTTTCTTTCATATTGTGTCACACAAAAGTGCACACAGTGTTCAAGGTGGGGTTGCACCAGCTCAGAGCAGAGGGGACAATCCCCTCCCCTATCCCGCTGGCGATGCTGTGCCTGATGCACTCCAGGACAGCGTTGGCCCTCCTGGCTGCCACCTCATGAAGTAAGAACAAACTGAAAAATTATTGATTGAGCAATACACATTAGAGCTACTATTGCTGCTGTGAAAGCAACGCATCTCAAAAAAACTACAGCAAATATAGTGAATATGAAGAGAAAGGAAAGAAGAGAAAGAAAATCACAAAAGAGTATTTCAGAAAACCAGAAGAGTCCAGGATAAAAAAATAAAAGCCTTTTAATTCTGTATTTTCCTCTATATTTTCCTCTATTTTCCACTAACAAATGGATTAAAATAAGACTAATATAATAAAATCAAGAATCTCTGGAAGAAAATGATCATCTTTATTAAGACTAACTAAAATGAAAAAGTCAAAGTATTCCTTCATTACCTACATAAACAATTGAGATTATGAGGAATTTATTTTTAGACTGTATATAGAGATTCCTGCATACCTAATCAAAGAAGTTTTCTGACTGGAATTTACTGTATGGCTACACTATACACACTATAAGAAATAGATATACTCACAATAAGCAGGTCAAAAATCTGTAGGAAAATCCCAGTTTCTTTCAATTCTTTATCTCTTCCCAATTTTCTGTCTCAAACCACAATTTTTTTCTTAACTACTATATTTATTATGTTTGTCATGTCCAACAAATATGACAGCAGATATTTATGAAAGCTCAGGAAAATGTCACTAAGATTGAGAAATTGAAGAGGAATGATCACTAGCAATGTTTCCAGCTGTGTGTATATCTGTTATTCAAACTGCAATCATATTATGTACTTCTCAGTGTGTTACTGACTGTTTCTTGGAATAGCTGTGTCTAGAGCACACAAGGGAAAATGGTAAGTCAACACCTCTGACAGAATGTGTGATTTTCAGTACCAATAAGCAAATCTCCATCATGTTTAACCAGTTTGATAATAAGAAGAGTGAAAGCATAACGTGGATTTTCAGCACAACCTATTCAAGCCTGGGGGAAATATGAATGCTCGTTTGTGCACTAGTTTGTGCAGCCATCAACTTATATATAAATTAGCCCTGCTATGCCTAAATAGGATCCAATCCAACAGTGTTATGGGTAAAGCTAAAATGCTGTGTAGCAAAGTTAGTACTGGGAGTAATCAAAACCACTGAAGTGAGCTGACTGCAGTGTCATTTCAGATAAATTTTATGGAAATGATCATGTTAAATGTTCACACTGATATTGCCTTAAAAAGTTGAATGAGAAAGTTAGTTTAAAATATTTTAAAACTCAGTAACATGGAATTTCTCATTAAAATCATCTGCTGTACTGAAGTACTAGAGGATAATAACTGCTGTAGCTAAATTTTTGAACAATACTAGAGTTGAGTAGAAGAATCCTGAGATTTATGTCAGACTTAGTAAATTGATTCAATAAAATCTAATTTCAAAAAATGAGAAAAAGGGGCTAGAAAGACCCATAGAGGTTAATCAAAACATAATATAGGAAGAAAATTAAAAAAAGATGATCAACATTTTAAACTGATGGAATGCCAGAATTCTAAGGTACAATCTTGGTCACAATGAAGAATTGGTGGATTTCAAGCATGACCTAGTCTGAACTACCTATCCAAATCCCCGAAAACTTTAGAGAAGATAAATACATATTATGCATCACGAATAATCTTTTTATTTCCTCTTCCTGTAGAATGATAAGTACAGTCTTAATCACACTTAAAATCTACTAATTTCATCTTCAAGGCTTACATGAGTATAAGCTCAGTCCAAGTATTTTTGCAAGTGAAATGTTCCTAAAAAAAAAACCCAAAGTCAAATCAAATCAAAACTGACACCACAAATCACTGTGTAAACCACTTTTCTCAGGTTATAAATCCAGTTATTAAAATTTTTTTGAAAAGGGAAGTTACAATGAGATGTCCTGTGTAGTTAATCCCTTTTTGGCATCCAGGTCAATATTATTACATCCTTCTGTACCTGTTTTGCTAATTTTAATGAGCAAGTCTTACCAGTTTTGTCTCATTACGCTTCTTTATTATGCAGCTGATGAGTATTTCACAACAAATTATTAATCTTCACATTGATTCTACTAAGAGAAGGGATAATGCCTAATTTAATTTACCAGTCATTTCTTCAAACTGCTACTTTCTAAATTTCTAGATCTAACCAAAGACACCTAACTTTTCTGGATTACTACATGACAGGATTAATCAAAATATAGAGGAGCATATTTTAACTGGTTAAATTTCGAACATACAATTTTTCCATTATACCCCTTTTATTGAAAATAATCAGAATAAAAGAGTTTTTCTTTAGCTGATGAGTGGGGTTGATAGAAGAATATTATATATGAAATTTAAAGGTGTCCATTTTCAACTGAGGTATACAGGATTATAGCAAGACTAAACATGCCTTGTATAGAACAGCTGCTCTAAATAAAAGCTATAAATAAAAGATATATGTAAAAGACATACACATGAATAAAAAGCAAGATGAGATTGCAATGAAATACACTGGGTAATATGCATTAACATTACCATTCTTATTACCGTGCTGTTGTCTTTGAGTGCAGTAGTATATCATGAAACACCAATTATATGATTCTCTTAGAATTTCCATTATCATTGTTCAATATTTCTACAGTATCTCTTGGGAATCTATAATAATCACAACTACTACTTCATTTAAGTAAGACTGTGCTCCATTCTGACATTATTTTCAGTTACACTGTGTTTTCAGCATCACATAATCCCAAGCTCATATTTCTCAAGAACAGTTTGTTATTTTGTATAGGAAGCTCTTAAAAGAACAAGTAGGCCTTATGGTTAAAAAAAAAAAAAAAAAAAAAAAAAGGAAAGAAAATGAACCAAATGCAGTAACCATCACATTTTCTATTTTTGAATTTGCTTATGTCAGTAACCATTAATCTACAGATGTGGATAAACAACTAATGGGAGGCAGTTCTCATCTTTCATGTTTCAGCAGGAAATATAAATATTTTCTCCTTTGCATATTTTCCCTGGTTTCAGATATTTACAAAAGGAAGCTATGAATGACTGTCTTGACTTTGACACAAGCTTACAAAAACTACTTTGCTAACTTGCAAAACTTCAGAATGATAATTGTTAATGTGCACTCTATTTTAAAATGAATTATTGAGTTAGCTTTAAGAGAAAGATACATTTCAAATAAATATTTTATCCACAAGTTCGTATTTTACAAGATAGAATTAGAATTCCTTTTAGTCAAACTAAGCATGATGGCAGAAATTCTGCAACTAGAATACTTTTGATATTTCTTTTTGCATTTGCCACTATAAAGAATTTCAAAAACCTTGTATATGTCAGAATCTTTTGAAATGCAGAATTCTTATCCTAATTTAGGTTCTTTCTTATTTTCATGCAAGACTTTGTTATGGAAAAAACCCCCATAAAATAAAGAGTTCACTGCCCAGTAATGCTTTCTTAAACCATCAAGGTAAAAAAGTCAAAACCCTCTTTTTATTAAATACTTAAAAACCATAAATCTTTCCAGGATATTTTCAAAGAATTTTGGAAATTTGGAGTTTTTTCTTTCACTTTTGGGCATGCAGTCTGTTAAGGACATGTAGAGTATTTTTATTAGGAAAGTATATAGAAGCATTTATAAGTATTTTGCATTTGGCACGAGGCAGAACTCTTTTGAGTAGTATGAATGGATGTTTTAAAACTTCATATTTCTAGTGTAAGAAAGAAAACCACTAGAACACCAAAGGAATCTTACTACATCATTACTATTTTTAGCTTAAATTATTCTATAATTTGTCTACACATTCATCTATGTACATAATATGGACAGCATTTTGCCAGAAAAAAGAATGTCTGCAAGGAACTTACTACAGCTCTGGTAGTGTAAACAGGTTATTTTGAGCTTGGACAACTCCACTGATTTCACGCTGGATGTTACAGAAGTGTTAGGATCTTCCTGCATGGCGTTCATTTCAAGATCAAAGTATATAATTTCTGTAAAATTTAAATATCTCTTTACTATTATTATTATTATTATGCTATTATTCTTTGTTACAGACTGAAGATAAACACCTAAAATATAAGCAATCACATCAAAAACTAATATGTATGTATTGTATATATCATGTAATCATAGAATAGTTCGGGTTGGAAAGGACCTTAAAGATATCTAGGTCCCTGCCATGGACAGAGACACCTTTGACTGGACCAGGTTGTTCAGACCTCCATCCAACATAGCCTTGAATGTTCCCAAGAATGGGACAACTTCTCTGGGCATCCCATTTCAGTTCCTCACAACCCTCACGCTAAAGAATTTCTTCCTAATATGTTATCTAAACCTACCCTTTTTCAGTTTAAAATTATTCCCCCTTCTCCTGCCACTACAGGCCCTCGTGAATAGTCTCTCTCCCTCTCTCCTATAGGATCCCTCCAAGAACTGGAAGGCTGCAATCAGGTAACCCTGAAGCCTTCTCTTCTCCAGCTGAACAATTCCGATTCTCTCAGCTGTTCCCCATTAGACAGGTGCTCCACCCCTCTAGTCATCTTCATGGCCTCCTCTGGACTTGCTCCAACAGGTCCTGTTCTGGGGACCCCAGAGCTGGAGGCACCATTCCAGGTGGGCTCTCACCCTGCTGGCCAAGATGCTTTTGATGCAGCCCTGGACACATTTGGCTTTCTGGGCTTTCTGAAGGTGCACATTGCTGGGTCATGTCCAGCCTCTCATCCACCAGCACCCCCAAGTCCTTCTCAGCAGGGCTGCTCTCTACCTGCTCATCTCCCAGCCTGTGTTGATATGGGGTGTTGTCCCGATCCAGGTGCAGCACCTTGCACTTAGTCTTGTTAATCCTCATGAGATTCCCATGGGCCTCGTTCTCAAGCTTGTCCAGATCCCTCTGGATGGCATCCTGTCATCCTGTGTCAGTCACGTTACTTGTGTGGGGTCATCTACGAATTTGCTGAGCCTACACTTGATCCCTTTGTCTATGTAATTAAGACGCAGCACAATGGGAAAACTATAAACATTTATTCACCCACTATGAGTAACAGCTGACTCTTGGTGCTGCAAGAAATTGGGGTTTTGTAGAAGTGATGTTGGCAAGTAAAAGTAACTAGTGTTTGCTGCTAACACACGAAGGTATAAATAATTCTTGTATTTCTGTCCTGTGAGAACTGAGCCACTGTCAATTCAATGTCAGTCTGTGACCCCTCTGAGTTCCCTTAGACCTCCATCCTCTGAACTTTCATGGTGTTCTAAAATATTTTTCATAGGAAGAAATAAGATGCCATAAGTTCAAATGCAGCAATTACTAAGCAGGATGGGTGACTTTTATAGCGCTATATGGGACTTTAGGATATGTCAACTAATTGGTCTAAACTTTGGAGATGCAGTTTTAGGCTGACCAAAAACTCACTTAAAATCGATTTCCTACCAATTCATAGAAAACTAGAACAGATCTACTCCATAGATATGTCTTAATAAGTTCAGCTACTGCAGCAATGGACACTGAGATGATAGCCTTGGAATGACAATTGTCTTGCTAAATGGAATTTTCAGACCCGGGCTGTGTTAAATGTGCCTCCCCTTTCTATCTCTCTGAAATGACTCATTGCAAAACTGTTTGCGTGGCTACTTTTTTGCAGCAAATTTATTATTTCCCATTATCTGTGTATACTTAAAACAAAAAAAAAGAGAAAAAGACAAAAACCCCCAAAACACTAAAAAAATCCCTTAAAACCAGAGACCTGCACATCTCTAAATTAGAGCTTAAACTACCATTAAAATTTCCTGTCTCTTACCTACAGTAAACATTTTTTGATGCATTAATTGTCCTTACTTTTATTTCATTAGATTTTTGGCTATAACACTATAATCTCTGAACTAAAGCATAATGCTCCTGATTCTTTACATCAGCACTTTTGCTCACACTGCAGGGCAATACAATGGGATATGTTCTGCATTGTTAGAGATGCTGTCCCTCTAACTGGATGTTAAATTCTTTCATCTTTCATGGCTTCACATCTTAAAACTAAAAATATCATTTGCATTCTGAAACAGCATGTTGCTTCAGCCAAACCTCTTGATGTTAACATAAACCCTTCTATACATCCTTTGATATAAACATGTTACAACTTACAGCCACGTGCAACCTGTTCTCAGAGCCACAGTAAACAGAGTTTCTATGCATGATGCCAGCTTATAGGCACCTAATTTATTCCCTTATGAGCCTTTGAAGCTACCAACCACTATATAATTTTCCTTCTTTTAAGACATGCTGCAGTATAAGACTTGCAGTGAGACCCTTCTCACACTTATGGGACCCTACTGAAGCCTTCAGCAATGGAACCACTGGTCCTAAAGACTGGAAGAGCTGGCACTAATTAGCAGTACTAATAATGGGAACACCTGAGTCTTTTTCAGAAGGAACATGTCAAACAGAGGCAGACATGTGTTATAGCTTTCATTGCAACTAAATATGCCAGACATTAAATTAAACAGGTTAGTAGTGGAGAGTAAGTGATATGTTGTCCAAGGACAGATTACACATTAAAAGTGCTAATGTTGGTGTCACTATTTATATCAAGCTAATGCAGAGAGTTCTATTCTGAAATAATGTAATTATGATCCTTATGCAGTTTTAGGTGTCTGAAAAAAAATCCTTTTCTTCATTTAAATGATTTTTGAGAATGGGATCACTCAAATGTTGGTTTTGTAGTTGGCTGAGAAGGCTGGTTACACAGATATAAGTCAGGAATTGCAATTAACAAGATAAAAAGTAAATCTGTTTTAGATTTTCTTATATGTAGCCATAAAAGAGATTTTTCAAATTACATTGACAAGTATAATTTTTTAAAAAAATATTATTATTTTGTTAAAATAAAGCCCATCTGAGATGCTTATTTAGTCTAATCTATTGAATGCAGAATATTTCCAATTTTTTATAGAAGGAAAGGCAACTTTCTGAATGCCTGAGTATACACCTTAGTTGCTAACATTTTGCAGCTAAGTGTCAAATTGGGGATTTTTTTTTTTTAATCATGCCAACAGATACACACATCTATTTTGAAAGTAAAACACAAAGGCAGGGTAGTTTCTGTTTGTTTGTTTGTTTGTTTGGTTTTTTTCCCTACCAGATTTCTGCATAACTTCTAGGGATCTCCAAAATATGTAAATAAAATACAATTGATTGTATTTGCATTCAAGATAAAACACATTTTTTCCTACTATAATATAATTAATCATCACAGAGAGAATACAACACACATAAAGATGATTTGACATAATTTTCCATCTTCAAAAGAGAGAACAGTTTCATGAAATAGTTCAATCTCTCACAAAATAATGGTCCAGATTCTAAAATCTTTATTTATCCTGTAAACCTCTTTGTGAGTTATCCCACTCCACCCTAATTCTCAGTTTTAGTAGGGTTACTGAGAAGTTAAAGCTTTATCTCATGTGAATCTGAATGATTAGTACCACTTTAATTAAAAATGATTTAGCTACAGCATTCCAGCAGCCCAAGAGTAGAAAGCAGAGGAAAAAATTGTCGGCCCCCAAGAAGTCCAATACTCACCTTAATAGATAGGTACAATATCTGTCCATAATGGATACAGTATTATTAAATAAGTAATTTTCACACTTAAAGTTTTTATATATTACTTAAATATGATGTTTTTTCAATGAAATCATTAAAATAGGTATAATTGATTGCTAGTTATTAGCAACAGAGAAGACAGATTCTAGGAATGGCAGTAATATGTGTGGTTTTCTTAGTTCAATTAATACTTCAGCTTGAATTCTGTTATAAAACAACATTTTTCCTTCTTGCCAATCACATAGTCATTTTGGAAATTTTCTGTACCATACAGAGCCTTCACAGAGTCAGGAAAATATAGGTAAGAAAAGTCTTATCCTGGACTCTCTTGCCTGACTCCTGCTTATTTGAAAAGTACTTGATATTACTCCCACTGATACTCATCTTTTACTAAGCATATGTAACAAATGGGGTACAGGATTTCACATGTGTTTTTCTCAATATCTTGCAAAAGGTACATCTGTAAGTTGTAATGACATCCAGCCTGATGCTCACATTCACCTAATTTTGTACTGGCTTACCAGATGCCTCAGAACACTTTCCAGAATAGCTTTTTCCTGCAACCTCATAGATATGTGACACTGTAAAATTCAGATCAAGCATGATTAAGGTCTTTACAAGTATCAGTTTTATTTCTTATGAAAGTTGTTCATATCTTCATATTTAAAATACATTGCTCACGCCTAATTGGTGATTAAAAACAAACAAACCCCCCCAAAACCCAGAACAATACAACTTAACTTATGTCCTCTGGAGTACGTACATGTATGAATATTTTGCATTTAACTGCCAATAAATCCCAAATTGTCATCAAAGCCTCCTGTCAGAAAGCCAGTTCAATAATAGTTACTTCATTCTACTCCAAGGCAAATGATAAATAGCCTGTGATAAATAAGGCTATGTATGCAGAAAAAAAAAAAAAAAAATTTAAAAAAATTAAAGGTTTATTTCCTCATAAATTAAAATATGGGGCAGTTGTGAAAAAAAAAAAAATACCCCACACCTAAAGGGTAGCCACCCCTTTAGTGCACTGAGGTGGTTTAAGAGAGAGGAAGGCTAAAAAACAATCTTATATTTCATGGTCCAGAAGACTGATACTTACTGTCTTCATGACTACAATTTTAAAAGACGCCTTGGCTGTCAGGAGTGTGTGCCTACCTGAGGAAGATAAACAAACTGTTTAAATGCATATGCCAAATTAATTTTCACTGAGTCCTAATCATCTCAGTGTCTAAGCATTTTGAAATTGGCTCAGGCATTTTTAAGAATATTTCCCAAGCCAGTAATTTGTAGTCAACACTTTTAATTTTTTTTTAGCCAGAAATGTGCCAATCTGTGAGGTATGTCCAGATGAGATCGTCCCCATGACGTTCATCATTTACTGTGACCAGAGTCTTGCATTAAATGGCCAACAAACTTCTAACAGACTTGCAGACATAGTGAAAACTCAACAATCTTTAGCAGAACACTTTTGCCTTTGAATCGTTTGACATATTATACTTAAGACTTTTGAACACTTTTCAAGATAAATGAAATGTCTAGAAACAATAATTTAAAAGTCTCTTGATTGACCCTATTTAATGTTCTAGACATGTACCTACACCGATACACCCACACGTATATATACTTCCATCTGTGTTTACTTATATATACACATGCACACTCTAGAAATGTTCTGTTTGTGTGTGAAAGCGGTACTCTAATTAATGTAACTTTAAAAAGCAAATTAATGTAAATTTAAAAACCCTGGAATTTGATTCATTTGCTCTGTTTTAGACTCCATTTCTCTCAAAATCATAGGTCTTTATTGTTATTTTAACAGACAACATCCAGAATATCTAAATATGACAGAAGCAAGAGATTTTCATGAATCATGTATTATAAGCAAATGTGAATTTGGGGCTGCCATAATAACTTCATTAACTACATTTTAATGGAAATTACTATTTTCTATAGCTGTATGAATGTTCAAGAGACAAACTTTATCACTATTCGAAAAGGAGTTCCAACAGATGACAAAAATGATCCCAAGTAAAATAAAGATGGGGCCAGCCTGTCATCGTAAAAATAATTATGTACTTTCTCATGGTCATAATAGAGATTCACATGTGGCTTTAAAATGCACTTGTTTACAGAGGTGGCAAAAGGTAAAAACTCTGTAAAGGTTTATATTAATTTGTATTATAGACTAATTTTGAAGATTCAAATGAGAGTAATATTCTAGTTCTCAGTAATAGATAGAAATTCAAAGACTCATAACGGGTTACATAAGCTGAATTCAGATAAGTAGCAAATGAAAAAAAGGTGCAAAAAGTTAACTTGTTCCTTCTCAAAAAACCCTATAGTTCTGTTGGTGTTGCATTGCAAAATACACAATGGTACAGAAATATACATCAGAACTCAAAGTTTGAAAACTGTTTTTTTAAGTCTGCTTTTTTTTTTTTTTTTTAAATGAAAACTTTAGAAATTGTTTGGAGGACCACAATTAACTACTTTTGAGAAAAGAGTAAAGCAGAAAGTGTCTTAAATCTGTAATACATGAACAAAGGAAGCTAAGAGTAGTAAAGAAATAACATTTCTAGGTCATTATTTTATAAATTAAAAAAAAAACAAACCTATAAATAAAACTAAAGCCTTCTTTGAAACTGTTGGCTAGCAGTAGGGATTTTTGACCAAGAGATAAGCATGCTGCAGCCTTTATGAACTACTGCTTCTCCTAATAGGATCAACAGGGTCAAATTCTTCCTACGTTTAATCATAAAAGCAGCTGAACATTGTTCCTCTCTTTTGGAGTATTCCAGAAATTAAGATGGGGCAAAGGGTGAAAATTGTCAGCTCTCATCTTTAAGAAGGAAACAAGCGGTGGAGTTGTTGTGATTGACCTGTCATGGATCTGGCAGCTGCCAGTTCACACAGGTGGCCTATTGCCACATTCCCTGTGGGCAAATTAGGAGTAACAAAGGTAATTAATGGCCATATTACAGCATTACTTGTGGACCCTTCCACACATCAATTTCATTATCAACTATTTCTAGTTGGAACAACCCTTCTGTACATACAGCAGCTTCAGACCCAGAAACATACTACTGGTGAGTTTCATCATTATTTTAAATTGAAATTTTGATTAATTATTTTAATTGGAGTTTAGTTTATTTTTAAACACATAATGTAGATACTTGTTCTGCCTTAGAAAAGGTGTGTTTCCTAATTGTAAAGAGGTAAGAATGTGAAGATGACTTCTCAGCTGCTGTTCATTTATTAAGGATGGTAGATCACTTTATACTGTACCTCTTTAGTCACTAGAAAATGCAATGAAAAAGGTAATCTATGTTAACACTTGAAAGAGTCTGACTACTCTTTCCTTTGTTTCATCTCTGCCATTTGATTGCACAAGTATTACTGTTTCAGAAGTGACTTTATGGTGAGAAGGGGAAAAAGGAGCTTCACAAAAGAATAAACTTGCACAAAGTTGTTCACCCACCAGTCCTTCAAACTGTTCCTCATTCTTTTTACTGTTTCCCACTTGTTATTGCATCCATAATGCTTTTCAAATTCTCATGCAGGGCATCTGATGCACTTCACAGTTACAATTACTGCCAAGGGAAAACTGAAGTCACTGTATCAAGGTATCGAACAGCGGGAGGTGGAGGGCTGGAGTCTTTGTTCAGCTTTAGCCATTCTTTCCTAGTTCAATTTCTGACATTATGTTACAATGCTGTACGTATTTTATTCACTGGCAAATGCAGCATTTCAGGCAGATTACAGACAGAGCAGTTTAGTCACATTGCATCTCTCTGTGTGGTCAGACAATCATTAGCACTTAGTTCCTGCTCTAACAAAAGTTCTCATAACACACTCTGAAATGGGGCTTCTTTTTGTCATAGGAAAGGATGCAGTAAACAAAACCCCAAACCACCCAAATACAATACACACAAGAAATTATGAGAATTGTTTCCGCATTCTGTTAACAAAATATAAAGTACTGTTTCTGAAGTAAAGCTATGTGAAAATAGCATCTCGTATTTCTGAAATGAGTGGTTTGATTAATCTGTTTTTACTGATATGGACTAAAATGGAGAGGAGGAAGTAGTTCTGAGGGAAAGTAAGGCTACAGCAGGCAGCATAGCTTGGTTTTCTTAAGTCTCTCACAACTTTTAGCCACATCAGCGGGGATTGCAGTGACTCTTTACATACACTGCAGTGGTGCAAAGTTTGTGATTCCTGGGTTGGAGGTCAGTGGACATCAAAAACAAAGGCACAGTACCCACAATACAGTAGCTAGTATATCAGCTGATATCTCAAGCAAAGATTTTTTGAGACACAATACACAAAAATAAGATAGCAGGTTTTCAAGTGAAATTAAGCTTCACCTCATAACTATGCAATGGATTATTAAAAACTGTTTATATATTAAAATGTAATTTATGAACTATTTAATACATGCCCTCTTTTATGCCATCTTTTTACATCCTCTCTTTTGTCTTTTTAAGAAATTTCTTCTCAGTACATATAGCTGAACTACATTTTAAGATCCTTTTCAATTTTTCATTTTAATGTTATTGTTCTTTTGAGTCTGGTTCCTCAGGCTGCTTATTTGTTCTAAGTTCGCTTTATTTATTTTTTTTTTTCCTTGGTCATGCCCACTTACTCCTTTTCTGCCTTGGATGATATATCTATTAACCTGTTGACACTTACTCCTTTTCTGCTTTTACTCATTCTTTTCCTTTGTTCTATGAAATCTTTCATGCTACCAACCTTCCGGCCCTTTCTGCATAAGAAGAAGACCAATCTAGTGAAAGTCCCACTAAACTGTGGTTATGTACAAAAGAGCAAAGTTCACTTTGTAGTTCACTATTCTTTTGGCTTTCTAGGTAGATTTTTTTCTAATCAAAATATAAGAGATGTATCTCAACCATATTTAGTCCTGTCCCTTACATACAAAGTAGTCAGAAGCGATGTTGTCCAGCTGATGCGGTAATGAGATGCCTCCTCAAACTTTTTAGGCTTAGGTAGTGCCAGGTAGCTCCTAGTTCATCATTTGTCCAGTTCTTTACCGAAGCACATAATACTATCCAGAGAGAACAACCTGCTCTCAAAGACAAAAGTAGTTTAAAACCTCCCAAAATTTCTGTAGCTCACTTTAAATTTCACTCACATTTTCAGCAGGGACATCTCCACAGTACGCCTGCATAATCCTTAGAGTGATGTTGTTTGAGCAAACTACATGTCCATTCATCTTCTTTAGTCTTCTAGATGTACAAAATTCCTAATTTTGCCTTCCAGAGGTTTTCCAGAGCTCACCCAAATTTTTCACTTGTAAAAGTAACCCTCTTCTAAAGTCTTCTCTCTGTAAATTAATTTGACGAACAGCAGATTGTCATTGTGCTTGAAAAGAGGAAGCAAGCATAAGAGCTTCTCCTTTAGGGAGATAAAGTCCTTCCTGCCTCTCCACTTACCCCAGCTGGTCTTCTATTTCTGAAAATGAAACAGACTTTCTGCACATACACAGACAAAACTCCTCTGTAAAAGTCAGAACTTTTCAATAATTGCATATTTTGACAGAATTTGACTTTAAAAAAAAATAGAAATGAAGTTGTCTCATAATGTAAAAAACATCCTGTTTCAGCATTTTCAGATAGTTTTATTTCCAAACTACTTTTTGAATACTTTATACTGGAAGGCCAAAGCCTAAACCTTCTTATTTTTTTTTTTCCTAAAATCAGAAGCTGAATTGTTCTGAAATACTACTTTTATAAGAAATGTCAGAATCAAAATGCAGTTTGAAGTTACAGATTTCCTTTTTGTAGAAAAAAAAAAATGACATAGTTCTGAATGATATTTAGATCACTGTCATTTTTTTATCCAACATTCATGGTTGAATCTCGAAGCACACATTACTAACAACATATTCTGCTCATTTTCTTCTCCCAAGATGGAGAATACTGCTTAAAATGAAGGTTACAGAACAAGTTATCAGTAAAACTAAAATTTTCCAGTAGATGCAGATATATTCTTCTGACTGGCAGAAGCTGTTGTAATTCGTGTCAGCCAAAGCAGCCAAATAGGAACAAGAGTTGCATGCTGAGCAGCATTACTTCACACAAAAAGGTAGCAAAAATGTGTGCCTCTCTCATCTAGTGGAAGGCCTCTTTTGCACTGCAACAACCCCCTTCAAGCTATTTACTTCAGTTTTGCAGTGGACTCTGGTACCATGCTGGGAGACCTAATTATAACAGAGGGACTCTTTCAAACACTAAATAGCACAAAGGAATAGAAAGAATTTTAAACATAATTCATAAAAGCATTCTCATTTCAAATGTTGTGGGGTTTTTTTTCAAATTTATGTCTCACTCTTCATGAGTTCTAGTAATCTGTGTTAGTGACAATTCTGGCACTTCCTAGATATGAAGTGATGCTCTCTCTGACTCTAATAGTTTTCCTTTTTGGGTTCTACATTTTTACATGCACTGGCATGAATATTTATGCACACACAAACACACACAGAAGCACTACTTACACAGATTTAGTATAGATTTGTCTCATCTCAGGTTACCTTCAAAATTTACTTTCTGCATTTTGCTGCCACTACATTCAGACCCCATATATCAGACAACAGATATGTTATCAAATTGCTTAAGCTTCCAGACTGAAGAAAAAGAAAAAGAAAAAGAAAAAGAAAAAGAAAAAGAAAAAGAAAAAGAAAAGGAAAAAGAAAATAAAAAAATAGAAAGATAAAGGAAAATGAAAAGGAAAAGAAAAAGAAGACATACCTCTTGAGAACTCTGAGGTTTAGTTACCATACTAAGATGGACTAGACTTCCTGCTTTGGATTGGGTTGAAGTGGATTTTGCTTTGCAGGAGTGATGTTATCACTGCTTAGACTGTTATTGTAGTTATTCTCACATTTTCTCTGTCATCCTTCACACCAATTTGCTCTGTGGCACATTTGATCATGGCTGGCTGACAGAAGCCCATCCAACTGCTCTCTCACTCCTCCTCCTCAACAAAACTGGGAAAGAAAAACCAATGGAAAAGCTCATGGTTTGAAATAGAGAGTGAGTGATTACCTATCAATTACCATAGGCATGAAAACAGACTTCATTTGAGAAATTAATTTAATTTATTGCACATTAAAAATAGGGTTGGATGGTGAGAAACAAGGATAAACACTGAAATAGCTTTCCTCCCCCCCAGTTCTTCCCAGGCTCCCTTCCTTCACTCCTGCTGTATTCACCCAGACTGCCTAGTCATACTTTAAATCAAGCTGATTTCTGCTGACAAATGTGGTAAGAGGCTGTTTATGAAGTAATCTAGACTCTAAATAAACAATTAAATAAATACGTCATGCTGTGGGTACCATTCACGTGGGGTAAAAATAAGGCATACTTTTCTTTGATTAAAAAGTTCCCAACTCATTTTGCCTCTTCACCGATTATTACATAATTAACGTTGAGTTCCATTATTTCATTGCCTTTATTTCACTGTCATTTCTGACCCAAAAAGCTAAGAGAAGTTTCTTACCTTGTGAAAGAAAGTTGCACAAGTACTGTCTATCATTTGTGAGCATCCTTCGCTATGACACAGCAGACTGTCCGCAGAGAAGAGAGTTAACTGCCTGCTGACAGAATTTTTTGAGGATATACTCTTGTTAATAATTTTTCCCAGTTGTACTATTAGTTTAACAGAAGAAGGAGCTTTGTAATACTGTCTTTTCATCATATGAAAAGTTTCTGCAGGGTTACATCTTCTGTACTCTCCTCAGCAACCATAATTATATGGCACTTGAGCCGCAGGAAACAAAGACAGAGATTCCAACGAGACAAACACAGAAGTCTCCCAAAGGCTGTCCTAAGCTCTGTAATAACTGTCTTAAAAAAAAAAAAAAAAGAAAAATAAGAAAGCTCAAAACAAATTCATCTTTTTTTCTTTTCATCAAACAGTGAACTAGGGAAAAAAAGAAAGAACATTGATGTGTATTCAGTTACTAACCATACTCCAACTTTTGTGTCAGTCCCATGACAGTGCACAGAGCAGAAGGACATCTAAATTCCTCTTGATTTTTAACTTCTAGATGCTACAATGTCACACAGTATAAGCATATGATTCTACTGATTATCTTTATGGTTTTTTATAGGCTAGCAGGGGATATTGACTCTTCTTTCCCTATTCGTCTTGAGGAGTAGGGGGTTTAAGTTACTTGCTTTTCTGAAAGCAGATAGGACTAATGGAACTATATCATTATCAAAGAATTGTCCTTATTTTTTGTCCAGATGAGCAGTTCTGCTGGACACTGTTAGTGATAAAAATGTCCTTAAATATTCACTTCTTTGGGATAATCTTTACAGCTCAGCTTGGCACACAGATGACCTCTAACTGTTTAACCAGGCAAAAAGTAATCTGGATAGGTGATGGAAAAAATTCTCTTCAGAGTTTGATGATTTGTGACAAAGCATTTTTACAACATTTTTCTGCTGGTTTGTTGCAGACAAAGAAGTATTCCTCCTCTCTTTGCATGCTCTTCAGATAACCTGAAATATTGGAAATTGTTGTGTAGGTAAAACTATTAGTTGTAAAGCTGTATTACATACTATGAAAAAAATGGTTGTGTCTAACAAGACCCAATAATAATGTGCTCTCACAAATCTATTTTGATTACTCTGGATTTCTACTTTTCCTGGTCCCTGGAATATGCTGAAAAGTGACAGTAGAAATAATTCACTTCAATGCCATTAATCACAGGTAAATGAGGGTCTTCTAAATTTGTAGTCAAGACAGACATTTGACTGCAAGATATCTGGGTGAGCTTCAACCTAGAGAGACTGAAGGTGTAGAATAAGAGTAATAGGGAATAGTATCAATTAAGTGGACAGTGCTCACTAGACCTTTTTCTTTCAAAGAAAGTGAGATACAAAAAAAAACCAAACCAGCCAAAAAAGCCAAAAGTAGGGTAAAGAGCTTCTCAGTCAGCCTTCTTGCCCTGGCAAGGAGTTAAGCACCTTTACACCTCTAGCTATTGGACTGCCTACATTTATCTAGACATTTGTCAGCTCTAGATTGTGTTAGCAAAATGCATTCTGACATCTTGAAAAGTGTTAAGAAATAAGAGCTTGTGAAGGACAGCTTTGTGCTTTTCTATTTTATAAGAAAGACTTTACAGAAGCTTTCTGTAAAAAAACCTTTCTTTTTATTTGTTTCTAGCCCATAAACTACACCAAATGTATTGGCTCACAGTGCTCATAATCCCATATAATCTATATTGTGTACTTTATGATCACAGGACAAGGGTAAACTATTGTCACACAAAATAAATGGATGCTGAAAAATTGTCAGTAGCATTTAATGTCTTTTATTTACCAAACAGGTAGATAACTTTGACCAAGAGAGAAAAGACAAACAAATAAACAAACAAAACCAAACAAAGATAATTTCTTATTGAAAAATCAATATATTTTTAAGAGAATCTCAAAAATCAGTTCATGATGAGACAAATTTTTATATTTATTCAGAATTCAGATATTTGGAGTTTGACATCTAAGCAGAAAATTAGTATGGGGAAATTTGCTGTAGATTTATTTATTGATTAGGCCAAACCCTTAAGTGAACAGTTTGAGCTGAGGTCATGTTATTACTAGCAAACAATCTTCAAATCTATTTGATCACTAAAAAACCTAATGCTGTGTTGGGTTTCAAAGATGTGTCGGTCCCTGTGCATTTATCATGTTAAACTGAAGCATGAATCTTAAATGATAATGATTTTAAGTCTAGTTACGAGGAAGATGAGATTTTATTTTACTTTCTCTTGGGTAGGATAACTCTGGATTTGTCCACTGGATGCTGTTCAATTTCTCACTGAATTCAATATTGCAACATCTGTATGTGGTTTAGAAGAAGTAGATGCCTTCCTAAAATCTGCTGATTCTTTGCTTGGTACCCATTTAGGTACATCTGTTATTCAGGTGACAGCCACAGACGCTGATGATGCCAACTACGGGAACAGTGCCAAAGTGGTGTACAGCATCCTCCAGGGACAGCCGTATTTCTCAGTGGATCCAGAGACAGGTTAGCAATCCATTCAGTCTCACTTTTTGCAGTAGCAGAGACAGGACAAAGGATCAAACTGCTTTTCACTTCCATTTCAGTTCTGGAACAGACATATGACTTGACACAAAGCTGATACCGTTTCATTGAATGAAAACTGGAACCAAAAATAAAAGTATGCTTTTCCTGTTAAAACAATATTACTGCAGAAGAATTGTTTTACTTGGTATGAGTAAGATTTCCAGAAGATGATTGTTAGCTGTAAAGGTCAACAGTTTAAAAAAGGTGTAAAATATTGTAAAGAGTCTAAAGAATGATCAAAATTAGCCACAAACCTATTTTACACCAGTTTGTGGAAATTTCATCTCTTTACCTTTAAGAAATGTAACTAGGAGCTGGACATTTTCATATTATAAGGTAAAAAAAAAAAAAAAAAAACTCACAGGTAGTTAAAAATTTCTAAAATTTTGGAATAGATTCCTGACCACTGACAATTTTTAAATTAAGTTGCTTTTTGAAGCTGCATTCTGATTTCAAGAGTTATGAGAACTGAAGCAAGAATCATTAATGCGTTCAAGCTGTAAAGCACGAATTAAAGCCTTTTTCACTGTTATGCAAGAAATTGGATAAGAGACAAACACAAATTTTAAAAAATAGTGTGAATTTTGGATATTTATAATCCAAAATTAGGGTTCAGAAAAGAAAGATGCAACCACAAACTTCCCCCTTCCAGATACCTGATCCTAAGTCACTCAAGACTCAGCACGCATTGCATTAGCTTTTCTTGCATGTTACCAAAATTATTCTGATTTGTGAATTGAGAATTTAAGTGCAACTCCGCCCAGAATCGCTGAAGTTCCTAATCCATTGAAAGTGCTCAGATGATGGCTTTTTTTGAAACAATTTGGTTTTTCTAAATACAGGAAAGGCGTAGTATGCAAAAGATAACAAATCAAAAGGCTGCAGTTTTAAAAGGGAGCATAAGGATTTTGCCTTGGATAAAAGTGTTTGATTTTTTCCCCCTTTTTTCAATCCGTCTCTTTTTTTTTCTCTTTTTTTGAGCCCCCTACTTAAACATCTTTATCAGGCCTAAACAGGGAATCAGGACCAGTACCCCATGGAAAATAACTGGTGGCAGCAGGTGTTTAGGCAGGCAGACAGTTTGGGAAAGACCTGGACTCTCATCTTTGGTTCAGGGATTATTTTTCATTTTAATCCAATTTGCTGTTTCATGTTACATGTATTAACAAGCCTAGGTATGGTAATCAGAACCTGGTAATCCTGGATCAGACATAAATGTCACAACCACTCAGATGCAAAGGCTTTTTTCTCTATTTCACTCACTTGCTAGAAGAAGAAATTTTCCAGGGTTGCCTTTTCTTTTTGCATAATATCAAACTGAGCCTATAATGAGAGCCTTCTGAGAAAGAAAGGGTAGGGGTGTGAATCCTCCAAGCAGAAAAGAACACAATGGTTAAACTTTCTTATTTCACAAGAGGCAGCTCTTACCACTCCAGCTTTGAAAAGCCACCACCCTTCTAAATAAAAATAAAAGGCTCTGCTTGATTTTCTAAAAGAAAACCTGTGCATGCCCACTTTAAAGAAAAGTGGCGTACAGCACCACTTTTGGTTTTCTCACCTGATACCCCTATTCTTTTTGTGTACCATAAAAGTGTCTGAGACATTTAAATAATGGTTATGAAATTTTTGAAATTGGATATCCCAAAAAAGACTTTTCAAAACTAATTTTAGAGTCTTGTCTCATTCTTTTATTAGCTATAGCCCCAGCTGACTTACTGTGTCCATCACTGAGCATTACAATCAATGATCTATTACAGCCCAGAATAATGAATCCTGGGCTTTTTAGAGTTCAGCCTTGTGCTATAATATCAAAATGTCACTAGGGCTGGAGGTTACACAATATATAAAAACAATAACTGGGGATAGAAGCTGAAAAATGTCATTAATTATTGATTTTTTTTTCATTAACAGAATAATCAAATTGATTTAGCACAACAAAAACAATGAATGATGCGTCTGTTACATATTTTTTGTCTTTTTTCTTAAAATCACATTAAAGCAGCCATAGATTGAAAGGGTTATTGCAGTATACCTTGTTGTGATTGCTATGGATTATCATCTGCACAGTATATCTGACATGAATCCATTTAAGACCTCTGAGATAAGTGGATGGTCCTTCTCCTTCACCGCTCTGCCTCTCTTTTTTTTTTATTCCTTCAAGGCATAATCAAGACTGCTTTACCGGACATGAGCAGAGAAAACAGGGAGCAGTACCAAGTGGTCATCCAGGCAAAGGACATGGGAGGCCAGATGGGAGGATTATCAGGGACCACCACCGTGAACATCACACTGACCGATGTCAACGACAATCCACCTCGCTTCCCCCAGAGTACGGAGCATCTCATAGTTCGGTTTTCCAAAGAACCTCTCAAAAATCAGCTGCTTTGCTTTGGCCATCAGGAAGATTCTTTTTTACCACTCTTTTTGTAGTACTTACCGACTGCTGTGTCTGTTTATGGTGCAGCATTATTAGGGAAAACAGGAATGTATGCCTACATTTTTTAATATCAGATTATTTGTTGGAATGATAAACCTGTTTCTCATTCTTACTCTGCTTACAGAAATATAAACTGTAACAGTAATTTAGGCCAACTGCAGGGACTTTAGAGGAATTTAACTACAAAATACAAAGATCTGTTCTTGGAAACAATTTTAGTTCCACATATTTAGGCAAGCAAATATGTCACTGGTTTTCTAATATTCTGCCTTGAACAGGCAGAGCTGATCGGGCGGAATGTTCTGCTGGCAGTCTAAGCATTTGCTTTAGGTACTTGTAATCTGCATTCAGTTCTTGAATGGTTTTGATAATCTAGGCCAGTCTGACACAATAAAGTTGTGTTTTTAAAAATATCTCTGTGGAAGAAAAAAAATGGCAAATAGCAGAAACCTGCAAAATACAGAAAGCTTCGGAGTAGCACACTACAGATCTTTTTATCCCTGGCCAGTATTTAAATCCAGTCTCACGTTGTTACAGTCAGTGTCTGAAAACTGTTTGATAGGCTGCAGACAGGAGAAATTTACTGCCTCGGTTCAGTGCCTGCCAGAAAAGTGTCCACATAATAAAATTTGAATTGCTTGTTCACACTGATGAGGGACCTGGCTCTCTTTACAGATCCACTAAGGACTGAACAAAGAGAGCTGATTTAGAAAATGCTCTCCCGGACTTGAAAAGCACTTCAGTACCATGGCAATAAGTACACCCAGAACAGCACAAACTGTTCAACCTCGTGTGGATTAAAAAAAAAAAAAAAAAAAAAAAAAAAATAGGCAAACTCTGACAGTATGGAAGAATGCATCCTTGGAATTATAAATTACTGTTTTGATCTCCATCCATGATAACACATTACCTTAAAAGAAGAGAGGGGAGGAGAAGTACTGCAACCCTCATAAAGAAAAGATAATTTGAATTCACATTGAGAGTTTGCTTGATGAGAATCACCTTCACACGGCAAAATCAAACAGTAATTTTTAACCAAACTTCTTGTTTGACTTCATGAGGAGATACTTTTTAAACATGTATAGAATGATGTCGCCTAGAATATTTTGGCAAATAGGAATTCTTGAACCTAAATTATAATGTAGCACATTGCATTTTAATTCTCACTGTTGAATAAAATAAAATAAAATAAAGAATGAAGAACATAGAGAACTGCAAAATAATTTAAGGTTTCCAGTCTCCTTAGCCCGTGCTCCTTATGATGCTCTTCTTTCAAAATTAACTGAAGCCTTATGTCTATGAAAGTTTTTCTGATTATTTCAGTAAGCTTTGGGATGGTACTTTTTAGAAAAATTTACACAATTTCATTCCTCATTCAATATTCTCTGTAGTGTTCTACTTTGAGCTTTGCTGAAACACATTTCATGGCCTACAGAAGGCCTGCTATGGGATCTTCCAGAGTTGCAATTTCAATTTCACTGGTGACCCTTTCCACTCATTTTCTTTCTCTTCAGCAGGGTGGTTCTTAACACTTTCTAGGAAATCAAAGATAGAGAAATATCTGGCAGATTTGATTTCTTTTTAGGTAGTTATGAAGAGGGGCACACCTTCAAAAAATTATCTGTTCTGGAAGTTTGCTTTTCACAAAAATAATTTGTGATTTTTGAAAAAAATTTCCATTTTCTCTTATGTGAGGTAACAACAAGTAAAAATGTTGCCCAAAGTAGAGGGTGAATGGCAGTTGCAAACACCACCAGTTAATATAGAGGTATTTAAGACCCAAACATTATTTTTCAGAGGTACAAGAGAAAGTAAAATAGCACTGTGAAGTACTGGTTGTTCAAACTGCGTTGAGAAGTGTTTTCTGCTTTGTTTTGTTTCCTGAAAGGAGTCATGGAAAATTAGAAGACATAGGCCTAAATGGAATTTAAATGGAACTATAATGAAAACCTTACACATTTTGAATTCTATTGTACTCTAAACCAAAAAGACATCTTACATGCCGAAAATGTGTAGCATTCACACAGCACCACCAAAATAGGAACCCTTTCAAACGGAAAAGCACTACAGGGAGGTATTTATCTGGAAGGAGTAATAAGTACCATGATTGAATCTGTTCTTATGGTATTTCTGGCTCAGCTGCCAAATGCTTGAATTTGTCAAGGGTTCAAGGCTTCAAACTCATGCTTTAGCTGCCAAGAATCCTACCTTTCATCCCATTTGCAGGCTGGTTTAAGGGAACAATATGCATTTTAGCCTGTGTGGATTGTAGTCAAACAGGCTACTGCTGAGTTTTCACTCACAACCTTGAACTCACAACAGCAATCACAATTTAGCATCAAACATTAGCTTCCATTTTGCTACACATCTGTATAAATATAGGGTATTTTCAGTGACTCTTTTTTACTTAGTCTTTACAACTGTGGACAGAAACTCATTCTGCACTCAGAAGTTTGATATATTCCTTGTATTAAATGGAATATTCAGGACCCCGTAGGGGTCTTAAATGGCAAAGGACATGTAAACATAGGGAGTAGGGTTGCTGCAAGAAAGAGAGTTGACTGTACTTCACTACAAGTTAATGAACCCTATACATATTCTTATTGGATTCTTTGAGTAAGGGTTGTACGTTTTATTAGGGGTTAATTTTGTCAGATTCTTAAGGTATTTTTCCAATGCTACTACTTCGCTCAGTAAAGTAATATGAATTTACATGAAAAAACAGATCAAAAGAAACATCAGATTCTGGCATGTTATGTGCAAAATCTGAACCCATCAGATTTTTTTTTTTTTTTTACATTTTCTTGGTAACAAATAACAGAAAATACAGATTTAGAATTTTTTTTGTCTTGCTAATGATGAAACATCTTCAATGTCTGCTTCTTACTGGCCAAAAATAGCAACTGATTAATACCTTTTCTGCTACGGTATGTCTTTATAATTAGATTTTTTATTACAAATGTTGTCAGAAAATACATATAAATTCACTTTTCATACACACAAGTAAGAATAAAATGTCTGTTTAATCAGATTTCATTCTAGAAGGATCTGATTATAAAAACAGCAACAGCAATTAACATGAACATGTATCCAAATGCTCTCTACCATGACTCTTTAGTATGTATTATCACTAACAGATGAATTAATTATTTTCCAACAGAACACTTACTTGAAGATATTTCAAAATAATGAAAAGAAAAGAAAAGAAAAGAAAAGAAAAGAAAAGAAAAGAAAAGAAAAGAAAAGAAAAGAAAAGAAAAGAAAAGAAAAGAAAAGAAAAATAATAAAATTATATTTTAGTCTCTTTCTAAAATCCTCACTGATTTCTAAAACTCTTGTACCTTGAAAAAACAAAACAAAATTTACTCTTATTTCTAAACATATCTAGGAACATTTCTAGGGAGAAAAAATATATATATAGTGTTAATAATCAGGGTAAGAACTGGTACTTTATTGTTTAGGTCCTTTGTCTCTTAAAACTGAAGAAAAAAAAAAAAGCATAGTATTAAATGGCTTTGAAGAATAACTTGCAATTTTTGTGGCAGTTTGTCAATCAACTCTGAATCCTGTTCTAAAGTTTAGTGTGATGACTAGCAGCATTTTTTTTAAAGTGTTTGGAACTTCAAGTTATGTAAAAAATCTAGATGAAGTTGAAGGTGGTTTTTATTCAGAAAAACAAAGTTTCTGAAAACAATAAATGCTTGATTTTGCTCTTCCAGGCTCCTACCAGTTCAGCTCTCCTGAATCTGCACCACCTGGGACTCCTCTTGGCAGAATTAAAGCCAATGACCCCGACGTGGGAGAAAATGCAGAGATTGAGTATAGCATCTCCAATGGGGATGGATCAGATATGTTTGATATCATCACTGACAAGGACACACAGGAAGGGATTATAACTGTCAAAAAGGTTTATTTTTTCTCCCTCTCTTTTATATGTACTTAGCTCTTCAGGTGTTACAGTTATTTTTCTTTTCCAGGGGAAGGGAGGGTAGATCTCACAAGGGGTCAGGCTGCCAAGGAGCTGTTGTATTAGTTTCGTTCTTCTCTTTCTTCAGCAGGTATCTGTTATTTTCAAGTCTCAAGGGAAATTTACTGGCATGTCACTTCACATAAAGCAATATTTCAGGGGCTGCTGTCTGTTCAATATATAGAGTCTCACACACAGTACTTTCAAATTAGGGCTGTAAAAACCTGGGGGGGTTCAGTTCACAGTGGGGTTTATCAGCTGATTGTTGTAGTAAGACTTACAAGGGTGGGAGGCTTACCTGGAGTTTGATGAATTTACACGTCCAAGGCTAAACTCTCCCTCTCTGATCTGTCCAACAGCCAGTTATCTCCAGTACCTAAAATCTGTCTTGGTTTAAGTCCAGTCTTGGTGATACTTCATTTGTTACATATGATGTCAATGAAAGTTCAAGTAGCAAAGACATTCATAGAAATTTGTTTTAAAATACCATCTCTGACAGATTTATTGGTTGCTTTTCAGAATTCAGCATGTTAAACTCTGAACACTCTTTTTGATTCTAGTGTTATTAAATGTATCTGCCACATTAATTGATACCTGCACACAAATAAAATATAGATGTATAAACATATTTGGAAACATGTATACCTTTTATGTATATGTATGTATGAACGTCTATGTACATATTCATATATGGATATGCATGGTGTAAATGCCACATAGATTGAAAATCAGACTTGACAGATCTTCTTTTCACTGCAGAACATGGAGACCAAAGACAAGTCTGGGTTGCTCCTAGTGCCAAACAGGCAAGGGTAGATGCTAATGGGGGAAGAGTAAAGAAAAGCTAAATAGGACAGAGAGCATTTAAGAACTGGAATAATTGCTCTTTTTACTGACTGTGAGATGAAACAAATAAGACTTTACACAACTCCTTGTTGTGGACTGAGTAAAACTTCCCTGCTTCTTTCTTTCTATTTTTATACAGGTCAAAGCCTCCTGTTTTTTTCAGGAACCTGAACAATTGATAGGCAGAGGGATCATAATTGCCTTGCTATCCTATAATAATCCTTATTTTTTTAATGACTATAATAAGACCTAATACACTCCATCTTCCCCAAGATGGATTAAAATTTAGAACTTTTGCTCCTAAAAATGTTTCACCTTTTGATTCAGAGTTGCAAAACTTACTCACATTTTTTTGTAAAGTGACATAATTTTCTTTATTATTATTATTTGCTCCTCAGCATCTGGATTTTGAAAACAAGGTGTTATATACCCTAAGAGTAGAAGCAACCAACACTCATCCTGATCCTCGTTTTCTTCAGCTGGGGCCATTCAAAGACACGGCTTTGGTCAAAATTTCTGTTGAAGACATTGATGAACCTCCAGTGTTCAGCCGACCCTGGTATTTAATAGAGGTAGATGAAGATGCCAAGGAAGGAAGCATTATTGGGCAGGTTGTAGCCCAAGATCCAGATGTAGCAAAGAATGCAATAAAGTAAGCCGTCACACAACATAAAATTCTTTAGATGTGGGTCAAGTCTCATGCACAGAGAGTGATGAGAGTGCAAGGTATTAAGAGGCTGTTTGGGTAATTAAGCACATGGGCACTGTTGAAAAGTGTTGAACAGGGAAATATCTACACGAGCTTGTGAAGGCAAATATAACTAGCACAATGAGCAGTGCAGACAGTGCTTTTGGAGAACAGTCTATAGGCACCAGGTAAAACGAAAGGAGATGTCAGCATTTAATTGCCATCCTGTTCTAGTAATTTCACCAAACTGTTCATAAAATTATGCTTTTATACCATGTAAAACACTCAAAATGGTGTATTTCTATGCTCCCTGATGCTTGATAACAGTCAGACTTCTGTACATAACACCCATGTTCCACTGCTTGACTATTTAATGATCATAGTATATTGAATAAGAAATGATTGCTAGAAAGTCATAACAATTAGAGGTAAGAGTTCAGCGCTGTGAAATTGCTGTAATTGTTACCAATCTGTTATTATTATCTGCAGTGACAAACACAGCATTTAAATTTGTGTATTTACCATGCAAGTGATTATGAAAACTGATCTCTGCATTTCTGAACAAGCCTTCTATGTCCTGCACCAGTATGCTTTGAGGTAGGAGGTGTGAGAGGAGGAAGAGAATAAAATATTTTTAAGTAAATTTTGTATAAAATCTCAGTTTAACCTGATAATGACTGCCAACTACTAGGCTAATTAAAAAACAGCTGTAAAACAAGCTTTTCCTTACTGGGTAAGAACAAAGCAAAAGCAAGTATCATAAAACAAGATTTGAAGATATTTCATCTAAAAGAACAGCTAATTGAAAGATTTTTCTGTTCCGTTTGGTGGTCCTTGTGACATGTCAAAAATATTATTTTTATAAATTGATACTTCCTTATGTTTTCAATATGTATCCTTTGGTGACAAAATTCTCTAAGAAACAATTAATTTGCAAAAAAATCTTATCTAAAAATATTCACTTTTAGTTGTTATTCCAGAATCCACTTTATGAGCTAAAATATAATTTCAATTATCAGTCTAAAACCTGTCCACATAATAATTTATTCTTCATCCTGCTCACTAATCTTAAAATTGTTTCTAAGTATTTGTAGCACGCAGGCAGCTATGGAAAAGCTTAGGTTAATTGTAAAGAAAACATTCTTGATTAAGCACGGTTAAAATTAGAAAACTTTTAGAGGTGGCTGTGAGCTAAACTGGAGACTGCAACAGGAGATAGTGATGTTCAATTGTACTATATCTTGACAGATATTCCGTAGATCGACACACTGACCTTGACAGAATATTCAACATCTATTCAGGAAATGGATCCTTATTCCTCTCAAAGCCACTTGACCGAGAAGAAACTCCTTGGCACAACATCACTGTCATAGCAACTGAAATCAGTAAGTTGAAGACAAAATTTGTCTCAGAGGAATATTTGAACTGAGAAAAGAATTAAATTCTATGGTATATATGGCTTATCTTGTTTCATTAGTTTTGCCCTTACCCAAGTATTATCAATAGACAAGACATCTTTAGACACACATCTAAAAGTCCAATTTATTATTTTAAGGTATGTTTAACCTAGGTTTTAAAAGACCCTTTGAAACTCTCAGTCTCAACAAAACCACACACAGTATATATCAGACAAGTTAACTGGTTCCCTGAGAATTCAGATCAAATAATTTGGTGCAGGTGTGATGCCCTGGCTCTATCCCAAGCTAAGCCTTTGGGAAAATCCTTGGGGAAAAGGAAAAAAAAAATGTCCATGACATTCAAATTCATTGTCAAAACAACCTCTGTGAACGGGAACAAATTACGCTTTACCTCAAACGATTTAACTTATCTCAGAAAATGGCTTTGTTTGGAGCCAAGACTAGAGGAAATTCTTTGCCTTCCATGTCTGAAGTAAACCCTGGCCTAATCTTTCACCTGGATTTTTACTACTCTGTTAGATACAGATGTCTCTTGCCTAGCTTTTTTCCAAGACAACAGTCATCAAAGGGGGAAACAGACATGGATTTGAAAAACTTTTCTCCCTTCCTTTATTCTCCATACAGATCCCCCCAGAGTCAATGTGCTTAAGAGTCTGGGAGTTGGGTAATACGGAGAGATAAATCATATTCCCATTTTCAGAAAGATTTATATCTTTTATCTTTTCCTCTTCAATGGTTTTCATTGTTTGGTCAAACATGTTCTACATTTTCAATATGTATAGTGTGAGAATCCTCTCTGGCAATACCTTGAGTTTGGAGGTTTGTGAAGAGTGATTGATGATCATATCCTGCATATGTCATTTTACTGTTTGGTTTTTTACAGTTAGGGGAAAAAGGACAAGTTTGGTTCGGGTTTTTTGTGGGTTTGTGTTTGTGTGTGTTTGTGGTGGTTGTGTTGTTGACTGACACTGTTTTACTGCTTTATTGATTTGAAAAGGTAAGTGTTCTTAACAGCACGACCTCACAAGACAACTTTTGCAATGAATCATTTGCTGTACTGATATATAGAATACAACTCCATAATAACTCAGTGACCTGTTTTTAATGCAAATCAATTTAAGCATACTTTATATTGTTTCTAAATATATATATATAATAATAGAAAAACTTGTTTCAATTATAAACATTACTTTTATGTATATGCAATATATGTCAGCAGAAAATGAAATATAATTGTTTTAGTATAATTAAAGAAAATTGAACATTTCTCATATCTTTTGGAAAAAATGTATTGGATTATTTTCATATACATATCTCTTTGTATTGTAATATAAATAATTTTCTTTTTTCAGATAATCCTAAACAAAGTAGCCAGATACCTGTCTTCATACGGATTTTAGACATAAATGATCATGCACCAGAGTTTGCCAACTATTATGAAACATTTGTTTGTGAAAATGCAAAAGCAGGACAGGTAAACCAATACTCATATTACCAAAGAACTTGTAAGGAAATTATCCTGCAGTGCCATCATGAAGACTTCAGCATATTTCAATTTGAACAGCAGCAGACTAAGCCAGCCTCTTGATTCCCTATCTTCTACAGAAAATACAAATTGATCCAAAAAAGGAGATAAAAGATGAAGGATAATATCCTAGTATAGTTACATAGTATATAATAAAAATTGATACTTTAAGGTGGTTTTCTGTTTCTAATATCAGAAAATATTTTTCAGAAATAGTTGTGCATAATGGTACAAAATCCTTTATGCTGTTCAATAATTCCATTGTTTTCTGTATTTTTATCATTGGCTTAGTTAATATAGCCATACCTTCAAGTACACAAAACAGGAAAATATTATGTCTTAGTAAAGAAGACATGAAAACCAAACTTTTTTTAAAATAGAGGGCAATGCAACTGCTTCCATTTTAGGTTAAAACTCAGTTTGGTATTGAGTTGAGTCTGTTCAAAGGTCATGTATATCCCTTTCTAAACTACCTCAGCAGTTCTGTAGAAATCTAAAAAGAAAAAAAATTTGAAGATAAGAAAAAGTGATAATTTGGATTTGAGTAAGTAGATAAACCAAGAGAACTCAGAGCCAGCATATTATAGAAATGTCTTAGCATTGCTGTGATTATAACATCATCTATTTATGCTAATGCCACTCAGTCTTTCAGTTTTAAATCCTGTGAAGAAAGATTTTTAAATTCTGAAAGTATTTACAAATGAACTGGATTTACTAGCAGCTAGGGTCCTTCAAGATTATCTCTCCAAAATGGACCTGAGACCATGTATGAGTCTCTTCTTCAGACTGATCCACTTTTGACTGGAAGAAAAAACTTGAGATCATTATTTTCGCTAGCGCAAACATGAGTGGGTTCCTACTCTAGGAGAGACAAGCCAGGATGAATCCCTAGGATCAGATTAGGTCTGTTTTCATGTCTCACTAGCTTTAGGCTGTCTTCATCCAGCCAAAGCTGGCTGACTTCATGGAAAGTATGAGAAAAGTGTCAGAATGTATAGTATTTTGTTTTTCTTTAGAGCACAGTGACTATGTAAGAGTCAAAGATTTTACAAAGATGGGTGATATGGATGCACGTCAGAAACCATATTCATATTTTACCTGATTTTCTGCCCAGTGTTTTATTTAATTCACAGAGGCTTCACTGAAAGTAGCACGGATGGTACCTGAGATGAGTTTAGCATTTTGGGTACTGCAGAACTCTATGCAATGCAAAAACATGTAATATATCAGTTGCAATTCAAGTGATCTTTTATGAATTGTTTAACAGATAGAAATAGGGGGGGAAAAGGAGAAAAATAGGATATAATAGTTTGTTGGTAGACTGCATTTGATCCTATTTATTTTTCATTCATTACACATATTATCAGAATTCAGGAAAAACGGGTTAGAATGGAAGAGGATACTTTGACTAAAATCACTTGCCTTTGAAGAGGTATTTGACAATTTTTTCATTGTTTTTTAAGAAAGTTTTACTAGTTTTCATGTAAATTATATAAATAGGTAATATAAATATCAAAGGCAGTGATGAATTCAATTAAAACAGTGGAAGGAATTATCATATCAGAAAAATGAAAAAAGAGTGCTTTTCACAACAACTAAAGTTTATGATCACATCATCCTGTCTTAACCAGTGACATAAGTTGTCACTTAAGAATACAGTTCAAGCCTTACAGAAGATGCAAAAATTCTCTAAGCTTTTGGCTATTAAACCAATAAAGTTCTAGTTTATGACTTATAAGCTGCTTTTTTCAGGTTGAATATGTTCAGATAATTCTAGCCATTAAGTTCAAACAGCTGCCATAGAACCTCAATTCTGTCAGTGTAACAATGTCTCATTGTACAAGACAAAACTGAGGTAAATAAATCTTAAAATCTCAGTGTAATGACTGGTAGAAAAGTCAGTCTTGCACTTTAATTGCATAACACAAAGAAAGGTTCCAAAACTTACAAATGACAATCTAATTGAAATTAATATTGGGGAATTTGGTCAACCAGAAAACACAGGTTTTGTCATGTATTTGAAGAAGTTCAACCCAGGCATACCGGCTGTCAGTTTCCTTAACCCAATTTCTATCTAGTCTAGCATACTCGATGAAATATCCATTAATATATGACATTTTGTTTACCTTTCTGGTAAATTCTGTGCTTACCTAGCAACAGATATGACAGAAACCTATTAGATAGGCCTGTTGTTGTTCAGACCTCCCATACATCTAGTTTACCAATGTAATTTCAGCAATTATTTTCCCTCATTGGAAAAACACACAAAAATACTTAAAGGACAGTGTGCATCAAGAGTAGCTACAGAAAAATGAGAGATTCATTCTGTTTTTCTTTTTGTTAACAGTTGGGGTCTTCAAGAGAGGCACCTGAGTTCATATCTGGACATTTACACATAGTTGACTTAGTATTTCAGAAAACAGACTACCTTCAATACATGAGAGTACTTTAATTTTGGGGCTTAAAAACAGCAATGAATATAGAAATACAAATTTGAAGGTTTCGGCAAAGGATGTTAAGTTCCAGAGAGCCTGTACTGCTCATGTCTAGCAGTCCATGTATAATATAAGAAAGACAGACTAGTGTTCATTTAGTACTACTCCAACCTATTTTACAGATCACCTAAAACAGCTTTTTTATTAGAATAGTTTTTGCTTCTTGACACATCACAGTACTGCTTCTACATCTGGTACCATAGCAAAAGAGTGAGACTGAGAACATAAATACATTTAGTTAATTTTTAAAAATTTTTTTAACCGGGTCCAGTTATTAGTCACACTGCTCCGTAAGTCTCAGGTGCATCAGGAAGCAGTCAGAATGATCAAATATTGTTCTCTGCCACCAAGCAACGTTACTCATTTTCAGTGTCAACAGATATTAGAGGCTTCACTCATCGTGTTTTTCAGATAGCCTTAGAAGGGTCAGAGGAAAGAAAATCCTACAGTCTCTCCTCCTCTTTTGTCTCCAAACAACGATGGTATGACTGGGGAGAAACCTTATGACTAAATGTTAATAAAAATCTTTGTTCATTAGGCTGAAACACACTTGTCACCATGAGATTCTCATTCCACTGGCTAGGACACAGGCTAAAGAACAGTGGGAAGCAGCCTTCCTCTCGTGCAATTTAGGAATCCCTAATCCTGAAACCCCAGGGACTGTAGTGGGGAAGGCTTTGGTAGAAGTTCTCTCATGCCCTTGTCACGGGAATTAATTAGGTCTTTTCAGCTGGATTAGAGGATGACTACTCTCCATGGAAACGAGGAAGATATACTTGAGAAGGAGACTGATTTAACTGAACTATTTGTTGGTAAAACTTTAGCTCCATAGTTTATTGCATACTTTATTGTTGGCAAAAAATTATCTAATTCCAACACCCATCAAGAAAACAACCTGCGTCACTTTTTTTCCCCCTCTGGTGCTATATTCATTGCTGCCATTCATGGGCTTTCAGACATCAGAATGTAGAAAGTTTGTTTCCTCCCCCAGAGACCTAGATGATTTTTCTTTTCATTACTTTCCATATCCTCCCTTGCTTTTTAAAACAGAGCAGAGAGGGATCACGTTTTCTCAAGTGTGCATAGCTAATTATCAGTCGTAACCTTATACACGTTGTAGCTGCTTCACTAGGTAGACACCTTTTGGCTTATTTTAGTGAGGGACCCATGCTAACAGTCTGTCTTTTTAAGTAAGAATTGAAGTGAGAGTTTTCCAACTTTTGATAAGCATTCAGTCCTGCTTAAAACTGCCAACACATTTGTGGAACAGAGCCAAGATCTGGAAACCAAAATGCTTTGCATTACTGAACATGAAGTTTTGTTAAGTGGCAGGCATCTATTCAGGCTTGCACATGCGTGATGGAGGCTGTTTTCTGCAGCTAGCACCTTTCAGGTGTATAGCCTGGAATTGTGTCTGTGCAGGTGTGATCACTCAAGCCATGTAATGACAAGATGGACATCCCCTGACAGCTGGATTGATTTTGAAACACTCCTACGGGCCATATCATCTCACCTTTTACATAATCTTCGTCCCACATATTTACACTGTGCTGTTAGTAATACATTCAAGATTAGTTAGTGATTGACCCTACCACATCATACAGGCAGGAAAAGGAGCAAGCGGAAGAAAGGACAGGAGAAACAAAGGTGTCCTTCCACAATTTCCACATAACATTTGCATACTTTATTCTCACAGTTGTCAAAAATAGTTTATCCCACAGTATTTTTTTCCCCATAGTTTATTGCAGAGAAAGTGCTGAGATCTTTCCAGATTCCTAGAGGAACACTTGCAGTGCCAAACAAGTTCAATAACTTTCAAGAAAGCCAGTGCTTCGAGATCCAAAATTTGTTCTGTTCTCTCCCATATCACTTCTAAAAAATGTGTTAGACAAAAACAAACACTAACATTTCCCTTTCTCAAGTGATTGGTGATACTTTGTTAGTCTAATCTCAGAAGCAGCTGAAAGGAGTTAAGTGACTTTTGAGACATTTCTCTCTTGTACAAGAACCAGGTGTAACTAAGAGTGTGATATAACAAGAATGAAAGCCGAAATGGTTCAGGTGGATTGAAGGCCTGCTCACCTTTCTGTTGCATACAGAAACAACAAACTTCAGGAGTTGTTACTGTATCCTGTATCTCTACCTTAACAATATCTGTCTCCAGTGGTCTTTGTGACTCGAAGCACAATTTTTATGCTATATGATAATCATGTTATATTAAAACTTCAGAAAGGCAATCCACAGCATTGACCATCTTTAGATTTCTGTGAAAGTGACATTAGTTTTCACCACTTATAATGAATTTTGAAAGAAGGAATTTTGGAAAAGAAAAAAGTTTAGAAATAAAATAACAACCATCAGTATGTTACTGTTTCGAAAAGAACTAGAGGCAGAATTCTTTGCAAACGTACTATTTGTCTCAGGTTTTATTAGTAGAAATGTTTAACCTGAAAATATATCAGATCTGTCCACTCATGGACCCCATCTTCTCCATCTTTTTCCAAGGAACTTTTCGAAGCATGTGGCTGTAGTTTTTAAAGAGTACACCCTGAAGCCAAGATGCAACAGCCATTTCTTTGCATGACATGCCAAGCAGCACACACTGAAAAGCCCATCTCAAAAGTGGCCAGCTGGTGACTACCTCTGTGCTGGTAAAGCTTAACATTTGCTTTAATGGTTCCTATATTTCTTTTAAAGGCATTCCCAAGGCTGAGCCTACTACCAAAGCCTTCTACTTGTGCAGCTCTCTGTGTATACAAATGCAGCCTAGGAACACTAACATCATGCTCTGAAGTGCACAGGGACCCTTCCTATTTCAGAATTCCCCCACCTAGCTTTTAGTCTGTCTTTAAAATAACTTGAAGAGCAGCCTTTGCCTAAGGAGGTATGAGATACATATAAGGAATCTGTTTCTAGGCAGTCCACTAACCCACAACCACTTTTTCAGACACAACTATGAATAACTATAAAATAGCCTGAACATAAACTACAATCATAGTTTTGACTGTGGCATAAGGAATGGCTCTAAAATCACAGCATCCAGGACAAAAAAGAAAACACCATTATTATAATTGAACTATTTCCATGTTTGAAAAAAAATATTTCGGTGGCAAATAGGTCCAAACCCTTTAGCAGAATCTCTGTCTTCATCAGGAAAGAAATAAATAGAATCATGGAATCATACAATGATTTAGATTGAAAAGGACTTTAAAGATCATGTAGTTCCAAACCCCTTGGCAATGGCCAGGAATGTGACCCACTAGACTGGCTGGGTTGCTCAGGGCTCCATAAAACCTGGGTTTGGAACACTTCCAGGGATGAATCATTCACAATGTCTCTGGCCAACCTCTTTTAGTGCCTCACTGTTCTTTGACTGTAGAATTCCTTTCTAACCTCTATTCTAAATCTCTACTCTTTTAGTTAAAAAACATTTCCCCTTGTCCTATCCCCATCTGCCTGTGTAAGAAGTCAATCTTCCTCTCTCTTATAAGCCCTCCTAAACTACTGGAGGATGACAATAAAATCTGTCTAGAGCCTTCTCTTTTCCATGCTGAACACCCCCAACTCTCTCAGCCTGTCTTTATAGCAGAGGTGCTCTAGACCCCTAATCATCTTTGTTTCCCTACTCTGGACTCACTCCAATAGACCCACATCTCGATTGTGCTGAGGACCCCTGGCTGGATCTCACAAGGGAAGAGCAGAGCAGTAGAATCACCTCCCTTGCCCTGCAGACCACTCCTCTTTTGATGCAGCCCAGGATACAGTTGGCCTTCCGGGCTCTGAGTGCACACTGTTGGCTCATCTCCAGCTTTTTGTTCACCAGAACCCTCAAGTTCTTCTCTGCAGGGCTGCTCTCAAATGAGTTCTTCACTCAGTCTGTGCTCCTGTCTGGGATTGCCCTGACCCAGATGCAGTACTTTGCACTTGGACTTGTTGAATTTTGTGAGATGCTCATAGATCTACTTTTCAAGATTTCCCATGTCTCTCTGGATAGGATTCCTTCCTTCTGTTGTGTCAACCACACCACTCATCTATGTGTCACATGCAAACTTGCTGAGGGTGCACTTGATTTCGCTGCCTATGTCATTGATAAGGGTATTAAAGAACATCTGTCCCAAGATACCAGTCATTGTCCGAGCACTGGTAAACAGCATGGCTGAAGAGCACTGGTCCCTGATCTTTAAAAAATTTTTCCATTGGGAATAATTCTTCATTTGCCATTCATTTGATGTTGTCAAACTGCGGCAAACCCCTTGTCTTAAATGTAGAAGAGAAAAATTCATGTCAATGTTTATGTTTAAATTTTCATTTCCCTCAAGGAAAAGTAACCCTTAAAAACTTGAATTGACCTATTCAGATACACTTGGCAGTATGACACTTTTTTTAAACACACAGAAGTGCACATGCACATGCATAGGCAGCCCTCAAAATAGTGACAATAATGCTGTATTTTCCAAACTGTGCTCATTCATGTGGGAAAGTAGAAAGAAAGAAAAGAATGGGAATGTTTTTATCTTCTCGAAGCCTGATTTGCTTGAAATATATTTGAGTAAAAATAATTTTTTAGAGATAACTCTTCTATCATAAACCTTACGGCATCAGAGATCTTGCTCTGAAGTACTGGTGAAGAGTGATCATAACTCAATGTCCATAAGTGCGTCAAAACAGATGAATATATTTCCAAAATGAAATTACAAATGTACGCAAAAGAATAATAACTTTGTTCATATAAATAAGATACTTAAAAATAGCCAGATTGCTTTCATTTCTGTGGTGATTATCATTGACATCACTCTCTTTTATTTACAGCTGTATAACTGAAAAAAAAATCCTTAATTAGATAAGATTTCTAATTTCCTTTCACCTGTTCATCATTTGGAACAATTCACCTGCAATCATGGTTTCTCATTGTTCTTTTTATCTCCCATATTTTCTGGTGGGCGAACAGCTGGTTCTCAATTTAATGTTGCCAATAGTTAGATCAGGTAATAAGGTTGGGTTTTTCCCTTCTTCTTCAGCCTTACCCTGAACAATAATTTTTTGCTGTAATTAGGTTCCTCTGTGCCTCGTACAATTGTGCTTCTCCCTGTGATTTGCACATGAAGGGAATCAAATCTTACAAACACCCACTGATTACATCTCAAAAAACCCCAAGATACTCAACTACAGTTTCTGGTAATTATTACACCAGGATACTTTCTCCTTGAGTTTTTCAGCAAGTAATTGTAAACTTGCACAATTGCACAAATGTTGTCACTTACCCTAATTCTCTCTTCTCCCCAGTACTTTTCTATTTTTTCTGTCTTTTCAAACTTGTGCTAACGTGAAAGGAAAATTTTCTCATTTAAATTTGGTATATTTGCTCCCTCATAATGTTCTGCAATTTTTTGAAAATGTTTTTAAACTCTGGGAAACTAAAATTAAACCTCATCCTGGTCTTGTTTTCTGTACTAACTCTCTCAGAAGTAGATAACAGGAAGACAAAAGCAATTGAACATTGGAAAGTTGTTGACATAAACTGAGATTTAGAAACACGCTAAACACCATAGAAAAGGATTTGACTTGTCTTGTGAAACAGCTGAAACTTAAAAAAAAAATCAAAAGAACAATTATCATTAAATGTTTTAAAAGAGATTTTTATATGTAGTTATTATTCTAATTACACTTGGAAAAACTGCATAACCCTGCTTTCAGCATAGTCACATCATTTTGTGCAAGACTGATGTTCACAATTTACCTTTCAAGTTCCTCAATATGCCTCAAAAATAAAAAGAAATTATAAAAAAAGATTTTTTGCTTATTTTAGAAGAAGCTGCTAGAAAGTGAATGAGCTAAACTCAGCCCCCTCAACTGTTTTTGAGTTGTGTTTTGGGGTTGGTTTTTGTTTGTTTTTTTTTTTTCATTACAATTCAATATTATTAACTGTAATCAATTTATCCCAAAGTTAACTAGAAAAAATGGGTCAAATATTTGTGATGCAGTACAGCACTAGCAGTAGCAAGTTTTTGAATGATACAGCTAAAAACCATTTTAGTCTTGCTCAAGCCAATGTTCAGAGAAAACATGTAAGAAAAAGGAATTCCTTATTTGATTGGCCCAAAGATCATCTTGTTGAGCTTGCAGATCATATTAGTGCTACTCGTCAATTACTGTATTATTGGAAGAAGTCAAGCTGCACCCTCTCTAGAAATGAGAGTAAAACAAGCCACAAAGTCTTTGGTAACAAGTGGCTTTGATATCTGTGGGATTCCAAGACACCCTGAACACTGGAAACACCTGAAAACTCAAGAATCATTGGCTCCCTGTTGGCTTTGAAAGAAAAAATGTCTGACTGCTGAACTCATTCTGCCTTTAAGTTTTGGTGCCATAGAAATGCACCTGCTCTGAGTTACAGCATCCTCAGTTGAGACTTACTCCTATTCTTGTGCCACCAACTTTTGTCATCTTGTGAATAAATGCAAACCTGTCCTTGCAAGCCAAGCTGGACAATGGGTTACTCTCTACTGTGACACCCACCAGCACGGGCAAAGGACAGAGCAGCCATTCACAGAGCTTTCAGGAGTTGCTGTGACTCACACAACGTGGGGTGGTGTTGACTGTTGTGAGGCAATTCACAAACCACAGCTGTTCCCAGGTAGCTTTTCCGTCCTCAGTTCTGCAGCTGTTTCCCTCAGCCTCTCTCCGTCGGTCCAGCAGGAGATAGATTAAAAAAGAGTAAAATTGTTAGCATTTATGTGTGTCTGCATAAATATGAGCACACACATTTGCACGTTTTGATGCAGCGGGAAAGCTTGATGCAATCCAGAGGCACTGCTGAAGCTTCTCTTTTTTCAGTCCACTGTGCTCTGACCCTATTCTGGCACTATTATCACTCCTTCCCAGCTGGGCTTGAGTGGCCTTGTTAGGGCAGCTATTAAGCTCCACAGCCAGAGGTTTCAATTTAGGAGGGAGCAAAGCTTCTCTTTTTATTACCCCAGGAGAATCGAGCATCCTGCCAGTGCAGTACTCCAATTTATCGCCAGGAGCAGATGAGGTGGATTGAGAATTAGACCCACTTAACAACTGGTTTACACAGTACTCTCTGTCATTGCTACATGAGGCCACAGGAGGTTTATGGCTTATTCAGAAGGGCAAATGTTTCTGTATCACTGCAAGATACTGAGTACAAATCAAAGCACATGGCTGTTTTGCAGTGAGGACTGGACCCTTTTTCATTCTTTGTTATGTGTTTAAACAACAAAACAATTTTTTTTATTGTAACCTCTACTGTGTTTATGTGGGAAACATTCGGCTTAGGACATCAGTTTTTGTCTTCAGATAGAGATTCATTGGATTTTCACTGGATATGAAAAGCAGAGAATTGAAACACAAGGTTTCTAAAATAGCACGAAATACTCTTTTTTTATAGCTCATACAGACTGTGAGTGCAATTGACAAAGATCAGCCTCCTCGAGGACACAAATTTTTCTTTGAACTGGTGCCAGAATTTGCTGTTCATCCAAACTTCTCTGTTGTAGACAACAAAGGTAACTGCTGGCCCTACCACCCCTCCCCCCAATACCACATATAACTTAATTCAGAGACATTCATTGATTCTGCATTTCCATTCTAGATAACACAGCAGGAATTATGACCAGAAGAAATGGATACAGCCGTAGCAAGACGAGTACCTACCTTCTGCCAATCATAATATTTGACAACGACTACCCGATCCAGAGCAGCACGGGCACGCTGACCATCCGGGTGTGCGCCTGCGACAGCCGGGGGAACATGCAGTCCTGCAGCGCCGAGGCCCTGCTCCTCCCCGCCGGCCTCAGCACCGGGGCGCTGGTGGCCATTCTCCTCTGCATCCTTATCCTCCTGGGTAGGTACCCGTGATGAGACGTTTGCTTCGAGATCTAGGCACTTCGAGAGCCCTGATATCCTTAAAACCCTTATTCACATCACCCTGCCGAAAAACATCATCATTACTCTTTAGAAGATTGTGTGAAAAGAGTGAGACTGTGCTATTTAGATCAAATAAATTTGAAAATAGAGGGTCAGTTTTAGTTACCATGCTCATTTGAGTAATGTTCATACCATAGTCAGATCTTCATTTAGATCTAGGACTTTAAAATCACATTTCTGAAGCTGAGTACTTAGTTTTTCAATGATTAAATGTTACAAATAATATTAGCAATTTCATGATGAAAGATTCAGGAAATACTTAGAAAATACTTCGTTCAAAAGCATAGGATAGAAATGTTCAATTTCTTGCAAGTGATAGTGAGAACAACTGATTAGATAAGTGTGAGCACAAAAGTCAAAAGAATGTTTGGAAGGTAGAAGCATTAAAAAGCTGTGGTGACATATGAAGGAACCAGAATAAATTCTAGCTCATAATCTGATGTTAAGAACATAAAAATTGCAACTTGTGTGTTTTGGTTACTAGAAAAATGCCATCACCTTTATTTTCTGGTACAATTCTGCAGAAAATCTCTTTCCTTTCCCACCTGTCCTAGTAAACACAGCTTGCCAAGGGATCAGTGAAAAGCTACAGGTGTCAGTTTATATAGTTATGAGAGGATCAAATTTTTTTTTTTCAGATTTTACCCTGTTTACAAGATAACTCTGTGATCCTTTTAGTATTTGCTATAGGTATTAGAAGAAGGGCAATATCTAGAAATTATATCTGTACTGGGCTTAATGAAGGAAGAATACTTGAGCTCTGACAAACTGATTGACAAACTGCTTAGGCTGAGGCATCACTGCTGGCCTGGTTTCAGCGTTAGCCCCCTTGGATTGCCCAGGATGTTGCTCAGGCATAGTCTGAGAGGCAGAATTTGCAGGGCACCACTTTCAGGAGAAAATTATGGTGCAAACTCTGCCAGAGCTCTTCACCTTGCACAGTTCTTAACACCATGTCAACAAGCTCTGCATCTTTAAAGCCATCCTTCACTCCCCAGCACAGAGCATCAAAAAATGGAACATGAAACACGTGCCCTTATCTGCTCAGAATGAAAACATTGCTCTGATTGGCTGCAATGCTTTAGTACAGATTGAAAACAATCTGTACTAAACTTTGAACTTATCAAATTCAAAATGTGCCTTAGGGCCACAGCAATAGCACACGAGACTCAGAAGAGGATCAGGGACCACTGTTGTTCAGAACAAGTATGACCACTTCATATCTCTCAACCCCAGTGTTAGAGGCCCTGCTCTACTTAGCACTACAGACATATATGAAATCAAAGAAACATGTGGCTGTAGGGAATCTAAACAGAATTTTTAGTCTACAGCTAGCATGATTCTTAGCATCTTATTTAATTTTTCAACAAGGCGTGGTGTGTTATAATAGTAGACCTGTGTCAACATTCTCAATATAGATGAGACATGTTAAGTACCAGGCTGTGAAAGACACTTCTTCATAACAACCTTTCAGTGATCTGCCCTTTTCTCATATATGGACTTCTTAAACTTACTAAAGTATGTATTTTCTCGTCCAGCATTATGAAAACTTGAAAAGAAGGGCTTCTGTACAGATACAAGGAAGAAAACCCAAATAAAACAGAAGGGAACACCCTTTATATTCACAGCATAATATCATGGCATGTGGAAGATATCAGTTCCCCTCTCCCTACCTGCAGCATGTCCAATCTTATCTTTTATTCACCAGTACTCAGGGGATTCAGAGTAAAAAGTTAGCTCCTAAGACTCAACAAAACCATTCAGAACTGCTGTAATTTATGGTTCAACAACCACTGTTATGTCTCATTGACAGAGCCTTTCTGGCCTCTACCATTTACTCCAGCTACTGGAGAGAGTCAGATTCTTAAAAGCACTTAAGCATTGAATTGCTACTGAAATCAATAGCATTTAGACACCAGAATGTATTTACAAATCCTAACTTCATTTTTTTATCTCCCCTTGTAGAGCCTCATTTTTGTGTCAATCCTTACCTCTCCAGAAGAAAGAGTTATTCAACTAGCACTTCATAAACTAAGGAGATCATGCTTTTTCAAAAGAAACATTTGGTAACAAAGACTGGATTTCAATTCTCACAGTCATTGAAGCAAAAGTAGTTCTGTCAATAATATTGATAGCTTAAGGTGTTCAGGTTCTTATTTTGAGAAGGACCTCTAGATCCCATATTCAGAAGTGAATTAGACACTTGGGAATACCTAAATCACTAGCTTTCAAGAGTGTGAATAACTTTTGCCAAGGAGATTCGACTACACTTGATGAAAGGACACTTAGTGACTGCCAGAAAGGTGGTACATCACAAAATTAAAATCCAAGTCTAACCTTAGTGGGATAATATTTTATGGTATTGTTTGCTTTTCAGCTTCAGCTTAATTGTAAGTCTATTTAAAATATAAAATATTTTTATCATTTCTCCCATAGGTTTAAAAAAAGCATAAGTTTTTGACTGCTATAAAATCATTAATATTTTCCCTTATTCACTTCAACTTGGAGATAGATTTTATCACTATATTCCTACTAAAAATCCCATTCCAGCCTTAAAACCTTTCCAGGTCAAAAGATTAGGTAAAATTTTAGCTCATTTATTTACTTTTTAACTATCCATTTCTTCATTCATCTTTTGTTTCCTTTTAGTATTAGTTGTCTTGTTTACGGCTCTCAAGAGACAGAGGAAGAAAGAACCCTTGATCATCTCAAAGGATGATGTTCGGGACAACATTGTGACCTACAATGATGAAGGAGGTGGGGAAGAAGACACCCAGGCTTTTGACATTGGCACACTGAGAAATCCAGAAGCAAGGGAGGAAAGTAAGATGAGAAGAGATGTTATCCCAGAAACAATATTTCAGATAAGGCGGACTGCACCTCTTTGGGAAAACATTGATGTCCAAGATTTTATTCATAGAAGATTAAAGGAAAATGATTTAGACCCAGCTGCCCCTCCTTATGATTCACTAGCCACATATGCCTATGAAGGAAATGATTCCATAGCAAATTCACTCAGCTCTCTGGAATCACTTACCACAGAAGGCAACCAAGACTATGATTACCTCAGTGACTGGGGACCTCGGTTTAAAAAATTAGCAGATATGTATGGTGGAGAGGACAGTGATCGAGACTGAGAAAGTAACCTGTGAACTGGTCAGTGTTAGTGGAATTCATGTCTATGTTCCTAGATAAAGTGGCCTACACTCTCTTACTTGGGAATAAAAAATTTACAAAAAATAGGTGTTGTCTTAGTAAGGATTTGCTTAATCAGTAAGTTAACGTAAATTAATATGAACAACTGAGATTTTAAAAAACCCTGTAATTCACCCTGTCTGCCTAGAAACCTCCAATGAAAGAGTTTTATAGGGAATGAAAAGAAAATAAAAGGCTTTTTGTGCCTTTAATAATGACATGGAAACTCCACATTTTTAAATTGCTTTGCTGTACCTTTCCTACTATCTTGGATAGTGTGCATCTGCATTGTGACTTAATCTCAAACATATACTTTAAAAATATTAATATTACTGCCATATTTATTGAGTTAAAGAATGTCTATGTGTTGATTCATCCTGATATTTTTATATATGTATATTTATATTTTTGTATTTTTATTAAATAAATTAGTATTTATAAAAACACCACTTACTCATGTACTTTTTTAATCATAAAGAACTGTCCAATCTTTCTGAACAAAGGAAACTGCATATTGTGCAATACTTCATTTTTGAATGCATCCTCTTATATTGGATTAGTGGTTGCAATGTATTGTGCAAGAACGATATGGAGAGAGTGCTCCGTAATGGGAATGCAGTGTAGAAAAAAGGGAAACTATTTTGAATAGGTTATTAGAAATAAACGCACTCTGACTTGCAATGTGTATTGCTATATGGCATAATAATACAGTTTCATGGTGAAGCTCACTCCCACACACCTTATTACGTGAACAGATGACCACTGAGAAGACTTAACAGGTAGATGCCTGGGATCTAGGGAACTATTAAAGTTTATTCTGGTAGATGTGAAGACAATTTTTAACATGCTTTCAAAGAAATTGAATAATTAAGCTGACATCAATAATGAAAGGAAGGCTATTATATCCTAATCCTATTTTGAAGCTTTGAGACAATTAGAAAAATCAGACATTTTACCAATGGTTTAAATGAAATGAAAATGGTTTAAATGAAAGAGAGCCAAGCAATAAAAACAAAGGCTACCTATATTTTATTAAAGATGTTAATTTTCTAGTCCTTTATATAATATATTTCCTAAAGCCTCAACGGCAGCCATCAAGTATATATTTTTGTTTAAAATATATTTTCTGGATAAGCTTTTATGCAATGCACAATTTTTTCCACAACACAGAATAAAAGGAATATAAACGAGTCAAATGATCTATCAGAGTTAAAGGGTTTACCCACATTTGTTTAAAAAAAGAAAACTATAAAACCTGAAATGTATGGAAAAGAATCAACAATGCCAACAATATAGGAAGTGCATTATCCATAGCATTTCCATTTTTAATATTGACTTTAAAGAAAACCAACACATACAGGTGTCCAAAATAATAATGTGCCAAGGTTTTCTTTCTATTACTTAGCCATTTTTCATGTCTTTTCGGAAAGAAACTTCAGATACACTTTCACAATATAATGGGGACTACTGAGGCACTCATCTCTTACCATAAAAATAATAAAGAGGCTGGAGCCAAAGACCCTTCAGCCAGACATAAGAACACACTCCTGACTACTAATTTTCTTTCTATCATGTTGACTTTCAGATTATTTATCAAAAATATTTCTTTACTATTCTTTATTTAGTCCTTCTATCATACTCTTCTGCCAGCCCGAAGGATGTATCTTAAGTTTCCTCACAGTCAAATCTTTTTTTTGAGGAAAGGAATGCCTGTGTTTGTGATTGTGGTTCCAAACAAGCACCTGAAGAGCTTGCTGTGAGATGCGTGTCAGGTCTGTGACACTATGTTGAAAACAAAAAAAAAAAAAAAATAGTGTCACAGAAATGTCAAAATAACCTGCAAATATGTGGCAGCTATGTACATGCATGTGATGCAGTTAGAGGGCATGAGTGTATAACTTGACAGCATAAGAATACATATTTCTGATTTGTGTCTTTTGGAGGTGAAAGCAAAAGAGTTATGGAGTGCATGTTCTCAACCTGTTGCTGGCAAGTGAAAGTACACAGGAATCCATTAGCCTTCAAATTCAATTTCCACAACTTTAAGGCACTGTCTTAAGATGGGATAGAAGAAAAAGTAAAGGGACAATAAAAACCCATGTTCCTGAAGTGAAATGACTGGGGGAGAAGGGAGGAGTGAAACCCAAACAAAACCAAAATGGAAAGAATATAGGATAAAGTTCCCTGACTTACAGAAGTTGTACACCATACTTCATCTTACATAGTAGAGAAGACCTTTCAGCAATCTTGTAAATTGTCATCAGAAGCCTGAATATCACACAGTGAAGTAAAATGACAATACAGAGGAAAACGAAAACCTGTCCTCAACACCGATACAGGCAAGGTATATGTCCGTGGAGTTGACTAATTTTTTAAGTTGTCAAGACTTTGTGCAGGACACATCAAAGTGTGACTTCAAAGAGGCTACTAGTGAAGGCAAGATAAAAGAAACACAGTGTGAGAAATTCTTCCTTGAAGTCACCAATATGCTTTAAAAATTATATTTTCCACGTAGAAATAATCTTATTTCTGTATTTTGGGGTGTTGTTTTGTTTTTCTTCAGCGACAGAAAGCAGAAAGAAGTATAATAGAAGTTACCTCACAGAATGCTCTGGTAGAGATGTGCTCAGTATCATCATGTCATGGTTCCACTGTGGTACCACACCCATGAGTCACAGCCACTAAAGAGAGGGAGATTTAGCCTTTGTTTTCAGCAAGAGAATGAGCCTTTCCCATGCTTTCCCGTTAGTTCACTAGTGAGTCCCAGAACCCTGTACTTCTTAAAGCAACATGAGTTTAAAAAATTACCTGCATGGTGATTTACAGATCACAGAAATTCATGTAGTTGACACAGTAAAACAAGTAATTTCTCAAAATTACTGGGAATTTCAAGCATTCTTACCATGAATAAAAGTAGTTGACAAAAAGTAGTTTCACTCCTAAAGGCACAGAGGAGGAAAAGAAGGTTATGAGAGGCCTCTTAGAGTTTGATGGCGGTTGTTGGTATGACCGGTCCACATTTGGAAAACCTGGATCCAGCATGGATACTCCAACCCTAGTGTGGTGGAAGGAGCTAACTGACACAGAAAATGTCTTTGAGTTGTCCCATACAAAATGGTACTGATTAAGTTGTTAGCTTCCTTTGGCATTTCAAGATGAGTGACATTGATGGGTACTAATTACAGAGGGTCAAACAAAAAAAGATCAGGAGAGACCAGGATTCAGCTGGATAGGCAAATAGGTCTAATAATGGGCAGAAGTGCAGATTGACAGTGGGATATGCCATACTCATTAAGCACCAAAAAGCAAAGAGAGAGACAAGAGGTCAGAATTCCTTCCAGTTATGCTTCTGCAGATTTTCCTCCCTCTGTGAGAGAACTGAAGCACTGAAGTGCTGGGCATTTCATATTTATGCACATCTTCATCCTCTGTGAAGTCAACTGTGCTTGTTGACCAAAGTTCTGGACCCATGGGACTGCCTAATATGTCAGACATCTCTCACTGGGCAGTTCAAGGCCTTGGGACCTTAGAAGAGGCTCAATAGGAAGGAGAAAAGTAATTTTTGTAGTGCTAATCTCACCAAGGATCTCTTTTCTACCACTCAGAACGACTCTGTTGTGGTTCACTGCAAAGGAGAAAAAAACAGTTGGGAAAACTTAAAATTTACAAGACTAACTCAATCTCTAGCAGAAAACCTACTTGTGACTGCTAAGATCCAAGATAAATTTAGTAACTCCCAAGGAAATACTGTTAGATTTAGTGATCATTCTGAACAGACTTAAATCGATTTTGAATGGGCTCTCTCCAGGGTTAAGAACAAATAAGCTGAGAAAAAGGAGTAAAAATGAACACAGGAAAATGTCAAATGAATGTTCCAAGGGAAAAAAAAAAAAAAACAAACAAAAAACCAAACATAAAACCATTCCAGCTTGATGGAGGTTTTGTTTTGTAATGCCAACATATTTTCTATTTCTTTTCACTTAAACTGAATTTTGTACTATTCTCATAGATTTACAAGCTTACTCTGATAAGTAGTCTTAGTACAAAATAATGCTGGAGACAATCTCCCACATAAGGTTACAGGTTTCAGTGAAATGCTGAAATAGGCTCCTCATTATGCCAGATTAAGCAGTCCAAATGCAACCACAATCATACATAAAAATACCTAACATTTTTAGTCTTTTCATTAAATGGCTGTTTTCAGAACAGAATAGTCACACACAGAACACAAAAAACAAAAAAAAAAAAAGGAACTTTCCCACTTTCCCTGAGTATATTTCTTATGCAACAACAGGTATTAACACCTTTTGTTCTACCAAAGGCATTTCAACTGCTAGTGGTTTAATTTACAATGAAAGTTGTATCTTAAAGTTACATATACACTTCACTTCTCACTTGGGATAAGCAGACAGACAGCGCACATAAGTATTTGGGTCATTGCATATTGGAGTATTGTTATATTATAAGTTTTATAATTCAATTTTTTAGACAAAAGAGCAGTTTCAGAAAGAAAAAAAAAGCAGAATGGGGTATCACATTTTTTGTTTCTGCCATGGGAAGATGAATGGGAAAGAGAGGGATGTTAGAAGAATTTTTCAGGAACCCGGCATGGATATTACTTTATAGGCACCTGGGTTTTTTGTTCTATGTGCATGCATGAGTGTATATATACACATATATTAAAAAAATTCCCTGCTTTATTATCTAAAAGGTCTGCCAACAGCAACCTTTAGGTACCACACCTCATCAATCAGAGATGCCCATCTAAAAGGAAAAAACCCATGGCAGAACACAAGACACATTAAACTAAGTGCAAACTGAAGGATATAAAACAATCAGATTTCACAGATTTTTTATGCTGTTCTACCATCCTGTTGTTAGAAGGTGTATTTTATGCTTCAGTTCAGTTTCAGCTCATGAATCATAACTCAAACAAGGAGAGATCTGGCCTGAACTCTACCTAAAAATCACTTCCAAATTTGGGGTTTTTCATCTTCATTAAAGCCTCACAGAAACAAAAATGCAGAAAAGAATGTTGTGAATATCGATGTTCTTGTGTTCCAAAGAAATCATGTTGACGTTATTTCTACAGGGGAAATGAGTGTCTTTGCTCAGAATCAGCCCACTGGCTGTCACAGGGCACCATGCAGCACAGGAAATACAGGAACACGTACTTCTTTCCCTTTACTTCCTGCCCTCCATCATCCCCATTCAAAGCAAAGCACCTTTCTCCCACTCCAGCAATATTCATTAGAATACTTTTTAGAAAAATTTCAGATCACCAGTAAAAGCCGAAGAAGTGACAGTGTCTTGTCACAACTCCAATGTCTTTTTCTTGTGCACTGTTTTAGCAGGAAATACATTTTCGTAACAGTCCTGTAACCTAAAATATGAGCACATTGCTGATTTGTTCATTTTATCATGGAATTTGACACAGCTCCTGTCATAACACATATTAATATACCTTTATCAAGCTTGGAATGAACTATGTAATTTTAAAAGCATTTGCTTTTAGAGTCAGCATGGCAAGCATTTCTCCCATCATTTCTCACAGGGGAATGACAGGCTGTACAAAGTCTGCCTGCACAAACACAGATCTTGATTTTTGGTGGGAGTAACATCATAGCATTGTTCACTGCTTATAGTTCTGTCCTTCAATTTACTTTTTGAGTTACTGCTAGACTTTTAGACCAGACTAGAAACAGTTTATGATCTCTTTAAGTAGTGCAAGAATATCTTTGGAGCAACACAGGATCCCAAAACTCTCCGGGATCCTTACTGCCTTCCCTTCCTTCCAGCAGCTGGAGGCAGAATGACCATCACAGACACTTAATCATGTAAGTGTATATATGGCATATACTGGTGAAAAAAGGGGTGAAAGACAGAGTTTCATGAGTAAAAACGGTGAGAAGAAAATCAGGGCTGGGATTTTTGTCACTTGAGACTTGCTCTTGCAGCTGTCAGGAAGCAGGCTGCTAGTTGCTAGGGGCAACAATAATAATACCTACTTCTTATATAAGGCTTTTATCCCTAGTTTTTAAAGCTTTTTACAAAGAAGGTCAGTGTCATTATCACTGTTTTACAGGTAGGGAAAGCACTTATTTGTGCACCAGTTCCCCCAAGGACACCCAGCAGGACAATACTGAAGACAAGCAGAAAACTTCTCTTCTCTCCACAGGCCACACTGCCTTGAGGAGAGCTAATGATTTAGGAGACATTAATTTATGTACCTTCACTGACAAAAATAAGCAGAAATTTTGCTTGTAATCAGATTTCACTGCCCCACAAATTTCAGACACTTTAAAAGAAGAAAACCTTCCAAGTCAAAGGTTATTTCCAAACTAAGTTGTTCTTTGGACAGGTATGCGTTCTGGAGACAGATCCAAGATAGTTTCAAGAGGTCAAGTTCAGTTACTTTCCTGGGCTTGCCTTGTGCAGGAAAGTGAATGAAAGAGCCTTTTTAATTCCATGTGCAAGGGAAAAAGGATGGACAAAGAAACGTGCAGTAAGCCCTAATGACTGCAGGAATATACTCAGATTTGAGAAAGAAGTAGCTTTAACCTTAATCTTTCACTTAAAGCAGATTACAGTGGTACAGAAGGGGTGGACAGTAGAAGAATATCAGGTTGTAGTACCCAGCACCAGCTGGTCTCCGCTCCTTCAGAACTGATTGGGTTTTATTCCTAAGGACTCCTTCCATGCCTTTTCGTTTGATTTCTTGATGAGACATTATCTTTTGATTGCTGAAATTTTTTTTTTTTTTTCTCCAGCAATTCCAGATTTGTAATTTAATGTCAAATCTTTAGGAACAAGCCTGAACAGCACTCAGCAGGGATGCAGAGAGAAAGCAAGACATGAAGAGGCTTTTCAACCCCATCCACTGTGTAAATGAAGGGCTTTGTTTCAACTAACACTCAAATTAGGATACAGAATGGGCACCAGGCAACACAGCAACATCCAACGGGATCCAGAGTGAGAGCCAGAAAGTAAACAGCTTCCCCACCTGCTAACACATATGCTGCCATCTGCAACTTACTGACCAAGGGGGAAGTTTGATCTTTTCCAAAGCAATGCCAGTGTTTTCTTCTGTGCCATGGATGAGTGCCTTCAGCCATCCCGCACAATAGTGCCAGAATATTTTTTGTCACTGATGTTCAGCCAACCCTGCACTGTTTTACAGCCAGCTTTTGCACAGCAATAGCAGTAAGGGCCAGATTTCACCCACTGAATTTTTCTTCCTAAGTCAATGCTGTGCTGCTTTACTTACCAACATCAAACTCCTTGCAAAGTATTATCAACACTGTAATTTTTTAGATGTAAAAAAACCCCCACGTATTAAAGATCATTCTCTTGATTTTATGAAAAGACCTTAAAAATAAAATGAAAATGAGATTTGCATTACATCATTGATACAAACACATGCTTGTACTAGGGATGCAATCTGATTTAATCCACACATTTATACACTTGCAATAGAGTGAAATCCTGAGAAAAGAGGTAGTATCTTTTATCCAACTATATTAACTGCTTTAGTAACGCCAGGCATGAATCCCTTCTCATAACGGGCATGTTCCTCCAGTCTTTACGGCTTACTGCACATTTCTTTGTCCATCCTTTTTCCTTTGTACCTGGAAATGATTTTTTTTTTTTTTTTAACTTTCATACAGTAATCATGCTTGGAGAAACAGAATTACAAAGAAGAACTATTTATGTACAAGTTTTTTACCAATTGCTATGGATCACCAATTTCAAGTTACAATTTTGGAAACACCAGAATATATCATAAAAGAGAGACATATATATCAGAATGATAGCATAAGAAAGGATAGATGTGTGGGAAGATGAAAGATAATGGAAATATTGGAGCAAAAATCAAAAACAAATATTGCAGTGCGTTTTTAAGCGTGGCACAGCGTAGCAATCTGCAACCTTCCCAGAGAGCACGGCCCCGCAGCCCAGCAGCGATAAAGGAGGCAAGGGACGGTCCCTGCAAGGGGTTCTACAGAAGAACTTTAATTACATGGCAGGAAGGTTCCCAGAGGCGAAGACAAAGACACAGCAGGGTCGTGGGGTTTTGTATGGGGACGAGGAGGGCGCAGAGAGCACGAGGGCCAATGGTCTCAGGGCACAGGGGCAGTGCATGGGCGGGGTTGGGGTACAGGGGCCAACAGGGAAAACCCGAAGGAGTGGCCAGGAACGGGGACCAATGGGAGAGCGGGGAAGGGAGAACAATCTGGAAGGGGAGGCATGTAGGGTAGATAAGGGGAGGAGAGCTACAAAACCAATAGCAGTAACGAAAAGTGCATAGATAATGATGAGAAAGCAAAGGATCTTGGGAGGAGCCAATCCGCTCACCCTAACCAGAGAGATCTCCTGGCTGCTGCCTTTCAGGAGGAGATTGAGGCTTCTGTTCTTTGGCCTTATAGGCCTACAAACAGGTCCCCACTAACAAACATTTTGAGCATATTTTAAAAACAAGAGTCACAGAATGCAAACAGACTGATCAAGGGACCGAGAGTTGACTGTCAGAAATATGGTCAATGACAAAGAATAGAAATTGGCTAACCAGCAATCTGTTTCTGTGTTTGCATTAGGCTATTGGTTTTAGCGATAGGGAGAACCACAAAACTAGAAAATGCTAAATCTGTGAATAGATATTGTTGATCATTGGATAAATGGTGATTGTTTTCAAACCTCTTTCAGCCACCAATCATAAAAAAAAATAAAAAAATTATATTATTTGTATTCAAAAGATGAGTACTTCCAAAACCAGACCTAGTTTTTCAAACTAGCTTGGGGTTTTCTTAAGGATTTTGTGTAGTAACTTCAAAATAATTTCCAGTAAAATTTCTCCTTCTAAGAGAATATCTTATATTTTGTGATTGCTAGCAGGCAATATAGTTCCAGCCTAGCAAATAGTTTAACAAAAATGAGGATTCTAAATTTATTAACTGGCTGTGTATTCAAGATCATATTTGCTCAGTCTCCTAGTAGAAAGATTTCTTTAATTCTTAGTCGTGCCTCAAAGGCAGTACAGAAGCAGAAAGTCAAGCTGTGTTCCTCTTCTGGTCATGCATCACCCATAATTCTGCAATTAAAACTTCTGGAGTGAAAAGTGAAACAGAAGGAAGGAGAAGATTTTGTGGCATAAAAAAGATTGTCAAAAGGTAAAGTTTCTTCTGATATCACATAGGTTAAGAAATAACTTGACCTGCTTGTAAACTATAGAATGCTTAAAATAATTTAAACAAATGAAACAGAAAGTGTCCTTAAAACCCAAACAGCTTTCCACAGTAGATTGCACCATTCAAATTTGAGAAGAGCAGAGGAAGAAGTCTAAATACCAGATGTGGTCTACCAGATACTTATATTCAGAAACACAGGGTATTCAATGTATAATTATGAATAGGGGTATATAGATGGATTATAAAGAAATTCAATATCAAGGCACTGGTATTTCTTACACTATAGAATTATCTCCTCCAAAAAAATGTAGATGCTCGTTTCCTTCTGACAGTTTAAATTTACTAAGAAAAGAGCAAACAGTAATTCAGTAGAGAACCATTGTGTTAGGACATAAGGAATGGAAACAGAATGAAAGACTAAGAAAATATTTCTCTTTTACAAAGTATCATCTGCAATATTAAATAATTGTATATAGATTCATTTTTTTTTAATTTTTGCATAGTATTGAGATGCCTACCCGGTCCTGCAGAGCTTCTCCACTGACAAACTTTTTTATACATCTAAAATACCCCTATTAGTTTTCTTTTTACTGGTCAACACTCTTGGTTTGTTGTTTTTTGTTTTTGAAAAAAGGTCTCATTTCTGAGCACTGGTACATAAGCATAAAGCCTCTGGGGCATGGGAATGCCAAACTTACGACCCTGCTGTGATTTTTATGCTCCTGTTTTCAAAAAGAAATGCCTATGCTAATTCAGCAAAATGCTTGAATCAGCCCAGTATGTGTCATTTATATGTTCTCTTGCACTCCTAAGGAATATTTAAAAAATATGATGTTTCATTTGCTTTAATTTCAGCATTATACAGAAGAAACCACAAGAAAATATTAAATATTTTGATTATGTTTGAAAAACATTAAACATGACATTCAATGTATCAGCTGTTAACAGCATACATTTCTTGTGCTGCTTCTCGGGATGTAATCAAAGAAAAACAAATCACCAATATGTCAGATATGGAAATTTAAATCTCAGTAGCATAAACACATTTTGTACGTTACATTCATATATAAATATTATCATTCCCATGTGGATCTTTCCTTTATTCTTTCCCATTTTTTTTGTATAATATAGCACTGAAGTTGTTTGCTGTACTGCCATTATCATACTGAGATATACAGAGAACAACAGCATGAAATAACAAAAGGAGGAGTATTTCATTGTTTTCTGTAGGACAAATCTAGTGGGCACGGAGTTCTGTGACTGGCTTCTGCTGTTTCTGTGCCACTTCGTCTCCCACCCAGAAGGCTACCAAAAATAATCACTCACAGACAAAACTGCTAACCCTAACAGCAAGAAGGGATGGGCTTCTGCATTCAGAGAAACAGACCAAGAGCTCGCTGCCCTGAGTCACAGTCTGTGCCACTCGGGAGGATGGTGAGAAGGGTGAAAATAAAGCAGAATCTGAAGAGCACACTTAGGAACATGAATTAGTTCTTCATGGAGCTTCCCACACTGAAAGCTGGGGGGAAAATATTCACAGTTTTGTTGCTGTTGGCTTATATTGACAACTAAATATTTGAGGCCAAATCCTTGCCTTTGAAGCCTATTTAAAGGTGAGTGTTATAACAGGTCCCAGAAGGCAAGGGTATCTCAGGTTCTTGTTAATTGACCCCTTGGGGCAGGTTAGAGTGAAATGACACTGAATGATCAGTGTTGATGTAGATATATATATGTAGGACTTATTTTAGAAGAATTTTTTTGCAATGGAAAGGAGGTATGCAGCCATTTTGATTATTATTATCTAAATAAGAGATATTTAGATAGATAAATAAAGATCCTACCCAATAAAATATATATGGAAGACACAATGATATTAATAGAAGGATCTCACAACCCATGGATCCAAGAAGACGACTTGATGAAATTTTGATGTCTGTTGGTCAGAGTGATGGCCTCAGTCTTGATCCATCGCAGGCAAAAAAACTCTAGGACAATTATCTGCCATGTGGCAACACTGAATAAGAATGTGATTTCTACAAAAGCTACTGTTTAAAGAAACGCAAGTGCTTAGAAACTTGCCATTGTCAAATCCATCAACTGAAATATGGCATCATGCTCGGCATATAAAGCTGGGTGAAGAAAAAGGAAGAGGGGGACACTTGGAGTGATGGTGTTTGTCTTCCCAAGCAACTGTTACGCATGATGGGACCCTGATCTCCTGGGAATGGCTGAACACCTGCCTGCCCATGGGAAACTGCGAATGAATTCCTTGTTTTGCTTTGCTAGTGTCCACAGCTTTTGCTTTCCCAATTAAATTGTCTTTGTCTCAACCCATGAGCTTTCTACCTTTTGCCATTCCTATTCCCTCCCCCATCCAGATGGAGAGGTGACCTAGTGAGTGAGTGGCTTGTGTGTGGCTCATTTGACAGCTGGGGTTAAACCACAGTGCAGAAAAAAAACACAAGCAAGGCCTCAAGCACCAACTTTGAGCTAAATTGGATGTTTTTAAGCTATTTCAATAAGTCCCTCTTTTAACCTAGTCTCTAGTCAAGATTACTGCTTTCCCCTACCCTTCTTCATTATTTCTGAATCTTTTTTTTTGACACATACTTCTTACCAGAATCCATACTCAAATCTGTGATACTGTATCCCAATACAGCTTTCCAGTTGAATGAATATTTAGATAGGCAGGCAACTTCAGAAATACACTGCAGAACACACTACGCCTGCTGTGCTCCTCAGAGACATTTGGCAGGATATGACATTCCACTCTGCCAGTTCCCCAGCCTCATGGAAAAGGATGTAGTTGCCCTTGGCAGGGTTGTTCTGCCCACCTGGAGCAGCTTGTCTGAAAATGAGGAAACTAGCCAAAGAAATTGCTACATAACATAATGCAACTTAGGCAAATGGAACACATGTGACCAATTCAGTGTGGTTACATCATGGTCAGAAATCAGAACTCTCAGAATCCAAACAGTTCCTCCACAGGCACAGTTTTTTATGTCTTCTCTAGACACATCTCTCTTCATAGAAAAGGGATGTTGTCTTGCAATTGCTATATAAGTTTTATATGCCACTTCTCTTTTCCACAGGTGATCAGGACAGATTTTGTTAGCTTCAGTCTCGTAGTTGGACTTAATGGCTAGAGAGAGAAGCTGATATTAGGAGACATGTATTAACAGAATATACTGATAAAACCGTAGCTGGGATTTTGTTAAATTGTGGTTAATAACTTGTTGACTCTTCTGAAATTTAAAAAACAAAACAAAACTAAAAGAAAGTATGAATTCCGCATTTATTAATGAAGCTGCATCTATATTTTTCTGTGAAATATGTCACATTCTTCTTAGGAAAGAGCAATGTCCATCTGCGTGTGCATCATGGGAACAACTCCATTCAAATCTTTATGCAATATAGGTTTTGACAAATTTTCCTATTAGAGAAAGTTAAATTTAATTCTCCACTGAGAAGGATAACATCTCCCAGTACACCAGGAAAAGACTGTAGATTTGAGAATGCACCAATAAAGCTCTTAGTCCTTATTGGTTCAGCAAGAATTCCTCTAGCATCCTGGTGATTTTGTACTACTGATAGGGTTTGTTCAGTCAACCACTAAAATTGCTAAACCTATGCTATCATAAATGTTACTGCCAGAACATTTATTCTAAAAGGCCATATGACCACTAATTATATCCTATCACAGCAACTCAATGCACCTAGATAGAAATAAAAAGCAGTGTCTTGGTTCACAATCATCATATAAATACAGCTATGCTAAAATCACTGTGTTTTTTTCAAGGTCTTGAAAAATTAGGTAACCACTTTTTCTATAGGTCTTTTACATTATTTGCATATGTTTTCACAAGGATGTAATTTTTTTGGTTTTTTGTGATCTCATGTCTTAGTAATAATTCTAATACTAGCAGGTAAACTTGTAACCTGGTACTCCTCTCCTTAAAACATGTAGCAAATCACTCAGAATTTATTATTGTAAAACAATAATGGGAACCTACTAAATGTAGACAAGGAAATAGAGGAAGGCTGTATAGCTGGAATGTACAGTGGAAGATCATAAGTCTAACCTTGTTATAAGAGGATTTTTCAACACAAAGAAGTAGACAAAAACGGGTTAGATTTGTAGGATAACTAGGATTGCTATGGAGATAATTAAGGAAGATGGGATTATCAACAGTGCCAAATACTGAAACCAGGTTGAGGACTCTTCATTAGCAGAGAATAAGAGGATGTTAACTACTTCAGGGAGAGTGGTTTCTATGGAAGCCAGAGCAGAACACTTAGTGAACTTGGACAAATAATTTGCCCCAGGGTAAGAAAACACTTCTAAGAGCTGTGATGAACAACAATAGATTACACACCCCAAAATACCCAGAAGTTCAACATGAGAGAATTTCATGGTACTGTTACACACAAAAAGCACCCTGAACACCACGAGAAAGAGTGAGAGAGGATAATAAAGAATTTTCTTCTATGTTACTTTGCTTTCTTCTTGACCTTTCTTGTCATGTCCAGAATCAAGAGTATAAGCAAGACATTGTTAATAGATAAATTAAGGAAAAAAAAAGTGAGAGAAAGAGGTAAGAAGGGAAGGGGCTGGAGAGAAAAATGATGCAAGTTCTTTGTATTTTTCTGGGAGATGTAGCTATGGAGGAAAGGTGGGTCAGAAATAAGTCACAGGAAGACAGGCTATTTAATTTGTCTTTTTCAATGACTTGTAAATTAGATTTTGTAGTTCACAGGATTTACCTGTGGGAGATTCTGGTAAAAAAATCTCCCATTGCTCTCGAAAGTCAGTTATTTTATGTCAGTATGAAAAACTAAAGGTCACAAAAGCCATATACATTAAATACATTAACTATTTGTAACCCATTTGTGACCCACAATACAAAACATAAGGAAAATAATTGCCATCTAATCTCATAATTACAGTAAAGTTACAGATTTTTTTATATATATAATTTAATATTTACTTTTAAAAGTCTGGGAAAGTTTAGAACTGATGTGTCAAAAAATGTCTTTGGTTTTACCCTCAAGCATGTTCTTTCATGCACTAAGCCAGAGGGTAGCATACAGGAAATTCTGGTTTATTGCTAAAGCACCATGGGAATGTTCTCAAATACTGTGAAAACTTCAATTACTTCTTGCAGTTAAGGGGTGCAGTCTTCATTTACTGATATCAATCACAACACTAAGGTTTTTTTAACTATCAATAATATTATTATTGCTAGAAGAAAAAAAAATACTAAAAAGATGAAAGAAAACCTGCTACACTTCTGAAACCATGGATAAAAGACTTACTATGTTGCTACTTCCTCTGTTAAGTAGCACATTAAAACAGACTAACATAAATATACACAGCAAAACAGGATCTAATTTTCTGGGCTAGTTAGTTAAGTGGCAGCAACTTTACTGATATTTTGATCAAACTATGACCGGTATTGCTGACAGCTGTATAACTAGATAGACACTGTTACACTTACAGTGTTACACTTTATTTTTAGGTGTTTTTCATGAATTAAGATGTTCCACTCTTAACAATGAAAGAAAAAATGCAAATAGAAAACCAGTTTTGTTTGAATTTTCATATTTCTGTTAAGATATATTTCACCATTATACTGAACGGAATCAGTAAGCTCAGGTTTCACAGAACCTGAAATCGAAATGTTTTTAGAAACCTATCAATATCTGGGAGAATTTTTGTCATAATAAATACACAGTTTTGAATGCCCCAGTGTATAGTAAGTCCTTCTATGTTGTATCTAAAAGTATTAATCTGGAAGAAATGTGTTGCTCATGTTTACCAAATTAATGATTTTGCTGAACAGCAGTCATTAGTACCATATTTCTGAGAAAGCAGTGTGCTCTTTCCCATTGTGTCTAGAACTGGCAAATACAGAATTTTTTTTTTTACTTTTAATATTAGATATTCAAAAGTTATTCTCAAGCTACTCTAAAAAAAAAAAAAAACCCAAAGAATATACAAACATCTGTATTAGCCTTGTAGATTGCATACAAAAAATAAAAAATAAAAATAATAACAGCACGATTTATACTGTAGGTGCAACTGCTGCTAATATAAATACAGCAGAGATCACTATTGTTTACTTGGAAACAGTTTTTCCTACCATCTTTAATAAAATGTAGGCAAATCTATTAATGTAGAAAAGAAAACTATTTCAGATTGCTCTACAACATACATATTTACTGTGGTGGTGGTGACGCACTGGAACCTGGTGGTCCAGAGAAGCTGTGGATGCCCCATCCCTGGAAGTGTTCAAGGCCAGGTTGGATGGCACTCTGAGCAACCTGGTCTACTGGAAGGTGTCTGCCCATGGCAGGGGAGTTGGAACTAGAGGATCTTTAATGTTCATTTCAACCAAAACCATTCTGTGATTACAGAAATTCTTTATTAATCTGGAAGAAAGTCAGACCCATGGAGAACTAGGAGATGCTGCTAAGAATGTCTGCAGAACTTGTATTTTATCCCCTAGTGTATATTCATTACAATACCGTATTTAATTGTTATTTATATAGTACTTTCCCAAAGGACCCTCTCTACCTTCCCATTTCATACACACTATAACTAGCTTCATAAAAGAAAAGCTCTTCCATATTTTCTTATACTGCTATTACTTCATATTTGCCACATAAATTATCTGCTGCATACTCTGCAGGTAAAGCACTGAACACAGAATTTTAAATTTTCTCACTCTTAAGTCTCTGAGATGGATCTGGCATATCAGATACTTTTATTCAAGAATTCTTACAGGCTAGGAACCAATTCTTTAGGCTACCATTGACAAATGATACACTGTGCATATTATGCACTTCTCTATCTATAGCATACTAATTGCAGCATACCTCCAGTGTAGAAATCATCTTTCCAAGAGGTTTTGCATAAGCACTAAAAAATACAAGAAAAGAAGACACATTACTGCAGGATGCTGCTGTGAATTGATATGATGTGACAGGGAGTTACTAGATACTCTGTTTTAATGATTCAGGGGTATAAAATCAAGGGCCTTGAAAAAAAAAAAAAAAAAAAAAAAAATCCCTAATCCAAGGATTTTTTTGTGACTTACTTGAAACACTATTTGAAAAAATATAGAAATTGTTCTGAGAGAAGAATCTGAGCTTGCCTTTTTTTTCAAATAGATGCTCTAAACAAATAGGCTTGTTAAACTGTACTCCCTTAAAATCCCTCTCTCCATCTCAGGAAACTTAATTTTGGTTTGTTTTTGTTGGGTTTTTTTTTTGACAAGTACTGATAGAGTTCAAATATATGAATAAAACATTTCAATTCAACTTACTGTGTCCAACTTGTCTTACGTTCCCTCCCCACCCCTGCAAAAGACATTTTTGGTTAAAGAAGGAGATAGGAGCTACAGGTATGGCAATTCTCAACACGTGGAAACATGACCTGGCCTTGGAGCCTGGACAATTCCCTATTAGATTTTGTTTATTTATTTATAAATATATATGTATGTATGTATTTATATGCACACACATATAGAAAAGCTGCCATTAACTATCTTTTAGAAGAGAACTATGATCTCTGTTCAGTTCTGTAAAATAGCTTTTAACAGATGGCTACCTTCCCAGCAGAGGTGGAGGAAGTTGAGATCTCCCAAAAGTATATTTCCTTCAGCTCTGCATCCCAGTGCTGTGAAAGGCTTCACACTGCATTCATCAGGTTCAGAGCTAGCTGAAGTCTCTATATGTGCACTGCACAGTTATTCAATACACACACCTTGTTGGCCAGAAGTTTAGAACACAACTGAAAAGTTTATAGGAATAGAAGTGTAAGATCCACCCTATTTCCTCTTCACACTCTTCCCCTACTCCCCTCCTACAAGAGAGAGTTGTCTGTGAACTTCTCCAATGTGAGCCCTTCCCATGGGCTGCAGTTCTTCACAAACTGCTCCAGTGTGCGTTCCTTACACACGGTGCAGTCCTTCAGGAATAGATTGCTTCAGCATTATTCCCCATGAGGTCACAAGTCTTGCCAGCAAACCTGCTCCAGCACGGGCTGCTGTCTTTCCAAAAGTCCTGCCAGAAGCCTAGTCCAGTGTGGACTTCTCAAGGGTTCATAACCTCCTTTGGGCATCCACCTGCACTGATGTGGGATCGTCCAGAGGCTGCAGGTGGGTATCTGCTCTTTCTGCCTCACCATGGTGTGCACTATGGGCTGAGCAGGAGAACCTCTGCTCAAGCATCTGGAACGCCTCCTCCCCCTCCTTCTTCCCTGACCTCCATGTCTGCAGAGTAGTTCCTCTCACCTATTTTCACTCCTCCCTTCTCTGGCTGGAGTCGCTCTGAGCAGTGACTTCTCCCCTTTCTGAAATCTGTTACTGCAGGGGCGTTACCACCATCGCTGCTGGTCTTGGCCGTGGACAATGGTGTGTCCATCTTGGAGCTGGCTGGCATTGGCTCTACCAGACAAGGGGTGAAGCTTCCAGCAGCTTCGTGCAGAAACCGTCCCTGGAGCCCCCACGGCTACCAAACCTGGCCATCCAAACCCAATACAAATCAATTGGTGACTTATACACACCAGCTAGTGCTATATAACTGATAAATGTCATACAATTTTCTGTGCTAATAGAGTTAAGATATTGTCCATTTTCTTTCACTCTGCATATTCACTGAAAGGATATTACTTACAGGAATATGGCTTGATGAGAAAGGAACAAAAGGTGTGAACAATAGTCAGGGGCTCCTTATTGTTCCTGAAACACTAGAATACCTTTGGCGGAACTATAATTTGTTATTCTGTCTTTTATGTTTGGGAAGGCTGCTAAACAGTTGTATTTCAGAGCAAGTTGGTAGAGAAAAAAAAAAAAAATACCAAGAGCCATTTGGGTTGTCTTGCTACAATAGAGTTATGAACTTTTAAATTTGCAATATGTCAAGAGGTAAAACTTTGAGCAGCTATTCAATACTTAGGAATGATTGTAATGATGTTTAATTCCCTCTTGCATAATGTTGTTACTATGGCAACCAACAATTCTGATCTGGTGAAGCCAAAACTGTTTTCAAATTTCAAAATATTTCAATAGTATGTTTCCTTTTTTGCTTTTTTAAATAATGCATTTAGGCTTCACATGTTTCAAAATGTATGAATAATGAGAGCACAACATTATGTTAACAGAGTAAACAGTCAAATAGTAACCTGGGACAGAAAGATTGCAAGAGCCTCTGATAAGAGTCTTTGTTGGTGATTAGGACATGCAGCAAAAAAAAAGGATATGCCTAAACCAAACACAAGTAAGATCACCTAGTGTGCCATCTTTGTAAGAGTGTTCAGGCTAAGGAACTAAAGCCACACCTAGAAATAGGCAGTTTACTATTTTGTTTCCCTTTTTCTGCTTGTTTACAAAAATCACTCCTATTTTTTTTTTTTTTTCCCCAGAAATCATCATCCAATAGCTTGATTATGAGGCATTTGATGAGAAGTGAATTGGCTTGCTGCTTATGCAGAGAAGTGCTACTTTATTGTTCATTGCACACCGTTACTCTTCTCCTGTAATGCTACTGCTTAGAGACTCAAAACTTTATTGTAACTTTTAAAGGTAAGACTAAGTATTCCCTCAGCATCCCCTGGCTTGGTCTATAACAAGAAATATTCACTTTGAGTAGGAGTCTGCATTCCTTGTAAAAGTAACTTGCTTGATGGCTTCAGTGGGAGTCTTACTTGCAGAAAGAATTCAAGATAGAGCTTATAAATATGATGTGCAGCACTTCTGTATTCCTCATAGGGCAGCCAGAAATATGGAATTCTACATGCACATACCTATTTTCAGAGGCTACTTAATAGAATAACATTGAGTTTTAATAAATTCAAAGTATGCATTTTGCAAAATATGTTGGGATCATTCTTGAGGAAAAATGCTGTAGTTTTTTGTAAGATAACATTAAACACAAGGAGAGTGGAAATCAGAGAGGAAATAAATGGCATCATAAAGCAATGCACCTCTCTTTGAAAAGCTCAGTAGATCATGAAAAGCCTCATGGACATGTTAAGTATATAAAGCATCTAAACACCTTTACAAAGCAGTTACTCATTTCAATGCTCTGATAATATTAAAAACTCAAAATATGGCTCATAAGGGCTAAATAATTTTGATATACATGAGTTCGGAACAGACAGCGGAAGCAACTGGATTCTGTTTATTTGTTTCCTTACAGTTTCACATCTAGCTTGGATAGTTATTGTCTCTCAAACAGCTCAAAAAGCTGCTTAGACTCTCCTGGTTCCTCACTGCAAAGCACCAAAGGAGCCTGTCTCAACAGCAGCTACCACAGACAAATTAGGGGATCTGTCATACTCAGTGCAGTGTATGGTGAGAGCTGTTATGGGCCTTCAGGTGCAGAAAGTGGTGGGAGAAGAGGCACCCCACCGACAGCCTTTGTAGGTTTTGCAGGAAGACTCCAGACCTGACAAGACAAAATCCAGTAAGCAGGTACAAAAGATTTTAGAGTGTCAACATGGAAAACACAAAGAAACAGAAACTGTTTTTTTAGCAGAACAGAGTAGCAGCAATTGGTAATGACTGTGAGTGTTTGGGATAAATTGAATTCTGAACCAAGAAAATTCATTCTCTCTCTGGGCAAGATAATCTGGAGACAAAACAATTGTGACCTATCTGAGCACAAAACACAAATGGTTTTGGAAAAATCCATAAAGAGCAACAAACAGAAAGTGAAAGAGTACACAGAAGAAGTTACCGGGAGAAATTCACTGCTGTTTCTGGGGAGGGTTGCTTGCATCTACCTTCTTGAACAATGAATGTGAATTATTTCTTTTCTTTTTCTTTTTTTTTTTT